>JAGFNQ010006581.1:76738-138575 GCA_024364735.1 Boesenbergia rotunda | reverse complement strand
TGTTGGTGCAAGTTGCATCAATGAGTTCTCCTTTATGTGTTTTAATGTTTGACAATGTACTTAAGTCAGTAATATGTTGAACAGTCAAAGGGGAGCGAAGGAGAAGTAACCAAAGCTGAAGAAAAGTCCTAGTTAAACTAGGCATCGAAACCCCAAGACCTAGCGAAGGGCTGCTAGGCACCTAGCGAAGGGCTGCTAGGTATTGTAACCTTAAGACCTAACGAAGGGATGTTAGGCACCTAGCGAAGGGCTGCTAGGCACCTAGTGAAGGACTACTAGGCATAGAAGACCTAGCGAAGGGCTGCTAGGCACCTAGCGAAGGGCTGCTAGGTATAGAAGACCTAGCGAAGGATTGCTAGGCACCAGGCAAAGGACCGCTTGGTAACAAAGACCTAGCGAAGGGCTGCTAGGCACCTGGCGAAGGATTGCTAGGAAATGAAGACTTGGTCCGAGGGACTAAGCAACTTAGCCGAGCGATGACTAAGGACAGGAGTAGAGACGGGTCAGGGTTTGGGCGTCTCGAGATCCGGAGTAATCGGAAGCTAAGTAAAAGTCCACCCGAAGGGCTGGGTGGCAACCGTCTCCTGAAAGGAGTAGGTGAAGGGCGAGTTCTCGGGGATAGGAACTCGTGCCGGTTCGACCTAGGGTTTCATGCAAATTCGAAGTCCGAACCAAGTCCTTAAGCTTAATATTATATGTATATATGCTTTGTGTTTGTGTATCTTGCAGGTAACAAGAACCGGAGACAAAGCAACCAGTTTGCAGGCTTATAGAGGGCGCCCCCAGTGTTGAGGGCGCCCTCACCAACCAGGGCGCCCTGAACAGCCAGGGCGCCCTGAGCCAAGTGTAAAAACATAGTAAATGTGAAGCAGGCAGAACAGGTGTCAAGCAGGGCGCCCTGAGCGTCCAGGGCGCCTTGGTTCAAAGCTGTATGTGCAGTTTCGAACCCAAAACACAGATAAGCCATCATGAAGGCGCCCTGGAGGTCCAGGGCGCCCTGGTCAACGATCTTATCACCAGCGACGAGGTAGGCGCAAGGATAAGAGTTGACCGGGTCTTCCGGGGCGCCCCCGACGTCCAGGGCGCCCCTAGGAGTGCTATAAAAGGGGCTTCGACCCCTCTGCTTCAGACACACTTCCTAACTACGATTCTATTCATTCCGACCGATAACAACACGCTAAAGACGAGGTTCTACGACCGGGAGGCTCCAGGAGGAAGTGCGCGGCACTTCGGAGGTCCAGATCGGCCGAGCTTCACTTTCTGTGTTCGGTTTGCTTTTAAAGTTACTGTACTTATTTTTCAATACTTGTCTTTGTAACTTCTACACTGTAAGACGGCTTTCTCCGCCTCCGGAAATTCCGGAAAGGAGACTATTAGTGGACTCAACGCCGAGTACATAGGCCTTGGACGTACTGACCCTGGGGGGTTGGGAACCAAGTAAATAAACCTGCTGTGTCCCCTGTTTTGTTTTCTTTTGTTTTACTTTTATGTTTCCGCTGCACTAACGCTCTGAGTCCAGAAGTCCAAAAGTCTTACGAAGTTTTTGACGGTCGATATTCACCCCCTCTATCGACGGCACCGGTCCTACAATTGGTATCAGAGCCGAGCCGCTCTTCACCGGACTAACCGCCGACGGAGCAAAGACGCCAGGAGTTGAGGGGGAGCCCAGGGGTGAATCAGGTATAATTTAATTTTAATGTCAAATTTTAAATTCTATATTATTTGTTTCACGTGCAGGGAGAGAGGGCACTACAAAAATCAGTGCCCTACTCGTAAGAATCATTCGTCACCGGCGGCAAAGGAGATACCAGCGCCAGGAGTCCGGAAGAACAAGGATCACGTACGATGCTTCAAATGTGAAAAATTCGGACACTACAAAAACAAATGTCCGGCAAAGATACGTAAAATTTATGTTCCAAAAGTTTTACAAATTCCTGCAATGTCTTTTAATAAGTTAGATAATTTTCCTGAGAAGTTAGAATTATTGCATAGTCAATTAGATATTTTAAATAATCAGTTACATAATGTGAATATAACCAAAATATTAGAAATTAATTGTCTAATTCAGAATATCAATTCAGAAATTGTTAAAATTAATTCTGATAATTCTGATAATTTATCTGATAAAATTAATTCAGATAATTCTGATAAATTATCTTATAAAATTAATTTTGATAATTCTGATAATTTATCTGATAAAATTTTTTCTGATAAAGTTAACTCTGACTCAGACAAAATTAATCCTAAGGATAAATCCGAAATTAATCCTGAAAATCTCAAGATTAATTCAGAAATCAATTCTGAAATTCTTAAAGATAATCTAGAGATAAATATTAAAAATATGGAAAATATATTTGAGGATAATTCTGAGGATAATTTTGAATATAAAATTCTCCTAGATAATAGTTTAATCATAGATAATATTGAATATTATTATAAAACTTTAACTAGTGGCCCAATTTACTCCACCTACTGTGAGGATATTGAAAAATTTAATCTTAAGGAGGAGATAGAATTTTCTAAGATAAAGGCCATAATCAATAAAAATTACAAAAATTCAAATAAATCAAAATTATTAGAAAAACTTGAAAAGAAAGACAAAAATGAAGAAGAAATTTTTGAAATAATGAAAATGATGAATTTAAACCCACAATTATTAATTAATCATTATAATTCGAATTAAATCTTAATTTAATCCTAATTAAATTCGAATTAAATCTTAATTTAATCCTAATTTAATCTCGAATTAAATCTTAATTTAATCCTAATTAAATTCGAATTAAATCTTAATTTAATCCTAAATTAATACAAATTAAATTCAAATTAATTCAAATTAATTTAAATTAAATTCAAATTAAATTCAAATTAATTCAAATTAATTCAAATTAAATTCAAATTAAATTCAAATTAAATTCAAATTAAATTCAAATTAAATCCAAATTAAATTCAAATTAATTCAAATTAAATCCAAATTAAATTCAAATTAAATCCAAATTAAATCCAAATTAATTCAAATTAAATCCAAATTAAATTCAAATTAATTCAAATTAAATCCAAATTAAATTCAAATTAAATCCAAATTAAATTCAAAATTAATTCAATTAATTCACCTTAATTCAAATTAATTCAATAAATTCACTTTAATTCAATTAATTCAAATTAATTCACTTTTCAATTAAATTCAAATTAACTCAACTTTAATTCAATTAAATTCAAATTAACTCAATTTTAATTCAACTAAATCCAATCTTAAATCACTTAAACCTGAACCAAACTAAAACCTTACCCAAACAGCAACAATTAATTCAATAAAATCAAATATGTCAAAGTGGGTTGACATATTCGCAGGTTCACACGATATGTATCAAATCGAGAATTTGATACATTCTTAGAAACAAAAATAAAATGTCTTGACTTGTTTGACTCATGCATAATTGACATGCCATGCATTTGCTATTTTCCTTTAAAATATATGACATGTCATTCATATTTAATTTTTATGCATAATTTAGAAAGGTCATAAGAAAAAGATCATTGAAATTTGGCAACATAGTATTGGGAGGAGGTGAGATGATAGTACGTTGGGGAAACCAACTCTAATAAGATCAAGTCTACTTGGTCTCTTTAGACTGGTGAAACCAGCCGAAGCTACCGATCCAAGACCCAAGCTAGTTAGACCAGAAAATGACCTAATTTAATTTGAAAATGAAATTTCATTAAAAGGCTTTGTCAAGGAAAGGGTGGATGATCCCATAAGGCTACGGCCAAAGAAGGCCTAGTGCCTCGCCAAGACCTGGAAGCCAATTTCTGAAATTCAAATTCAAATTATCTTTTGTCAAATTCGAATCTAACACAAATTTCAATTAAATCTTAGATTTAATAATGGAAAATGATTCAAGCATCTCACAATACACCTATAAGGCAATCATGCTTGTTGTATTGATACATCTAAAATGGGTGAGATGTTAAGGACTAATGAATTGAAAAATATTTTTCAAAATTGTTTTTCAAAATTGTTAGAATATTTTCCTAAAAATATATTTTTCAAAATAGAGCTTTAACATAATAATGTTTTTATGGAATTCATGCTTGTCTGATTGATTATATATATTACACATTTTTCAAAAAGGTATATTGTTTTCAAAAATTGATTGGCTCACGCAATTAGACACAAGCCTCTTAGGACAGCACTAAAGTTCCTTAGGGCACTTAGATAGAGTCAAACGGCATTGATGCAGGGGGAGTGCTTTTCATATTTTTCAAACTGCACTTTAAAAACATTACTATTATTTGAAAATATCTTTTCGAAAATCATGCTTTAATCGTTATCACTTGTGGCTTTTCGAAAAAGATTTTACCTATTGCAAAAATCAAATGTTTACCTGTTCTTTTGATTCTGATAAACCCTAAAGACACAGAGGAAGGTCCACTTCATATTCTAAAAAGGACTCCTAGGATGTGTCAGATTTAGGGGGAGTCTGAGTCAAATTTTTTCAAGTCTTAAACTATTTTTTTATTATTAGAAAATTCCTTTGATTTGAATCAAACCTTAAGACTCAAAGGAAGAGTACTTGTGGTCAACAAGCTTCCCAGGACTGAGTCAAGTTTAGGGGGAGGTCAAATTAAAAGAATTATTCAATTACATGCTTTTAAAATACTAAAAATCTATGCTTTTCAAAATACCACTTGTTAAAATTTGTGTGACTTATGAAATGATTTTGAAATAATAGTTACTTAGGTTGGAAAATTCCCAGGACACTTAGGAAATGTCCTTGTGGTCAACAAGGTTTCCTAGGATAGTGTCAGACTGGAAAATAGACCAAGTTAAGTAAAATATTAGATCTTCAAAATTCACACAGTTTTTCAGCACATACTTTGTGAAATATTATCATTTTTCTTAAAAATTTATAATAATATTTACTTGTTTGAAAACTTTCCAGGACACTTAGGAAATGCCCTTGTGGTCAACAAGGTTTCCTAGGATGGTGTCAGACTGGAAAAGAAACTCAATCAAGTAAAATATTTTCAAAAAAAAAGTACTTATGTCTTTCAAAACTAATATTCTTAATTTTAAAAAAAAATGTATTGTTAAGTACTTAATTTCTCAAAAAATATACTTATATTTTTTCAAAAAGGGATTTAAATAATCTTTTAAAAGTACTTGCACTCCTTACAAATCATCTTTTCAAAGTACTTATATTTTTTTAAAAACAAAATTGCACTAAGTATTTTCAAAACAAAAATTCAAAGTTTTTTATTGTTGATGCAAGTTTTTTTGATGCATGACACAGGGGGAGAGAGTGCTTAAGTTAGAATTTTTTTTCAATTAGAAAATTTTTTACTCTCCCAAAACCTATACCTTTTAGTTTTTCTATCCCAAGGATAGTAATTTAGCCCCTTAAACCAATCTAACTTAAGTTATTGTCAAACATCAAAAAGGGGGAGATTGTTGGTGCAAGTTGCATCAATGATGTTCTCCTTTATGTGTTTTAATGTTTGATAATGTACTTAAGTCAGTAATATGTTGAACAGTCAAAGGGGAGCGAAGGAGAAGTAACCAAAGCTGAAGAAAAGTCCTAGTTAAACTAGGCATCGAAACCCCAAGACCTAGCGAAGGGCTGCTAGGCACCTAGCGAAGGGCTGCTAGGTATTGTAACCTTAAGACCTAACGAAGGGATGTTAGGAACCTAGCGAAGGGCTGCTAGGCACCTAGTGAAGGACTACTAGGCATAGAAGACCTAGCGAAGGGCTGCTAGGCACCTAGCGAAGGGCTGCTAGGTATAGAAGACCTAGCGAAGGATTGCTAGGCACCAGGCAAAGGACCGCTTGGTAACAAAGACCTAGCGAAGGGCTGCTAGGCACCTGGCGAAGGATTGCTAGGAAATGAAGACTTGGTCCGAGGGACTAAGCAACTTAGCTGAGCGATGACTAAGGACAGGAGTAGAGACGGGTCAGGGTTTGGGCGTCTCGAGATCCGGAGTAATCGGAAGCTAAGTAAAAGTCCACCCGAAGGGCTGGGTGGCAACCGTCTCCTGAAAGGAGTAGGTGAAGGGCGAGTTCTCAGGGATAGGAACTCGTGCCGGTTCGACCTAGGGTTTCGTGCAAATCCGAAGTCCGAACCAAGTCCTTAAGCCTAATATTATATGTATATATGCTTTGTGTTTGTGTATCTTGCAGGTAACAAGAACCGGAGACAAAGCAACCAGTTTGCAGGCTTATGGAGGGCGCCCCCAGTGTTGAGGGCGCCCTCACCAACCAGGGCGCCCTGAACAGCCAGGGCGCCCTGAGCCAAGTGTAAAAACATAGTAAATGTGAAGCAGGCAGAACAGGTGTCAAGCAGGGCGCCCTGAGCGTCCAGGGCGCCTTGGTTCAAAGCTGTATGTGCAGTTTCGAACCCAAAACACAGATAAGCCATCATGAAGGCGCCCTGGAGGTCCAGGGCGCCCTGGTCAACGATCTTATCACCAGCGACGAGGTAGGCGCAAGGATAAGAGTTGACCGGGTCTTCCGGGGCGCCCCCGACGTCCAGGGCGCCCCTAGGAGTGCTATAAAAGGGGCTTCGACCCCTCTGCTTCAGACACACTTCCTAACTACGATTCTATTCATTCCGACCGACAACAACACGCTAAAGACGAGGTTCTACGACCGGGAGGCTCCAGGAGGAAGTGCGCGGCACTTCGGAGGTCCAGATCGGTCGAGCTTCACTTTCTGTGTTCGGTTTGCTTTTAAAGTTACTGTACTTATTTTTCAATACTTGTTTTTGTAACTTCTACACTGTAAGACGGGTTTCTCCGCCTCCGGAAATTCCGGAAAGGAGACTATTAGTGGACTCAACGCCGAGTACATAGGCCTTGGACGTACTGACCCTGGGGGGTTGGGAACCAAGTAAATAAACCTGTTGTGTCCCCTGTTTTGTTTTCTTTTATTTTACTTTTATGTTTCCGCTGCACTAACGCTCTGAGTCCAGAAGTCCAAAAGTCTTACGAAGTTTTTGACGGTCGATATTCACCCCCCCTCTATCGACGGCACCGGTCCTACACACATAGCTTGAATTGATCACAAGTTGATACAAGCATGTTTTGGAAACTTGATGGTAATGTGATACAAGCATGTTTTGGGAATTTGATCATACATTAATCATAATGTGATATAAGCATGTTTTGGATTTTTAATTATCCATTGAGATTGACACAAACCTAATGTTGGTTAAGAACAACATGATCACATAGTTTATGATGTTTTAAGTTCCATGACTTGCTTGTTTTTCCACTTGACTGATATCAAACCTAATGTCATCCATATGCCCAATATTAATTGGATCACTAGAATGTAGACTGGATTATCAAACTTGTTTAGAATAAATTGATCATGCTAAGAACCCACTGATCATGCTTTGATATAAACTTGTTTTTGGGACTTAGTTCATGCTTAGTTAAGGGAAATGAATGTGTTTGACACAAATCATGCAACTTATTTTTGTTAAGGGAAATGAATGTTGTCTAATAGAACTCTGCTAGGAGTTAAATCTGATCGGATTAGGGTTTAGAGTTGAAACCAACCTGTTTCTGAAACTGATCAGTTTCAGAAAACATTCTGTATCAGACCTGATCGGTCCACCGACCGATCAGGACTCACCCTGATCGGTCCGGTGACCGATCAGATCAACACTGATCAGAGGTATCAGACTACTCCTCATTCCGATCCCATTTCATCAAGTTGTATCAGATTACCTGATCATACTGGTACACACAGATCTGATACGAACCAAGTACAATTGAAATATACTTGATCCTCCATTGGTACACACCTGGTACTAAGTGAGTACAAGTTTGTTTAAGTGTTCAAAGAAGGGTAGGAATTTTTAAGACCCTTGATTCTCAGAAATTTTTTTGAAATATCAAGTATTAAAATGCTGATTGATACGAACCTATGTTGGAATGTTCAAATTCATAAGAGAGGGTTTGTTGAGTCATGACTCTTGTTCTTAATATCGTGTTTCGGAAATTTTTCTGAAATGACGAATATCAATAGAGTCTACATCCCTCTTGTGGAATGCCAATTGTTAATGCAGTCTGATCAGGAACGTATCAGAGTTTCAGAAATTTTTTTGAAATCTGATCGCTCCCCAAACTAACAAGAAATATTTTTGTATCAAATTATCAACAAACCTGATCGGTCACGGAGACCAATCAGGATTATGTGTCCGATACAGCTGCATTCCTTACTTGTCATATGAAACATATACATGTTTGACCATGATATATTTTTGTATATGGTTTCATGTGTAATTCACACTTATTGTCGTATGATGCATATACATTGTTGCCATGATACATTTTTGGTATATGCCTTTCATATGCAATTCAAAATTTATCTTTAATTATTTTGGATTTGGGGAGAGACCCTTAATTGAGGGGGAGTTATGTTAAAACTTAATAATCATGCCCTTTTTCGATGTTTGACAAAGGGGGAGAGAATGGTTGATTAAGTTTGAGGTTATTATAGGGGGAGGATCTTGATTCCCTTATGAAAATTGAATGGACTTCAATTGATCTAATACCTAAACTTAAATCGGGATTGTTAAACAACAAAAAGGGGGAGATTGTTGATGCAGTCTGGCCCTATTGATGTTTTGGTGTTGACAACGATTTAAGTTTGGTTGCACGAACTCGGATTAAGTCCAAGTGGATCGGGAGATCGCACGCTGGCATATAAAAAGTCCTAGCTTAGAGGGCTAGGTGTGAAAATTCCTAACTCGGAGGGTTAGGTGATTGGAAATCCCAGTGAGTGAAGCCGGGTCCTGGTGAGTGAAGCCAGGTTGAAATCCTAGTGAGTGAAGCTAGGTTGAAATCCCGATGAGTGAAGCCGGGTCCTGGTGAGTGAAGCTAGGTGGTGAAATCCCGGTGAGTGAAGTCGGGTCCTGGTGAGTGAAGCCAAGTTGAAATCCTAGTGAGTGAAGCTAGGTTGAAATCCCGGTGAGTGAAGTCGGGTGATTGAAATCCTGGTGAGTGAAGCCAGGCCCTAGCTTGGAGGGCTAGGTTGAAATCTCGGTGAGCGAAGCCGGGTCCTAGTGAATGAAGCTAGGTTGAAATCCCGGTGAGTGAAGCCGGGTGACTCAAATCCTGGTGAGTGAAGCCAGGCCCTAGCTTGGAGGGCTAGGTTGAAGTCCCGGTGAGTGAAGCTGGGCACGGAGTCTTGGTCCGAGGGATTAAGCACGAGTCAGGGGAGGCTGGGAGCCAGTTCTCTTGACTTAGAGTGGGTTTGGCCTTGCCCGGATCGGTCTGGTGACCGATCAGGGAAGTTGGCACGGAGTTGCCTCGTGGATCGGTCAGGTGACCGATCTAGCGATGTCTGATCGGTCTAGTGACCGATCAGAGAACTTCCAGTAACTTTGGCAAACCTACTGTTCTACTCCTGATCGGTCTGGTGACCAATCAGGGAGAAACCTTGATCGATCAGCCTGAACGATCAACTGTCGCGAGGTTTCTCACCCTGACCGATCAGACTAGAGCCTGATCGGTCAGGGAGTGTCCTGATTGGTCTGGTGACCGATCAGCCGTGTATTTCTTGTGGGATTGTGGCAAGCAGATTTCTGGATCGGTTTGGTGACCGATCAGGGCGACCGATCATACAAGCTTGCGATTCCAGGTTTCTCACGGGGACCGATCAGGCTGGAGCCTGATCGGTCTGGGATCATCCTGATCGATCCGGTGATCGATCAGTAGCTGACATCTTTAATTCAAAAATGCTGTCAGAGCTCTGATTGAGTCTGTTTCTCTGCCGATTCTCTGATATACTGCTGATATGTTTTGATATGCATTGCTAAGCGTTTGTTGGAGTGTGCAGGTAATAGCAGGTGATTCAAACACTCAAGGAGGGTCAATGGAAGACTTTCCTTTGGCCAGGTTTGGTCGTTTCTCCTTCTCAGATTTCAACGGGCAACTGGCACAGCTGGCGACTGACGGAGGCTCGGCTGGAGAGGAGGTCTTCAGTGGACTGAGTGCTCAGGGAGGTCAGTGGGTTCAGGCTGGCTCAGTGGATGCTGATGAAGCTTGCGATGGTGAGCAGATCTTAAGTTGAAGCTGATGCAGAGGAGCGGGAACAAGGGAACAGACAGAAACTTGGGAAGTTTGGCTGGGCTGTGGTGCTTGTGTGCTCTCTGTTGCTTTTAGCTTAAGCATTCTTGTCACATTCTTGTGAGCTTCCCTTCTCGAGTGTCTCGTGAGCTTATCTTGTATCCATCTGTGAGACAGCTTGTGGAGAGGTTTCTCCACCGAGAAGGAGGCGCTTGATATTCGGTATTCACCGGGGCTTGATCTGCCGACGATCAAGGGATCACCCACCTTACGGGCACGCCAAGGAGTAGGGGCAAGTTATCCCCGAACCTTGTACATTTCTGTCTTAGCATTTGTTTGGTTTGCATTTCCTTCTCTGCTTTGTTCTTTGTTCTGCATTTTCTTTCGCTGCTAATCTGATCACGCAGAAAACTTCAAAGAGCAACTTGTGGGTGTCTGTCTACATTCACCCCCCCTCTATAGCAATCCAAGGTCCAACACCTCTTTCTGTCCTATTTGTAGGCTACCGGGCTAAGTATTAAAATTAATGACCCAGTCTACGTTTTAAAATAGAGATAATAGGATTTTAATTAAATGGACCTGGGATGCAGCCCGGGTAAAATTGAATGTGGCTCCGCCCTAATTGAACGTGTTCATTGATAAAAAAAAATAGAAATGACATGACATCCCCAATCGATTAGGAGGCAATCGATTAGGGGTGTCCCAACCCCAATCAATTCGGGGTGTCCCAGCCCCAATCGATTCAGGGCACCCCCAATATATCCCTAATCGATTCGGAGTTATAATTGGGAATGCCTTTAATCAATTGGGGCAGCCGTAATCGATTGAAAATCGACAATGGTCACCTAAACGGTTAGTAAACACCCACAACAGTCATGAAACGGTCACAAAAGACTATTTCAATAAAAGAAATAAAAAAATTTTCATCTATAATTACTCATCACCTTACAACTTTTATTTCAATATTCAAACACCTCTTTCCCAATTACTCTCATTCTAATCTTCAAACATCTCACTCCCTTCCTCTAAAAATCTCCTCTCTACTATTTTCTTTCGACATGAATGAAAATAATCATAGTTTTTTTAGAAATTTTTTAGAAAATATTTCTTCCCAAAATTCCCAAACTCCGCCAAATTATCCATATTTTATATATCCACCCAATTATCTACATAATTCATACCCACCAAATAACCCATATGGTCCATATCCACCAAATTATCTATATAATCTATATCTATAAAATTATCCATCCAATCCACCTGCAACCGGCATGCCTTTTATATCTCCGACAGAAAGTAATCCATTTACACCAACTTTTGTTCCAGAGACTCAATTGTCTGATCGTGAATCTCCAATTGAAGTTGTTGATTTAGAGAAGGCGGATTCTGGCGCTGCGGGTAAAAGAAAACGATCAACATGGAATAAGTCTTAAGATGAAATTTTGGCCAGATCCTTTGTCACTATCAACAATGAACCAATCATCGACAATGATCAGAAGATGGATGTTTTCTGGGATTGTGTTGCTAGCTACTACAATGAGAATCGTCTTCAAGGTACACCCAACAAAAATACAAGTATCATACAATCGCACTGACACAATACCATACAAAAAATATATATATGATTTTAACATAAATTACAATAGCGTTTATAGTGAGTATCGTAGTGGTCACAGTGATGAGGATATATTGTGGTTTGCGTATGAAAAATACGTGAGGAAAATAATGACATTGCATTTAATCTCGAGCATGTATGGAGGATCGTAAAAGATCGTCCAATGTTTACTCCATAGTCCGTTGATGTAAAATATGGTTAATTAATAATATAAAAATAATAATAAATATATATAATAAAAAAAAGAGGTATATAAATATATATATATATATATATATAGTTATTTATATAAATTTATATATAATCACCATAAATAAAAGTTTAAATTTGGAAACAATCAGAGCAAAACAATTTAGAATAATTTTTTGAAGTTTTAGAAATATTTATGGGAATAAATAGAGGGAAGATGAGTTAGTTATGAATTATTTAAGGAAAAGTTTAATTCTCAGATTTATATATATATAAAACTTCTCTTTTATAAATTCCTTCCCGTGCCTTTCTCCTACGCCCGTTCCATAGCCCTCGCCGACTCTTCATCGCGCACGGCGATCGATCGACGTCGCGCTGCCCCTTCGCCGTCACCTCTTGACCACCGGCGAGCGATGGACACTAGTCTCCGAGTCCTAAAGAAGAAGCACCGTCTTCTACCCTCGGATCCCTCTCTCTCTCGCGCATTTCCTCTTCGTGAACCTGCCTCGCGTTGTTGGCTCAATTTTTCGACGCATGTTCTTTCGCTGAGGTCAGCTACCATCATGGTGTTGATGCAGTCTGACCCGATTGTTGTTTTGGTGTTGACTCCGATTTAAGTTTGGTTGAGTAAATTCGGCTTAAGTCCTAGTCGGGGACTGGGCATGAAATCCTGGTGAGTGAAGCCAGGTGACTGGAAACCTCGGTGAGTGAAGCTGGGTCCTGGTGAGTGAAGCCAGGTGACTAGAAACCCCGGTGAATGAAGCCGGGTCCTGGTGAGTGAAGCCAGGTGACTGGAAACCCCGGTGAATGAAGTCGGATCCCGGTGAGTGAAGCCGGGAGATTAAAATCCCGGTGAGTGAAGTCGGGGGTGACGGAAACCCCGATGAGTGAAGCTGGGTCTTAGCGAGTGAAGCTAGGTGAATGAAATCCCGATGAGTGAAGCCGGGTCCTAGCGAGTGAAGCTAGGTGACCGAAACCCTGGTAAGTGAAGTCAGGTCCTAGTGAGTGAAGCTAGGTTGAATGAAGTCCCGGTGAGTGAAGCTGGGCACGGAGTCTTGGTCCGGGGGGCTGAGCATGAGTCAGAGAAGGCTAGGGAGCCTGTTCTCTAGACTTGGGGTTGAATTGGTCGGAGCTGGATCGGTCTGGAGACCGATCAGGGAGTTGGCACTAACTCCTGGTTGTGGATCGGTCTGGTGATCGATCCAGGGCGTCTGATCATTCTGGTGAATGATCAGAAAGAGAACAGAATACTTTTGATTGGCTTCTGATCGTTCTGGTGAACGATCAAAGAGAGATTAGAAGGGTTCTGTGTGGTCTCTGATCGTTCTGGTGAACGATCAGAAGAAAGGATCAAAAAGCTAATGGAGAACTCTGATCGGTCATCAAGACCGATCAAGGTCCTCCTGGACCGATCAGGATGGGTCCTAATCGGTCCAGAAGTGGCCTGATCGGTCACTGTGACCGATCAGGACACCACCTGATCGGTCAGGTGGCCTTGGTTGGGAAGAAGTTGATGGTTTTGCCTTTAGCTGATGGATCGGTCAGGGTGACCGATCCCCAATACTTGATCGGTCAGTATGACCGATCAGAGAGTCACTGGATTGATCAAGAGGTGACCTGATCGATCAGGACCTTCACTGATCGGTCTGGTGACCGATCAGTGTCAGAACTTTAATTTGAAAACATTGTTAGAACGCTCTGATCTCGCACTGAATCCTTCTGATACCTGTTGATTTCCTTTTGATATGCTTTGCTAAGCGTCTGATGAGTTTGCAGGTGAGACAGGGATGACTTAAACCAAGAAGGAGGGTCAACTGGAGACTTTCGCTTCGGATAAGTTTGTCTGTTTTCCCTTCGCAGGTTTCAACGGCTTTTGGCGCGGCTGGCGACTGACCGAGGCTCAGCTGAAGAGGTTTTCAGTGGACTGAGTGTTGTGAAGGTCAGTGGGTCAGGCTGTGGCTCTGTGGGTGCTGACAAAGCCTGGCGATGATGAGCGGAAGCTTAAGAAGAAGCTGGGAAGCAAAGGAGCGGGAAGAACAAACAGAAAAACTTGAGAAGTGTTTTTGCTGTGGGGTTGAGCTCTCTGTGTAGCTTCTTGCTTGAGCATTCCTGTGAGATTTGTGTGAGCTTTCCTTCTAATTTGCCTCATGAGCTTAACTGTTATCCTACTGAGATGTTTTTGGAGAGGTTTCTCCACCGAGAAGGAGGTTCTATTATATCCGGAGTTTCGAGGATTGATCTGCCGACGATCAAGAGATCACCCACCTTACGGGCAGGCCAAGGAGTAGGGGCAAGTTATCCCCGAACCTTGTACATCGATGTGTTAGCATCTGATTGGTTTGTTCTTCCTTCTCTGTTATTTTCTGCTTCTGTATTGCTTCCGCTGCTGCTAACCTAAGTGTAGAAGATTTCAAAGAAGGCGAATAGTTTTAGTGTCTGGCTATTCACTCCCCCCTCTCTAGCCATCCAAGGTCCAACAAGTGGTATCAGAGCCTGGGGCTTTGTCTAATGGTCTAACACCCGAGAGCTTAACAACAATGGCAATGGGAGGAGAAGGTTTCAGCACAAACAGACATCCGTTCTTGGATGGAACTGATTTCCCATACTGGAGATCCCGAATGGAATTTTACCTCAAGAGCAACATTAGCATGTGGTTCGTTGTGAAGGAGGGTTTCATCCCTCCAAAAAATGCTGAGGGAAAAGAGTTGGATTTCTCAAGGTGGTCGGCAGAACAAATCTGAAAGGGGGAAGCTGGTGTGAAAGCTGTGGTCACCCTGCATTGTGGGATGACCAAGGAGCAGCTGATCAAGGTTGGCCCTTTCACCTCTGCCAAAGACCTATGGAACAAGCTCATTGAGCTCCATGAAGGAACTCAAGATACTCGGAGAGCCAAGAGAGACCTTCTTCTCAGCCAACTCCAAAACCTCTCCATGGAAGAAAATGAAACGGTAAGTATGCTTCATGGTCGATTCAAGGAGATCTTCAATGGTCTACATTCCATTGATGAGAAGGTCGAGAATCGCGACCTTGTGAGGTATGTTCTTAAATTCTTTCTGAGGAATGTCTTGTGGTCATCCATGGTGGATGCCTACAAGGTATCTAAGGATCTTTCTATTATTAAACTAGAAGATTTATTTTATGAAATGGAATTACACGAGATCCTTAATCAAAGCCCAAAAGAGAAAGGTATGGCTTTTGTGGCAGGTGACAGAAGAAAGAAGAAGAAGGAAAAGGAGGAGGAGATGAGCTACTGTCACGTGGCTTTCATGGCAATAGATGACTCAAATGACGAAAGGAGTGATAACGAATCAAGTGACTCCTCAACCGCGGCTTCATCATCTTCGGATGATGAAGAGGTAATTTCTCCTAAATTAGATAAATGTTATAGAACCATTGCATGCTTAACTAAGTTGTTAAAGAAATCTAAGAACAATGTAAAATCATTAAAATTAGAAGTAGAAAATTGAAAACTTCGAAGGATGATAACTTAGATGATTTGGCTGTTAGGGTTCTTGAGAATGAGAACAAGGGCCTAAAGAGTGAGGTTGAGAAACTCAAGAATTTTCTTGAGAAATTCTCAACAAGCTCCAAGACCCTAGATATGATCTTAAATTCTCAAAGAGCTGTCTACAATAAGGTTGGTTTGGGTTACTGACCTAAAGAACCAAGCTTCAAGTCATTAATATCTAGAACCCATATTGGATCACCAAATGATTCTAGGGTTCATGGACTTAAGAAGAAAATGACTAAGACATGAGTGCCAAAGACCTTCATTGTAGATGCATTAGGTCCCAAAATTTGGGTACCTAAAACCTCTATATTTAGAATTGTATAGCTTTGGTTGAGGGGGAGCATCTATCAACATGGGTTGTTGATAATTGGTGCTCCAATCAAATGATCGAGTAACATTATTTTAATACCAACTTGAATTAGGACTATGAATTGCCTAGAGTGGTGTAGTTGTGGGTCGCTATATGTTGATCTTGCATAGTTTTTATTCTCGATTTATTTTGTTTAGATTTGGAACTTGGTTTTGGGTGACTGGTAGGTTAATTAAGGGGATGGTGTAATTAGGTTTAATCCTAAATATGTTTAATAGCTAGTTTAGCTAAATTATAAATATATAAATAGTTTAACTTGGTCTTTGATACAAGATGCTAGTTGGTTGCAGATTATTTGGACTGGAGATTCTTTCGGATACACACTACATTTCGAATGTGGGTACTTCTTGCTTGTTTCTATAGTTCTGTTTATCATTAAATGCATGGTTGTTTTGTTATATGAGTACGATGATTTACCTTAAATCTATTCCTCTTGTTTTCCTGCTTGATACTTATTCTGTGCTTGACCTTTGAGTGATAATTCAAATTATCCAATTATATATACAGTCTCATTTCTCGGCTTCTTATCTAAAGCATACTGTGTGTACGCGTGAACTGTAGAATAATCATTTGACCTATCTAGGACTTGGTTGTCATTAGATAAATCTTATCTAGTAGATTAGTGCATGTTTATTTACTTTGGTGTTGATTGTGCTTTTCGTATGTTTCCTTATTTTGATATTATTGGCGTTTTCTATTTCGCATGATTTTGGGTTTGATTGAGGTGGTGTATATTAGTGACATGCATCATAGTATTCAGGCCGACGACTGCGGGCTCCCTGGTGGTTGAGTCGAGTCGTCGGATATATTTTCCTATTGTGCTACGCTCAGTTGGAGTTGTGTCCAAACAGTTAATACTCCCCAGGTGTTTGGAGGACCCCCAGGTGTTTTGGGATTTTTCATAGCAGGGCCACGGTTGTCGTGGTGTATTTGCATAGCCCCAGGTGCTTGGCGCTTGTATCTTGTCCACTCAACCTACCCAATATAGCGGTGGTTGGTGTGTGTACAGTGCAGGTCATGACATCATATGCATATTATGCATTGTGTATTTTGCTTGTGTTTGCTGCATTTATTTGAGCTATGATTATTGCATTTGATTGACATGCATATACGGTTATGATTTGCATTTTGTATTATGATCTGAATATATTCAGCAGCATTAGTTGTTTATGGAGGTGTTAGGGGGGATTTCTGATTTTTTTTCCCCTACTTGTTATATGGTTTTTCAGGTATGTTTTATTTGTATATATGCATTTTTTCTTATGTTCTTATTTCCGAATATTGTATACCCTTTGCTATCTTTATGCTTGCTTTATCATTTTATATATACCATGCATTTATCTGTTCTTATACCCGCAGAGTTCCATCCGAAACTCACCACCCCTTGTTCTTCTTTTTGTTTCAGGTAGTCGATGGTTGTGTCTCGTGCTGCTAGGAGAGGATCCAGCTACCAGTCTCCCATTTTGAGTATTATTATTGATTTTCGTACTATTGTAGTAGTTTTATAGTGTTAGTGTTGTTTTCGGTATCGTTTTGGATGATATATGGTTTTTTTCTTCGAATATATATTTATTTACTTCCGTTGGATTTCGGTTTGCTGCGCTTAGTTATAAAGAGTTATGTATTATGTTTATTATTTGTCAGTTATTTTATTTAACTGCATAGTTGTGGATGTGTGAATGCCAGCCGAGTGTGGGTGTGCTAAATTATGTTTGGAGTGATGTATAGAGGAGTTTCAGATTGTCCGTCTTACAGGGGAGGTGTTGTTCGATTTTCAAGCTAGCACGGGCCTCTGGGGGCGTGATAGTTGATCACCTTGTTAGCACGAAGAAGGCAAAAACCTCAGAGTCGGAAGCAAACACCACCTCATTTAACCAAGATGCTAGTCTATATATAAACCTAAACGAAGAAAAAACTTGTCCAATGGGTCAGAAAGCAGCAAAAAGAAAAGGAAAAAGTAAAATGAAATCAGACATTGAAGGTATGACAACAAATTTAGATAATATAATTACTGAGTATACAAGTATACAAATGACTAAAGTTGGAATGAAATAAAAATAACTCGATGTTGATGGCAAAAGCTATTGAAATGAAAGCAAAGACTACCTTAGTGAAAGTTAAATTAAAGGATTATGTAATCCTTTCGATTGACACTATATAAATGACACAGGAGTAATTTATCATTTATCAACATTTATGTTAAGAGATGAAGAGATGAAATATGTAATTTTCATTTATTATAATCTTCCATTATTATACTTTTCAATTAATGTAATTTTCGAAGATTATTCTTTTAAATTAATATAATTTTATATTATTTTACTTGTAAAAATTCATTTATAATTTTGGTGAATTAATATAACCGTTGTAAATTAGCTGTTAGAATATAAATGTTGTAATATGGCAGCTAAAATATTACGGTTGTAATATAGCTGTTAGAATATAGTCGTTGGCAAAAATAAATAAATAGACATCTTGTGCTATACAATTTTATATTCTCCAAGTAGTTGAATTTGTTTCCTCTTTATTCTTCGATCATTGTGCTCTACAATTCATCATTCTTCATTAGATTTGAATTTGTTTCCTCCAAATATGTCTCAATCATCACGTAAGACCACATCCGACTTGACAAGTGAAGATGAAGTCCATGTTAAAGATGTTGATGAATGTTATGATCCAGGAAATAAGCTAATGTCATTAATACTTTAACAAAATCGACAATAGTTGAAACATATCAAAGTAATAACGAGATGCGGCGAAGAAAAAGATTCATCCAAAGAAATCGTGAAGTTGGGCATGTAAGGCTCTTCAATGATTATTTCTTCACAAATCCAGTGTATCTAGATCAAATATTTCGAAAACGATTTCACATGCAAAAAGATTTATTTTGTCGCATAGTGAATGCACTTGAGAGTCGTTTATCGTTTTTCAGCAAATGGATGATGTTGCGAGAGACAAGGCTTGACACTACTACAAAAATACACAGCTATGATTCGCTAATTATCTTATGGAGTCTCAGCCAACCATCTTGAGGAGTACCTATGCATGGGTGAATCAACCGACATCCAATGCTTTTTCATGTTCTGCGTTTATGTGGTTGAACTCTTTGGTGGTCAATGCTTGAGAAGATCAAATACTAATTATGTTTAACGTTTTGTTCAATTGCATGATGAGAGGCACAACTTCCCTGGAATGTTAGGCGACCTTGATTGCATGCATTGAGAATTAAAAAATTGTCCAATTGCTTGGAAAGACCAATTTACAAATGGACATAAATCACCAACAATCATGCTTGATCGGTTGTGTCTCAAGATTTATGGATATGATATGTTTTCTTTGGTGTCGCATGTTCACGTAATGATATTAATGTGTTATATAAATCTCCCATATTCAGTAACACCACGAAAGAAAATGTCTCGGAGATTAATTTCATGGTTAACGGTACTTAATATAAAAAGAGGTATTATCTCACAGATAGAATATATCCGAAATGGATTATTTTCGTAAAAGCTTTTCCTTACCCGAAAGATCCAAGAGGAGATTATTTAAGAAAAGATAAAATGTTGTAATAAAAGATGTTGAACGAGTATTTAGGGTGCTTCAGACTCGATAGGCAATTGTCAAAAATCTAGCTCGTTATTTGCATAAAAAAGTTAAAAGATATACATATTATATTAGCATGTATTATTTTACACAACATGATTATGCAAGATTAAGAGAATCACATGACAAATTAGTACAATGACGAAAGTGGCAAACCCACACAACCCATCCAAGGCTTAAACCGAGAATTTTATAATTATCTCCGAATAAAATCTCAACTATGTAATAGTTATGTGCATCATAAATTTGATACCGACTTAATTGAACATATCTAATCAAAATATAACAACCCCTAAATTATTATTTTATAATTTCATTTTATATTTAATTTATATATTATTTTTTAATTATATGTAAGTATATTTTTTTTATATTGTACTATTTTATTTTAAATTTATAATAATATTTTAATTTTAAATAATAATAAATATATTTAAAAATATTATTATTATGTATTTTAAAAAATAATCTATTAAATTAATAAATAAAAATAAAGAATATTTATATAAAAGAATAAATATGTGAATATATATATATATGAAATAATATGAACCCCACAAATAATAAATATTAAATGTTAAGCAATTATAACAAAATAAAATATTAATACATAGTAGTATATAAGTCTCATACTTTTTGATTTTTGATGAAATAATAAATATTATAAAAAAAAGTATTAAACCATTATAGATGCGCTATAAGAGCACTTTTAAGATATTCCAAATCTAAATTATATTCTAAAATAGTCTATTATCGAGAATAGATCATGTAAATCATCTAAAATTACTATTAATAATTTTAAGATATCCGTAACCGTCTAATACCTTTAACGTTATAACATCTACCACCTAATCAAAAAGTATAGGATTCACATGTCACATACACATTAATATTAAAATTTTTATTCTCACATTCGTTTATCATTCAAACCCTATTATCTATTAGGTTCACATGCCACATACACATTATTTTACATATACATTCTCTTATATACATATTTTTTTATTTTAAACTTTATTTATCAATTTAAATGATTATTATTTAAAATAAATAATAATAATATTTGTAAATATATTTATTATTATTTGAAAATTTAAATTTTTATTATAAATTTAAAATAAAAAAGAATAACATAAAAAAATATACTTCTATATAATTAAAAAATAATATATAAATTAACATAAAGTAAATAAGAATGATTTGATAGATACACTTATATATAATTAGATGAATATGAACCATATAAATTATTTAATAGGTATGAATTATGTAAATAATTAGATGGATATAAAAATATGAATAATTTAGTAAAATTTAAAAATTTTAGAAAAAAATATTTTCTAAAAAACCATAATTATTTTTATTTATTTCAAAAGAAAATAAAAAGAGTTTTTTAGAAAAAGGGAAAAATCTTTAAAAATTGAAATAAAAATGATTAGGAGAGAAGCATTTAAAGATTGAAATAAAAATTAATAAATATTTATCAATAAAAATTTAATTTTTAATTAAAATAATCATTTATAATCTTTGATATTTTTTTTATTATTTTTAATCAATTATGTCAACTTAATCGATTAAAATTTTTAATACTGTTCTAGAGTATTCCTCGAGGCTCTCCTGAGAGGCGGAGCCACTCTTGGGCTAGGGTGGGCTCCAGCCCCACCCACGTTAACACAAAATATATATATATATATATATATATAAAATTTAGTGGGTCTAAATTTTCATAGTATCTATTATCCTATTCATCTCTTTTCGTTACCGCCTGTCAAAATTCTGTTCTGCCGTTTTCAATTTCTGCTGCCGCTTTCAATTTCTGCCGCCGCCGCTGCCTTTCTATCACGCTTCTGCCGCCGGCTTTTACAATTTTCTGCACAGCACAGTGCCTCGAACGCCGAACCAAGCACAGCACAGCACAGCGCCTCGACCTGCACGGCGTTGAATTTTCTCCAAGTACAATTTTTCTTTCAATTGATTACTTTTACTGTAAGTATAATTGAATATTTTTTTATTATTTGTTTAATAGTAAATATAACTGAATACGTTTTTTTATTATTTATTTAATAATAAGAAATATGATCATATACATTGTATTATATTAGATTAGTTAATAAATAATATTTCTTTATTATTGGATATGATAATTTTTTATCTATTCGTTTTAATACAAAAAACTTAGGAAATAAAGAATAGAAAAACTATCAATTTTTTTTTTAAAGTAAAAGATCAAACATCGACGAGTCAAGAGCATTCTCCATCTAATATTGATATATCAAATTCTACTGATCAACAACCTAACAAATCTTCTATAATGGAGATTGATGTTAGTTCTCTTGAACCTGATCCGGCATTACGCACTCCAATATGGAAATATTCTGTTAATCAAAGGGATGAAATTAGACGAGCTTATATTAAGATGGGGTCATATCAACCTATTCAGAATGAGTATCCACCGACCAAATTCGGAAGTCAAAATTGACGATTCCAAAATCATTGGTTTAAGAAATTTTCTTGGTTAGAATACTCTCCTTCGAAAGATGCTGCATTTTGTTTTCCATGCTTCTTGTTTGATCATAAGCATCCTCCTCGCAATCCTGCATTTACGACGGATGGATTCAAATATTGGAAGCAAGTTAATGATGGTGGTAGATGCACATTTTTGATGCATATAGGATGCAATACTTCACCACATAATAATGCTGTGGAATATCTTGATAATTTGATGAATATACCTCGTCATATTGACAAAGTGATGAATGCACAATCTTCAGATGAAAAACAGAAGAACAGATTGAGGCTTACAGCAACTATTGAAAGTATTAAATGACTCACTTTACAAGCATGCGCATTTAGAGGGCATGATGAATCTCTATCGTCTAATAATCGTGGCAATTTTATCGAGATGATAAAATTTATGGGAAAAATAAATGAGAATATTGGGGATATCGTCTTAGAGAAAGCTCCAAAAAATGCAAAGTATACTTCACCAGATATTCAGAAAGATATCTTGAATATTCTTGCCAATCAAGTGAGAACCAAGATTCGTAAAGAAATTGGGGATGCAAAATTTTGTATTTTAGTTGATGAAGCAAGAGATACATCTAATAAGGAGCAGATGGCTATCGTATTAAGATTTTTGGATATTGATGATTTTTTACGAGAGGGTTCTTTGCCGTTGTACATGTGACTGATACAACTGCTGTAACACTTAAGAAAGAAATATCTGATGCTCTTGGTCGTTATGACTTGCATATCCACAATATACGAGGACAAGGATATGATGGTGCTAGCAATATGCGTGGTTGTTGGAATGGATTACAAGCTCTTTTCTTGAAAGATTGTTCATGTGCGTATTATGTACATTGTTTCGCTCATCGACTTCAACTAGCATTAACTGCAGCTGCTGAAAAAGAGGTATCCATTTGGTTATTTTTTTCAAAATTGAATTCTATTTGTAATCTTTTTAACGCATCTCCTAAACGCCAAGCTGAGTTACTTTCTGCTCAAAAAGTTAAAGTTGCACATATGATAGCTATTGGTGAACGTGATACTGGTAGAGGATGCAATCAAATTGGAAATTTATTACGACCTGGAAAAACTCGATAGAGTTCTAATTTTGACTCAATTTGTAACATGATTGATATGTATAGCTCTGTGATTACTGTGCTAGAAAACATAGTGCATGATGGGTTCTCTTCTAACTCCATGCGCGGTGAAGCTAGTGGTTTGTTGATTGCGATGAAGACTTTTGATTTCATATTCATATTACACTTGATGCAAAAGATAATGGGGTTAACAAATCTGCTTTGTCGAGCATTGCAAGAGAAATCTCTAGACATTTTAAATGCAATGGACTCTGTTTCAACTACTAAAACTTTACTTCATACTTTGAGAGAAGAAGGTTTTACTATTCTACTTAGTTATGTGAAAGAAGTTTGTGCTAAGTATGATATTGAGATACCTGATATGGAAGCTCGTTATAAATCTGCTACAGGCCATTCTTGTCAACACAATGATTCAATCACAGTTGCGCACCATTATCAATTTGATGTATTTGTTGCTGCAATAGATTTTCAAATTGAAGAGCTTAATAGTAGATTCAAAGATGAGGCAGTCGAACTTCTTAAGCTTAGTTGTGCTTTGGAACCTAAAGAAAATTTTAAACTTCTTAATGTTGATCACATCTATCGACTTGCTGATAAATTCTATCCTCTTGATTTCGACGCACAAGATTTGCATCACTTGAGAATACAATTAGATCACTACAAGGTTGATGTTGTTGGTCATGAAAGATTTCAGAATTTATCAACTATTTCTGAATTATGTCGAAGATTAGTTGAAACAAATAAATCAGGAACCTACCATTTGATTGACAGGTAATTTTTTTCGTATTTGTTATAGTTTATATATTATAACTATACCATTTGATTAATATATTTGTTTAATTGACAGATTGATTCGTCTTGTTTTAACTCTTCCCGTCTCTACAGCAACAACGGAACGAGCATTTTCAGCTATGAAACTTGTTAAAACAGCTCTTCGTAATAAGATGGAAGAAGAGTTTTTAACAGATTCTATGGTCATCTACATTAAACGAGAGTTGGTTGAAAATATCGATAACGATATAATCATTAATGAGTTTGATTCTAAGAAGAACCGAAGAGCACAACTTCAATAATATTCTTGTATGATTTTGGATGTATTGAATATTGAATATTTTTATTTTATGTTTTCTACAAATTAATATTCACATACGTTAATACATATATTTGTGAGTTAATTAAATTTTTATATCAATCATAGTAGCCCCATGTAGTTTGAAAGTCTGGCTACTCCCCTGGTCTCCAGACCAATTGATTAGAGTAAATTTTTGAGACCCCAAACAATTATGAACATCCTAATCAATTAAAGACTTCCTCGATCATACAATATGAACACGTTCAAACATCACCGAATTAACGCACTGGCCGCAAAATAATAATATAGTCCATGTTGTGCTTAATAACAATACAAAGTTGAATACGGCACAAATAGCGGCACGGAGACATAATGAAAAGACCCTCATTGATCGAGTTAGATAACACACAAAAAAAAAACTACAAAATCACAAAAGCAAAATAATAATATTGCACAATATGATTCCAAGATCTTCAATCCATAGCCAATAGGCAGTCTGCATAAGATGGAATATCTTTAATCATCATCTCCAGGAGCAGCCTTAGATGAGCCGCCTGCCTTCTTAGGAAGGAGGAGATTGTGGATGTTGGGCATTACGCCGCCACTGGCGATTGTAACCTCTCCCAACAGTTTTGATAGCTCCTCGTCGTTCCTCACTGCGAGTTGAATGTGCCTAGGGACGATCCTCGTCTTCTTGTTATCCCTCGCTGCATTCCCAGCGAGCTCCAAAACCTAATTGAATAGATCGATTCAGACGGAAGCAAATTAATAATAAAACGATAACAAGCGAACGGTAAGATCGAGAAAACATAGACGATTCAACCAAAAGAAAACATCGATTTTAGAATTGTTACGAGAGACACTAAACGAATAATTTCGCCCCGTTCGCCCTAATCGCACTGGAAATTGAAAAAGGGGAAAGCGATAAAGTGGGGGAAAACACATGGAGAACAGCCTTACCTCAGCGGCGAGGTATTCAAGGACGGCGGCGAGGTAAACCGGAGCACCAGCGCCGACGCGCTCCGCATACTTCCCGGCCTTGAGAAACCGGGCGATTCTGCCAACGGGGAACTGGAGTCCAGCCTTGCTGCTCCTCGACGTGGCCTTCTTCGCTGCACCGGAGCCGATCGACTTCCCTCTCCCAGCCATTGCGTCGAAGATTCAGACCTCGATATGGGAAAAGCAAAGAAAGGAGTAGGTTTACAGAAGGGGAGACGAAGTGCGGCTTGAGGGGGTAGTTGACGCGATGGCTTCGATTATTTATAGGGAAATATCGGAGACAGCCATTGGTAATGATTAGAGCACGCGGATCGCTATTTATATCCGTTCGATGAGAGATTATTCGAGCGGTTGGATATTACCCAATAGTATCCTTTTTCAAATTAATCAGTAGCTGCCAAACAGAGATAGATTCATTTGTCAAATTAAAAAAAAAATCAAATATTATTTTTTTAATTTTTAATAATTCATATATTTCAATTTCGAACGACTTAATTTTACAGATGCGCCGTCCGATTTCATAAATTAAGAAATACTCAATATTTTTAGAATTGTCATGGAATATTCAATTATTTATATGTATCATAATTTATTTTTTAAATATCCCCTAATTTCACATCCCCGTTAGAGAGGATAGAAATAAATATTAGAAGAATAATAATTAGGAGAGTGAAAATGAAAGAGTGAAAATCATAGTGAATGATATAACACTTTACATGTACGATCTCCGACGGGTTCACCGTGCCCCCCAGGGTATAGTTTGATTCGGAGTGGCGGTCAAAGACCACCGATAATTTTCAAACGATAATCGGACATATACATATAAAGTATCACATCATGTCACGTTATGCCACATCATTTATTATGATTTTCACTTTTTCATTTTTATTTTTTCTATCATTATTCATATTAGAAATCGTTAGACATAAAATTGTGCAGATGATTTTTTGTCTTTTGTTTTTTTTTAAATAAAAAATTTAAAAACATACGAGCCGCTGCAGCACAGCGTCGGCGCGTGGGTGGGACGGCCACATGTGCTGCTGCAGTTCTGTTAATGTGTTTTACATATAAATAAATATTAAGTAAAAAATATATTAAATTGAAAATTAATAAATGTAATTAATTTTATTTAAATATAAAATTAAATATAAATTAATAAAATAAGAGAAAATTTGAGAAAATTCTCCAATATCAAATTGGGCTTTGCATGCACTCTCCAACAGAAAATTTCTTTGCATGCACTTCCTGATGAGATTGACAAGACAGTTTTGTGTGTTATTTTTTTTATCAGTATAAAAGAGTAAAAATTTAGTATAAATAGTAAAGATTTGAGTATAAATTGTTTGAGATTGAGTACTAATTTAAGAAATTTGAGTATTATTTGAAAAAGTTTGAGTATACATTGTTTCAGTATATAGTAAAAATTTCAGTATATATTATCAAAATTTAAGTATGAATTGATTTAGATTTAGTATTATTTAAAAAAATTTGAGTATAAAATTTAGAAATTTGAGTACGTGAGGTTGCATCTACCACATCAAGATTTTCACATGAGAGGTCACCGAAATTTTATACTCAAATTTTTTAAATTAGCACTTAATCTCAAACAATTTATACTCAAATATTTATAATGTATACTGAGTTTTTACTCTTTTATACTCACCACATCAAGATTTTCATATGAGGGGTCACCGAAATTTTGTACTCAAATTTCTAAAATTAGTACTTAATGTCAAACAATTTATACTCGAATCTTTATAATGTATACTGAGTTTTCACTCTTTTATATTCAATCTATCAAGGAGTGAATACAAAGAATTTATTAAGTGGGGAGTGTATGTAAAGACTAGTTTGAGATTGGAGTTTTCTTTAATTAACACATAAAATAACAATACGAATATAAATATTCGATCATGACACTTGAGGTTTGGAAGGAGTAAGATATTTAATTGGTGAGGTAGAAATTATAAATATTTAAGAAAAATATTCAATTTAATTACGAATGCTAAGTTTAAAATACCTAACCGCTACACTTGCGTAGGGTTAATATAATTTTTTTAATATATATACACACGTTGACATATAAATGATTTGAACGCACAAATTTGTTTACTACTTATTAATCTTGGTTATTAAAAAATTTTAAAATTTTATTGGTAGTCTTCAAAATATTCATTAAATTTATAATATGAAAATTCATTAAAAAATATTTATTAAAAAGGAATTATTAAAATTGGAATATGGAGATTCATACATATTTTTAAATTGAAATTGGCTTAGCCATGCCTAAAAATAGACTGGACCAAGACACAGCCCGTAGACCATTGACCCGGTTAGTCGGGCCAAATCGGAACCGACGAGTAATAATAGGGAGAGTGAAAATGGGAGAGTAAAAATCATAGTAAATGATGTGGCATGACGTGACACTTTACATGCACACGTCCGATTATCGCTTGGACGCCTTCGGCCGCCGCCCCGAATCATACTATACCATAGAGGCACGGTGAATCCATCGAAAATCGTACATAGAAAGTACCACGTCATTCACTATGGGTTTCACTCTCTCATTTTTACTCTTCCAATCATTATTCATAATTTATAATCATTTATCACGAAATAAGTCTAACAACGATTAATCCAACAAATAATTTTATAAAATTATTTTAAAAATAATATAATAATTTTAAACTACGATGAACCATAACAAATCGTTCACGAATTATGAAACAGCGGCTTCGAACCATAAATCACAACCGTATTAGACGGTTAAGCTTAAAGATCGATCCTCCCCAAACCGTGAGTTCCGAATCGTAATCGAATCTATCTAGAAAGTAAAACTTAGAACGTCGTTGCCAAATACAGATCCCTCTTTCACTAAAGATAAATCAAAGCTCAAAACTCCCACCAATGCCCGTTCTAAGATCTACTATACACAACACAATTGTATCTGATATGGTAAGAAATTATTTTTGGAACTCAAATCCACGATCTCTATGTCGTACAGTAGTAATTTTATGACAAAGCTCCCCTTCTACAGATTCCTATTTGATACTGCCTTTAAAGCATATTAAACGAGGTTTGTAGCATAAGAAACCGATGTGAAAATCATTATAAAGTTGCATCATCTATCACAAATTGCAATGAACAAAACAAGAGAATCAACAATTGTTTACAAACCATCCAAGCAAATGAAACAAGTTTGTGAGGATTCATTAGGTTCGACAATCTATTACACAGCGACAAGAACATAATATAGGTTTTGAAGATAACTCAAGATTAAAATGACCGAAATCAATGTTCATTGTCATCCATCCTTACATACTGACAAACCAAAATTTTTTACCTAAGTTCTTCAATCCGTGCTTGATTACCGAAATTTGGGAAAACACCTAGAAAACGCGATAAGGCTTCCCCATTGTGCTCTTCAGGTACAAGCATTTCACCTGTGGGGGCGCACACAAGTGCAAGAAAATGTTTTAAGAACATTGAATAAAACCAACAACTAGTTTGGAAAAATATGATAAGAATATTTTGAGCGCAACCAAAAATATCCTCAATTCTGAATGTCAATTACTTCAGTAATTACACCTTTCAGAGAGAATAACAAAATTAGATTGTTTATCATCAAAAATTGCAGCCTGTAGATTCTGGTGGCTGAAGACATCTTCTCTATCCACTACAATATATTCCAAAGGTGCTTTTGAATGGAATATAATCCTAGTAAGAAAATTAATCCAAAGTGGTTTGCACAAACTGAATAAAGATCTACAATTAAGTACTAGAGAAATAAAAAGTAGTAATATTCTAGTGCGATTGCTTCTAATTTCTAAACAGTGTCTAAAACAAGAATAACAGGGATAACAGATGACTAACATTTTGCCAGTTTTTCTTCAGCAAAGACACGAGCAAATTGACACTCATTTGCACATTCTGAAAAATATGCTTCTCCTCCATGCCAACATTGGCAACGGCAATGCCCATACAAAGGACCTTCTTGAGTTGAAATTTCACCATTGCCTTTGTCTCATTTACCTTAGACTCCAAAGGTTCTTGGTGAGTAACCAATGTGGGGAACTTTCCTATAAACAATTAGCAAATCAAACAGTCTAAAAATAGTTCAACTGGATCTATAATCAAATACAATGAATTTCAATATGATCAATATTTGCGAGTTAATAGAAAATGGAACCCTGGGTAAACCAATGCCCTCTCACAAGTGTTTTGTTTTAATTTTGGTATAAATACATGTTGCATTATGATGCATAAAGCATTAAACGTTAATATAATTTCCATCGATCCAAAATTACTTTGGTGTCAGACAGACCAGCTAAAATAATTATGAAAAAACATATCCTTAAAATTTTTGCATCAAAGGGCAACCTAGTACATGAAGCTCCCGTCATACAGGATCCCAGGGAAGGATCTATTGTACGCAGTCTTACCCTACTTTGTAAGAAGCTATTTCTAGGATTTAAACCCGTGACCTTTTAAGTCACAAGGCGGCAACGTTACCATTGTGCTAAGGTTCCCCTTCTGCATCACATGCTACATACACTTCAAGAAGATTGTTGATATGTAATTATTGATTTTTAATATGCAGATTTGATCTTGCTTTTACGAGAGCACACAGAATATATATGATACTATTTCATGTGCAGTAATATTCAGTCATGTTCAAGAATAGATAGAAAAATCAGAACAGAATTATTCTCCTCAGATCACCAGCAAATGAAAAAGAATACATGTATATACGCAAATATATAGTCACCAGTTGGAGAATTACAGGTGTTGTACAAACCATATAAAGAATTAGTGCTTGCCTGCCTTGTTAAGACCAGGGCCAAGAAGGCGAGGAATCTGCTTAATGATAGCTTCTGATGCTAGGAAAGCATGGTATTTCTTAGCAAGTTTCTTGACGAGCTTCTTGTTTTTGTTCATCTTTTTCAAACTCTCAACGTCCATGTAATCAAGTCCTATCTTCTCTGCCTGAAAGTGAGAAATTATAAGCACAACATGCTTGAGTCAAGTCCTCAAGAATGCAGAGTAGAGAGTATCTCGCTCAGAGCTTGGAATTCTGCAAACTCAAAATAAGAACTTACTTCCAACACATACAGATTAAAAAGATAATTGTTTAAGCTTCAGATATTGGATATAAAAAAAAAATCAATTCACAATGCTTCTATGTCGTGTTTATTTTCAACAAGCTCAAATAAAGAGGAAGACATGTTATCTAGCTCAAGACAAGCATATCACACACATAAAATTGATTTAATTCAGCTAAATACTTTTTTTTTGAAAATAAGACCAATAAACTATTTCTCGTCCAACATTATATACATAATTAATCCAATGTTTCTTGTGGTTTCTTTATGTGAGATTAAGGATATACTATTATTTCGATGCAGGAATGTTTTCTTTCCTTCCATTTCTGCCAAACATTTGTGTGGAATCAAACTTAAGATACAAGGGGCCTATTTTCTATCCTTCCATTTCCCTTCTTATGCATGTTCACGAAAGTAAACAGCGGATGGAAAATTGTAACCCAGTTTTCCATCATCATTGTTTCCTTCCATACAACTTCTTTGTTGATAAAAAATGCATAAATGACTTCAGACAAGAATAAACATAGAATCTAGTAAATCAACTGTCCGGGGAGAAGGAGAACAAAATGTTCCAATATCAATACCTCTTCAACATGTTGTGCATCACCCAACATGCAAACTTTCATTTTAGGGCGTGGAATATGTTGTAGCTTCACGGAACCACTGAATCGTTTATCCTTTTGAGGATCATAATTTTTCAAGCCAATCTGCAATTCAATTGTCTCAGTGAAGTTACGTTTCTTCTCTAGAGAATCAGCAATAATCTGTGAGATAGCTTCCTTCACAACATCACTCTGCAGCTTACTGTGATTAAAACAATATTTTCAAAAGGTTTGCTCATCGTGATTATAAAAAGAATGAAACTGTACTTGAGCACCACTGAAACTATAAAATGATGAGTACAATAAGGAAGATTTGGTAGTTCACTGCCAAATTTCCAGAATGCAAAGGTACTGCTAATAAAGTAAACAAGAAATCAGGAAAATAAAAAATCAATGAAAATAATTTACAGAAACATAAGGAATTTGCAATGAAAGCAGTCATGAAGCTTCAGAATAACATACTAAACTCGAAAAACAAGTTGCACATCTACACAGTGCAGTCCTAGAAGCAAAAATAGTCAAAATATGCAAGGCAAAAAATGATCTAACGCAATAAAATGTAGCCAACTGATTGTCTTACAAGCTAAATTGCATAAGAAGAGGTAATATTCGGACAACTCCATATTGTGGTTAACAGACATAACAGTTAATAAATTAAACTGAAAGTTGAGACACATAAAAACTGAAAAGAACACTTGGAAATTGTTTACGAAGGATTAAATTAGCCATCCTTGTAGACTTACCTAGTCCATAATCCACAAAAGAAAACATTTATTTACTGTCCAAAAATATAATCACAAAATCATAGGAGGAAACTCATGCGAACTTATCAAATAATACAGTGAACACCGGACAATAGGTGATTGATTCTTCTAAATGCTTCAGACAATTTAACTATTTACGCCACTCTAAGCAACAGACAAGCCGTGCCATACATAAAAGAATAATGCAGATTCAATATACGAGCAAAAATTGTAACAGACATATTAAAAAAAATGGCATTAAGCGTACAAAAAAAGAATCAACAACAGCATATAATAGAAAACACAGATTGAATCTTAAAATACCTCATTTTTTAACGTGTACGTCTTCCTTCTTTCAACCCTACAAAGAGAAATCCACACAGAAGCAATTTTCAACAACAACAACAAAAAAAAAAGAAGGAATAGAAATTAGGACAAGGATCTGCTGTTAAAAAAACCAAAGACAACGAATGGCGAAAGTGCAAGGGGGAAAGTTGGAATAACAGAGCATCAACTACTTCGAGAACGAACCGTGAGGGGGCCAAACCTATGGAGCGCTACAAGATCAGGAACAGCACCAGTGGGTGGAGAGGGGAGGCGAGCGAGTGCCTTAAACCCCTAATTTCCTTGGATGTAATCCTGGGTCTCTCTGGTGTTTGGGGTTGGGCATTTTTGTTGGGGTCCGGGGCCCGTCTAGCCTAAAATAAGAGATCCCATCGGAGGAACATCTCCCTATTATAGGATTATGATATGCTGATACTGAATTAATGGAAAAATATGGGTGATTATGGGTCATACTGATGGGTGAAAAAAAAATCTCACGAATTTATCATCACAAGCTAAGTATTAATTCGACATTGGACGGTGAAGATCGTGAGGGTCCACTATCGATAACTTGCTACAGTGCTTCTATTAGTTTCCAGGGGGCTGATGAAAAATTTTTGTAAGGTCAGACCGATTACTTCCAGTATTAATTGGGTCGTAATAACTGGGCACTTGTGTTATAAAAAAAAAATAGTGCATCGCTGGGGGGACTTGTTTGAAAGAGTAGACAATAAAGATAATTTTGATGATGTTATTATTACAACTCATAGGACTTATTTATATATGTTGTCCAATGTCCAATTAATAGACGAAAAGATTAAATCAATATAATTATAATCATATTAATAAATATAACAGACTTAGAAATATTATCATTTGATATTAATTCATATTAAAAAAAATGATTAACGAGATTTTTCCAACCAACTTCGGGCAATCGGCCCGACCACACAGATGTTTCCCACCGGCCGCAGGGTAAATCGAGAAGCGCTCGCAGTGGGCGGTCTAGAAGTCCAGCGTTCCAAGATTCGTGTCCCATTTGGAGGAAAAAAATATTAATTCATGTTAGATCTTTGATTATGATGTCAAATAAGGTAAATCTTGATTGATTAAAATCAATTGAGATTATTAAACTTGATTGTTATTCTTGTTGTCATTACCCTTGACAAACTCAATGAGAGTGTTTGGATGTCGAGTTTGATTGCAACATATTAAAGTGGTGGCTAGATAATGACTTAATGAATATATCAACAATTTAATCTTCTGTATAAATGTAAGAATTGAAAGTATATATGTTCTCGGACAAAATTAAAGTCATTCTCCACATGCTTGGTATGAAAACTGGATTTGCGACAAAGTATGAAACCATCACTTCGATGGCCCCTCCAGGGTGGTCCCCTATTGTCTTGAAGAGAGGTAAACTACAGGGGGCTTTGCCTAGCAACAACAACGAATGCAAAGAGGGGTTGAGGCAACCAATAAGATATTTCGCACCCGCTGGGAATCGACCCTAAACTAATAGACAGCAATACGCTTGCATGAACTATCTGCTCCAACCCGTGGGGGCTCTAATATTGTCATACTATATTTTAGGTGTGGTGATCGTAAAATGATATAATTCTGAAAAAAGATATTGAAGTCAAATAATTTTGGATGTTGCATTAATTATTACTTTTTATTCAGCGTCACTGCTTGAGCGAGAGACAATAGTTTTTTTTTAAAAGCCAAAAAATGAGATTTCATCCAAAAATAAGGAATACTTAATAGTAGAACATATATCTTTAGAAGATCCAGTTCAATCTTCATCACTATAAGCATTTTAACTCTAGTGAAGTTTGACGATATAGCATACCATGTAAAAATGTGCCTTTAAGATAGCAAAGAATTCTCTTAAGACTCTCTCAATGGTTCTCAGTAGAAGAATATATAAATTGACAGCCACAATTAACTACAAAAGCAATGTTGGGTCATGTAATGGTGACATATTGTAGGGCACTAATAATACTTTAGTAGATCTAAGGTCGACCATTATAGGAGAGGACGAAGGTGTAGTAAAACCTCCTTTAATGATCAGTGTGGAGATAGGACATGCTTGATCCATTTTAGTTCGTTAAAGAAGTTTAGTAATATATTTGTTCTGAGAGATAAGATAACCTTAAGAATGTGGAAGAAACTCAATATTAAGGAAAAAAGCGAGCATTGTCAAAATCTTAAATAGGAAATCCTTGATTAAGAATATGGAGTAAAGCAATGTCTCCTTAATTACTATTAATTATTAAAATATAGATGAAATCATGCACGAGATTCTTGCTAAGACCATATATAAATTTCTAAAGTTGACAAATATGTATTGAAAGTTGTGGGTGGATGAAAACTAGCTTGTGGTTGCTCTTTAAATATAGTTTTCTTCAAGTTTGACCATAAAGGAAAGCATTGGAAACATCTAATTATCGTATTGGACAATTGGAGCTAATAACTATAGATAGTAGTAATTTGATAGTTGTAATTTTGACGACTAAACTAAAGTATCATTGATGTGAATACTTGGAAGTTGACTAAAGCCTTTAGCAACAATGCCAGCTTTGTAACATTCAATGGATCCATCTGTGTAATATTTGATTCGATAAACCCATTTAGAGCCTATATATAATATTTAGGAAAATGATATGTTTAGTGAAAAATCTCAAGGAAAAGCTAAGTGAATGACGTGACACTTTGCATGTAGCGATCCTCGACAGGTTCACCGTGCCCCCAAGGTATAGTTTAATTCGGGGCGGCGGCCGGAGGCCGCGATGGTGTCCGAGTGATAATCAAACGTGTGCATGCAAAGTGTCACGTCATTCACTGAGCGTTTCATTGAGTTTTTTCACTGAGTGTATCATAGCTCTAATATTTATAGACGGAGTACAAGGAACTAAGTGTTGGGGCTTCAAAGTTGCAAATATAGTCCCAAATTAAAAATGCATGGGAAAGATGATGGACTTATAAGAAAAATATATCTCCATTGGTATGATGCCTTTTGGGTAAAGTCTAAAAATAAAACCACCAGGGCTTAGAACCAAAATGGATAATATCATACTATTGTGGAGATATATAAATTTCTTTTGGTCTTAACATAATTGATATCAAAGTCCGGACTTTCAGAAGTTCTAACCACCGACTGCGCATACGACCTATGGTCTAATTGAACCATGTTAGTTAAGCCTTGAACAAAGAAAGTATAGGCTTTCGTATCTTGATTAAGAGAATCAAACACTAGAAAGAGAAGTCCTAGTTGTGGCTAAGCAATGAAGTTCTAGTAGGTCAAGTGGACCAAGGGGCAGAAAGTTCTGGTGGGTCGAGGATCAGACATTAGACCCAACCAAGGGTTGGACCGGGCCCGAACCCGGTTCGACGGGTCGAACTGAAACCAGCCCGGCAGGATACTGGGTCGATTTCAGTTCTAGCCCAAGCGGAATCGACCGGTCGAACCGCCGGTTCCAATGGCTCCGAGCCACCGGTTAATCGGCGGTTCGGAGTCGTTGGGCTTTTTTTATATTTTTTTGTTTTTTTAACGGTTAAGATCATTTGACCGTTTTTTGATCAATAACTATGATTTAGTGACTGTTATGATCCAAACTCTATAAATAGAGAGTTCATTTCATCATTTTCACACACATCTTCTCTACTCTCATCCTGAACTTCATATTCTCTACGCATTTTCGACTCCATCTTTCGACGACAATGGAAGGAGGTCACGAAGCTTCATCATCTCGATCTCAGACGGGAAAAGAAATAACTAACGAGGATTCCAAAATTCAAATTCAATCCACCGATGATGAAACCGAGACCCAGCCCCAGCATCGTCTAACACCTGAAACACAAGGAAGTATCGATGCAATTACTTCTAAGGATTAGGAAAATCCTCCTCTAAAATCTTCTATTTTCATTAAACATTTTGAGAAGGTCATACTTTTGTCGGGAGAATTGCGTGCAAAATGTAAGCATTGCAATGCTTCCTACAAATTCCAAGTTGACAACTGCTATGGGTCGTTGAAATGAAATGTATAATCAAAGCACCTGACGGAATATGGACTCGGCCGCTCTCAAGTACAATTATCAAAATTTTCTAGTGGTAGTAGTACTGATTCTAGTTTATTTTTATATTCTTATAATAAATTAAAAGAATCATCAGCTAAATTTGTTTCCGTAAAACATTTTTCTTTTAGTTTTGGATCTAAATATATATTTAAAGATTTTTGTAAAGAATTTCTTAATCCATGTGCTAAACATGTTCCTGGGACTACACTTACTCGTACAATTAAAAAATTAGTAAAATAAAGAAAAAAGAATTTAATTGATTAATTTAGTAAATTAAATAATAAAATCTCTTTATGTTTCGATATTTGGAGTGAACATTGGCAAACTCATTCTTATATGGGTGTGACTTGTCATTGGATCAATAACTCTTGGATCCTCCAAAAAAAAATTGATTGCTTATAGGGTGCGTTTGGTTCAAGTTATCATATATAACCTTAGTTATGTGATTACCAAGTAATCACATAACTAAGATAATGGGGAATGAAATATAACTTAAAGTTGTTTGGTTCAATTTACGTAATCAAATAAAATTTTATTTGTTTGGAGGTAATAGTCTATAATATAATATAATATTTTACCGTATTTTCCTTTAGAATTTGTTTAGATAATTTTATTAATTTTAAATTAAATTTATTTAAATTTTATTTATTTAATTTATTAAAAATCTAATTAAAATATTAAATTAAAAAAAAATCGTCAGCGACATCGATGTTGGTCACCGGTTGCCGGCGGCTGGTCGTCGATCGTCGGCCGCCGGCGGTGGTCGCTGGCTGCCGACGTTCGTCGGTCGCGAATAACGCTTCCAGAAGTTAATAAATTGTAATAGTTATTTTGTCTTAAATTTAACTAAAAGGTAATACGGTAAAATATTATATTATGTCATAGACTATTACCTCCAAACAAACAAGATTTTATTTGATTACTTAAATTGAACCAAACAGCTTCAGGTTATGTTTCATTCTCCATTACCTTGGTTATGTTATTACTTGGTAATCACATAACCAAGGTTATATCTGATAACTTAAACCAAACATACCCATAGAGTTTTTGATGAATCACATACTGCACATAGCATTGCACAATTATTATATTTAATTTTAGAAGAATATGGATTGACTCATAAAATATTATTAATATCATTAGATAATACTAGTTCTAATACCGCTTCTATAAATGAACTAAAATTTATTTACCAACTTGTTATTGGTGGTTTATTTTTTCATATTCATTGTGTATGTCATATTTTAAATTTATGTGTTCAAGATGGATTAAAGCTTTTTAAAAATTATATTAAACTAATCAGAATTGTAATTTCATATTTATAGTCGCATTCATCTATGATGAAACAATAGGGTAGGTTTTGTAAAGCTAATGGAATGAAACTTAAAAATTTTCACATGATGTTCCAACATGTTGGAATTCAACATATCAATTATTACAAGATTCATTTCAATATAAAGATTTATTATATTTATTTTTTACATAAAATAGTAATGCTAATATATATATTTTTTTCAATAATGGAATATTTGTAATAATATTTGTGAAATTTTAAAATATTTATCGATGCAACCGAATAACTTTTCGATATTTATTATCCCACTATTCATTTAGTTTTAGAAAATTTTTCTAATATAGTATTAGTATTAAATGAACATATTAATAATGAAGTTTTAACTTCTTGCATATTATCTATGAAAACTAAATGGAAAAATATTTTTATTTTATTCCTAAAATTTATTTAATTGTATTTTCTTTAGATCCTAGACTTAAAGTAGAAGTTTTACAAGAAATGTTAACTTTATATTATGACGCTTTAATTCCTATTAAAATTCTTCTTCTCCAGATATAATTAATATTATATAAAATAATAGAAATTATTTATATGATCATTATAATCAATATTATATTAAATATCGAATACAAATTAATATTTCTAAAATACAACAGCCTACTAGTACTAATTTAAATCTTACAAAAGCATAATTTTTATTAAAAGAACGGACGAAACATCCACGAGGATTCTCAAGTTCTACACAAGAACTTGAGAATTATTTTATGATTTCTTTTAATTTTAATGAAGCAGATAGCGAAGATTTCGATATCTTAAAATGGTGGTCACAGAAGGCTCAAAGCTTTCCTGTTTTCTCCGTGATTGTCAAAGTAATTTTAGTTTGTCTAGTGTCAACTATTGTTGTGGAACATACATTCAGTACCGGTGGCAACATATTAGATGAACGATGATCAACATATTAGGTGGAACTTTCAGAAGACGAAGTCAAAGAATTTGATACTGAAGGAATGAATACAACAAGAATGGGAGGAAATGGAAGTGAGTGATGTAAATTGTAAAAGGATAAAAATGTAAAAGAACTACGTGAGCTTTGATTCCCCTATACCATAAGGGGATACATATGCAATTTAAATAAGTGCAAACCTTTTTTTAATAAATTTTATATTTTTAATTTTTTAATATAAAATCTCGAACTATCCCAAACTGTGGCAAATCGTGAATCGAACCGTAAATCGACAGTTCCGAACCGTGAACCGTAACCGTCTTGGGCGGTTAAGGTTAAAGGTCGACCTCCCACGAACTGTTGAACCAGCAGTTTCAAACCGTTAAACCGTCGATTCTGAACCATTCAATCGTCGGTTTCGAACCGTGGTCGGCTCTATCAAACATCAAACGAAAAGGTTTTTCGCTTGAGGGGCCTGTGGTCCTTTGTTTGGGGGATTAATGGGGTTGTAAGGTTATAAACATAGTCCCATATTGAAAACACTGGGAAAGATCATGAGCTTATAAGAAAAAGATATCTCCATTGGTATGAAACCTTTTGAGTAAAGCACAAAAATAAAACCATGAGGGCTTAGGCCTAATGTAGACAATATCATATCATTATTGAGATATCTAAATTTCTTTTGACCCTAATACTAAGCTCTGTGTTTCATTGTGGAGAAGAGCATCAGACTTTATAGGAATCACAATATGTCAATTTGAGTCTTTGACTGCCTATGTAAAGTTAAATGGTTCAACAAAATTGAAGAAGCAATTAGAGCTCGTAGAAGAGGATAACGGGTGAAAACCAATGGACATTGAGCATAAATCTCACTCAAAGAAAGCATATTACGGGGGCTATCATCATCAGAACTACTCAGAGATGAGTGGTCAGACTGATGAGAATCGAGACTAAAGAACAGGACATCAATAGGTGTTGAGTCTGCAAGAATTGGTGGAGATGGAGGAGGATCCAAAATTCCTTCCTCCCTTGGACTTTGAGTATGTCTTGTTAGAGCAACATGTGGGGCTTCTAGAATACTATTAAGGGAAATTAGAAATGTGTCTTGATTATATGAAGGAGTGTCAGAGGGAACAACTACAAATGGAAAGAAAGATTCATCCAAAGTAATATATAGAGAAATATATATCCGCCCTATCGATATATGTAGGCAGCATTATCCATGATGCAAATTACTATATTCAAGGAAAACACATTGTTGAAAATGAGCCTTTAACTTGTGTTTAGAGTAAGGTTATTGTTGGTGACGAGATGGCTAGAGAGGGGGGGGGTGAATATAGCCAATCACTTTTACTTTGAAGAGTTAGCAAGTTTCTGCACTTGAGGTTGTTAGTAGCACAGCGGAAGAAATAAAGGAAGAACAAAACAGTGCAGTAAACTAAAAACAAAGATGAAAGCTAACAACCACAGCTACCAAGATCGCTAACAAGAGGGTTTACAAGGTTCGGGGATAACTTGCCCCTACTCCTTGGCGTGCCCTTAAGGTGGGCGATCCCTTGATCATCGGCAGATCAAGCCCCGGTGATCACCGGATATAAACCAAGTTGGGAATTTGCACCTAACCCTCCAAGTTAGGACTTTTCACCTAGCCCTCCAAGCTAGGACTTTTCACCCAACCCTTCCGAGTTAGAACTTCATCCAACCTAGCCCTCCAAGCTAGGCACCTGACCCTCCAAGCCAGGACTTTTTCACCTAATTCTCCAGGATGGGAATTTGCACCTAACCCTCCAAGTTAGGACTTTTCACCTAGCCCTCCAAGCTAGGACTTTTCACCCAACCCTTCCAAATTAGGACTTTTCCAACACCTAGCCCTCCAAGCTAGGATTTTTCACACCTAACCCTCCAAGTTAGGACTTTTCACTAAATCATGCCTAATCCTCTATCAGGACTTAATCATAATCATCATAATCATCAACCTAAACTAAAATCGTTGTCAACACCAAAACACCAATCAAGGCCAGACTGCATTAACAGTTATAACCATGAATAACATATGCAACTAAAGATATGGAAGACTGAGTAATCTGGAGGGCGATTATAAAGTCTTTCCAAGAGGCTTTTGCTTTGAAGTAGTGGAGTGAATAAATGATTGATAAAGTAGACTGAGGCTTGGACAATGTTATTCCGTAATTTAAGTGAAACTAAAGCATGATTAAAAAGAGCTAAAGTAGCTTCAATACAATATTTCCTCTTGGCAGATCCATTTTGTTCAGGAGTATAGGGATAAGAGACTCCATGAAGGATGCTAGAGGAGGTAAAATGCTCTCCTCCACAATAAAAATGAAGAGATATCTAGAGTATTTTATGTTCAAAGAATATCTCAATATGCTTTTGAAAATGACAAAAAATATTGAAGAGATTAGACTTTCTTTTAATAGAAAAAATATAAGAGAACTCGCAAAAGTTATCAATAAAAATAATATAATAAAGAAAATCCTGATTTTTTTTATTTACAAGGGGTATCCAGGTTAGCGCCCGACTAATCCACTTGGCTGACCGGCCCTGCCCCACAGCCTTCAATGAGAGTCCCCACCGGTCAACGAGGGTAAATCGCGGGATGGAGACACATGGCGACTTCACCACTGATGATATCGATACCCGATGGCCCGAAGTAAAATGATTAACGAGATTTTTTCAATCTCGGGTGACCCTATACATCTGAGTGAATAATTTCCAAATAAAAACTTGATGTACGAGTAGAAGACACAAAAGGTAGCTCACGAGATTTTATTTTCATGCAAGCTTCACATAAATTAAATGAGGAAGCTAAAGAAATTAATAAGGGAAAATTATTCTAAACTCCCTGCATGCAAACTTAACTTTCTTTTCAGCCCCTGCGTCAGAAAAAAATTATTTCCACTCCCTACAAACAATGTTTCATGTGTTTCAACTACAGATTTACTGAATTATCCCTCAATTTTTTTAGGTACAAAAAATCTGAAATCAAGTATAATTCTTTCTAAATTCAACATAATTTAACTAAAATTCAGTATATTTTCTATCAATTGAGTATGGCCTAATCAATTCATCCTAAGCTAATCAATTGGTATGAACTCCTAATCAATTGGTCCGGTGAAAAAAAATTATGCTCAATTTGATAAAACATATACTAAATTCTAATTGAAATATACTAAATTTAGGAAGAATTATATTTTTTTTTGGACTTTTATACGTATAAAAAGTGTGATACTTAATTTGATAAAAAATATACTAGATTTTAATTATATGATACTGAATTTTGGAGGAACTATACCTCATTTTGGACTTTTTGTACCTAAAAATAATAAGGGCAATTAGGTATGAACTCCTAATCAATTGGTTCGATGGAAAAAGAATTGTGCTCAATTTGATAGAACATGTACTAAATTCTAATTGAAATATACTGAATTTAGGAAGAATTATACTTTTTCCTGGACTTTTTATACGTATAAAATGTATGGTACTTCATTTGATAGAAAATATACTAGATTTTAATTATATGATACTGAATTTAGGAGGAATTATACCTCATTTTGAACTTTTTGTGTCTAAAAATAACAAGGGCAATTAAGTAAAATGATATTTATTAGGGAGTTGAAGCAAATGAAACTTTGCATGTAGGGTGTGGAAATGAACTTTTTCTGACATAGGGACAGAGGATAAAGTTTAAGATTCAATTGGGGATTTAATGACAATTTACAAAATTAATAAACCATACTAATTAATGATTTTCTGAGCAAGACATAGAGATTGATGACCAAGATGTGTGTGTTAAGAGAAGTTGTTGTGCGCTCTCCAACAAATGCATTGATAGAAGTGGGTTGAAGATAATAAAGGTCATCTTTAATGTTTCTTCAGAGTAGAATAATTCTTGTTATAGGATCCTTCATGAGATAATGATGAGGATAAAATTCAAAGAACGCATTATTACCAAGAGCAAATTGGTCTACAAAATGTAAATTTTCGATGATAGGAGTTGGTGCAGACATCATCGATAATCGAACTTGTATTTTTGATGTTTAGCAACGAATTTAAAGTTAGACATATGTATTTGATATGAATAATGAGTGTGCAGGATACTTGTCATGTAAAGTCCTAGTAGATCAAAAGACCTGGACACTAAACACCAAAGTCTTAGTGGATCAAGAGGAGAAGACACCAAACAGAAAAATACCAAATGGGTATATCAGAACATACTTCATGGGTCAAGTTGATTGGACATCAAGTAAGGAAAGTCATGGAGGGTCGATCATACACAAAGTAGAAGAAGTTCAAATAGGTTAACTAGATCGGATGTTTGGCGGGTAAGTAAGGTAAGTCCTGGAGATGACATTCAAATTGAAAGATAGTGAGAAGATGTATCTCATTTAGGACAAACCACTTAGGCAATGGTTTGAATTGGATTTCTCAGTCGAGATTAGATAGTCTTACTGTCATAATAAAGCATGCATGAATATAAATGTTTCTAAATTTGTTTTTTAGGGCTATCATTATTGCTATATCACTAACTTTGTTTTGCAGAAAAATAGAGTCCTCAGTTGACCAAAGGGTTCGGTCCGCTGAATAGGAAGGTTCGATCGATCAATCATATGAAAATAAACACAACCAGATAGGATCCAAGTCCAAAAGGTAATAAAGGATCAGTCGACTAATCACAAGGATCAGTTGACCAAACTTATATGGAAACAGAGGATCAGATAAGATAGGATCGGGATGCGAAGAAAACCCTGAGTATTAGTAGATTGATCAAGAGGATTACACAACAATTTGACCTGATCAAATTAGACAAGCAAGGAAAGTTTGGGTTCAGTCGACCAATCACGCGATTCAACTCAGAAAAAAAGTGTTGATTTAGCAGGATCATATCTGAATCAGTCGACCGAACGAGGTGTTTGGTCGATCGAAAAAGAGTATAAAAGAAGCTCGATATCCGAGGCTCAATATCAGTTCCATCAATTCAATCAAGTTTTAAGTGAGCCTTTCGATCTTCTACTCTGCGAAGCAAGAGTTGTCCGTTCATGCTCATTGTTGGATCGAGAAGAACGATAGAGGGGGGGGGGGGTGGTGAATATCGTTAAATGTTTTCAGATTTAGATAGAGAATGCACAGCGGAAAAATTAATGTGAGAAACCAAACGCGAACACAGGGATTTACTTGGTTCGGAGTCGCGGTCGGCTCCTACTCCAAGGCCCACGGTCGTTGACCGTTTACTGCGGGCAATTCTATATGTGCGCAAAAAGGTTTACAGACAGATACTACAATTGTAGTACAGTAAACTTAAAAGGACAGCTCTTCGTCACCGACATCCGGTGTGGAATGTATCTCGGAGCGGAGGGACGTCGTTGGCGCTTGTATCTCGAGTTGGGAGGTTTCCGGAGCAGAGCGCTTGAGTAGAAGAGCGTATTGGCGTTGAAAGCAGTTGTTGTCGAAGCCTTGGGGTCGAGGGGCTTTTTATAGCCTCCTGGGGCGCCCTGAACGTTGGGGGCGCCCCCCATGTGTCAGTCGATCCGGACATGTCTCGGTCAGCCGTTATCCCTTCAGGATCGGGCTGAGGTTTGACCGGGGGGGGGGGGCCCGGGACGCAGGGGGTGCCCGGGTTGACTCTATCCGCTGGCTTCTCGCTGGCTTGACTCTATCCGCTTCGTTGGCTTGAGCCCGGGGCGCCCGAGGCAACCGGGGCGCCCGAGGCATCCGGGGCGCCCGGGAGCATGGGGGCACCCCCCCCAGTGAGCTTCCGAAGCGTTTTCTTGCTTAACTTGTTTTGCCTTGACCATGGGGGCGCCCGGGACACTAGGGGCGCCCTGCCCAGCTGCTTGCCCCTCTCCTTTGGGGCGTTCTGGGCTGCAGACACACATTCCTTCGGTCCTGCATCCAAGGTTAGTCCAAAACAACACAAAGCAATAAACTATTAGGTTTATACAGCCTTAGCTGTCTTAGCTAAGGCTGTAGACACACATTCCTTCGGTCCTGCATCCAAGGTTAGTCCAAAACAACACAAAGCAATAAACTATTAGGTTTATACAGCCTTAGCTGTCTTGGTTCTGACTTTGGGTCTCCAAAATGGATCCCTAGGTCGAACCGACGTCTACTGTTCCCTCGACGGGGAACGCGTCCTCACCGACTCCTCTCAGGAGAATTTACCTGTTTCCAACCGGCTCCTCCGGTTGGACTTTTGCCCAGCAGTCCTTCGCCATGTGCCCAGCAGTCCTTCGCCATGTCTTTGTTTCCAAGCGGTCCTTCGCCTGGTGCCTAGTTGTCCTTCGCTAGGGCTTCAGTTCGAAGCAGTCCTTCGCCTGGTGCCTAGCAGTCCTTCGCTAGGTCTTCGACTCCTAGCAGCCCTTCGCTAGGTGCCCAGTAGTCCTTCATTGGGTCTTAGGGTTCCGATGCCTAGCAGCCCTTCGCTAGGTGCCTAGCAGTCCTTCGCTAGGACTTCAATCTGCACACTCAAGTAGCATGTTAGATAAACATACCATCTTAACTTTTGAACCCTTTGCCATTATCAAAACCCAGGTTCGACTTGGGTGTTGTCTACACCAACAATCTCCCCCTTTTTGATTTATGGCAACCCGATTCAAAAAGTTAAGTTTTAATCAAGACAATTGATATAACATTTTAGTTTCCTCCCCTTGGAAGGAATCTCCCCCTAGGTTTTTCAAAGTTTCGTGGGGTTTGAAAACTTTCTAAGTTAAAATAATGGAATTGATTTTTCAATACTTAGAACATTATGAAAGCGGTTTTTAGAAAAACATTTTCCACAAAATTTTTTTTTGAGTTAATAACTTAGTGGAAAAATTTTCTAAAGTTTAAGAAAAGTTTGAATCTCTTTAGTACTTTTCTATTTGAGATAAGTACTTTAGAGAATTTTGAACATAGCTTGAGTTTTAAGTACTTAGAAAATGCTTTTGAAAACTGCTTGGGTCAAGTACTTAGAATCAATTTTGAAACCAATTTATATCAAGTATTTTTGAAGCAGTTTTGAGAGAAAAAAATAGATTAAGTACTTTGAAAACAATTTTGAAAAACAATTAGCTTAAGTACTTTGAAAACGGTTTTGAAAAGAACTTAGCTTTTTGAAGAAAGGATAAATTTTTGAAAACTTTTGAAAATTTTTTTTAACGCTTCTCTCCTTCCCTACTCCTTCCCTATCTCTCCCCCTTTGTCATATATCAAAAACAAAGCAATATAACAAATAAAAATAAACTGCATAATGATATAATAGAATAATGTGCTGTACTGAACCAAATCAAGATATAAATTGAACTGGACCAATTTCAATTATCTCTTTAGGGTCCTGTCTAACTCAATTAGCTACTTACTAACTGTTATAAGCAGTAGTTTTCGCTAGGGTTAGTCAAGTTAAGTGTTCTGTTTAAGTTAGATTTTCTAAGCTTGACACATAACTTGATTACTTTTTAAGTTGTATTTAGTGCCCCAATTACTGCAGATGCACTGACTTAAAGCATCTTGAATTAAGGCAAAGACCTAAGCATCTCAACCCATTCTAGGTTATCAATCAACAGTACCCTAAGGTGCTTGTGAGATGCTGACTTCTAGATCTATAGGTGCATGCAGTTCTAGGGTTAGGGTCTAGGCTAAGTCCATTTGCGAAAAAGTCCTAGTTTTGAAGGGGGTGGTTTTAAATAAAACTAAGTCAGAAAATTATTTTTAAAATTGTAAAAAGATTTTGACAATTAAGTAAAATAGTTTTAAAATTATTTAGAACTGATTTTCAAATCAAGTAAAACAGTAAGAAAACCATAAGTAAAGTAAGCCTATTCTACCAAGCATAATCTTAATAAAGATCAGATAATCATGAAAAAGCAAATAGTCAACTCCATAAGTCAGCTGGTCAAGGACCAGGATAGTCACACCATAATCAGACATGAGTCAACCCTACTGAGTAGGGATAGTCAAACAGTCAAGAGTACAATGCCAATCAAATATAGGAGGAGGGACCGGGATGATCAGAAGAGCCTGGCTGCCAGGATCAAAATAGCGCCATCATCTCCTGATATCGTGCGTCGTTGGTCTCCCTATCGGCTCTGAGGGCATTCATGTACTCAGTGTAATAGCCCTGATTTGTCTCCATTTCTTCAGCATGATTTGCCTCCATTTCCTCCCGGAGGCTCTGGACCTGTGTCTTGAGCAAGGTTCGTAGAATCGCGATCCTACACAGGATCGATTTGGGGTCAGAATCGGATCGGTCAGGATCGGATCGTAAAATCGTACGATCCTATCAAAAACCCTTAAAATGAAAAAATATATAATTTTTATTAACACTATAATGAAAATAATCACGTTTAACTTCAAGAATATTATATTTATTACAAGATGATCCAATTTAATTGTCAACCTATTAGATAATAGACATCTAAAGACTCATCATTTTAGAAAAAAGATATAACATAATATTATTAATCAAAAACTAACTAAAAAATAATTAAATAGATATTTAAATAATCTTAAAACACTAACACTAACGATGTAAAAGATAAAAAAAATAATAAAAAAGATTAATAATCTTCTGGGCCTCTGAAAAGGCTTTAAATAATATTTTTTGGGATTCAATCTTAAAACTAACTTGTAGATCTTTGAACGAGTTTCAATTTGATATATTATAGGTCACGTGGTTCAATCCGAGTCAAAAGTTATGACCTCTTAAAGCTTTCATCGATCCTGTTCCGATTCTATTCCGATCCTGTCCGATCCTATACGATTCTGTCCGATTCTGTCCGATCCTACCGATCCTGCTGCGATCCTGCTACAAAAAACGATTCTGCGCGATTCTGGATCGTTTTCTGGCGTAGGATCGTAGGATCGTACGATTCTACGATCCAGGATCGCGATTCTGCAAACTATGGTCTTGAGTCGTGTCACTTTCTCGTAAAGTGTCGGTGGTGGGGGCTCGTCTATGTGCTCTCGGACCTCGACTGCCAGATCTGCAACATCGACCTCGACCTCCTCGTCAGAGTCGATCTGGGGTCTGGCTCTCTGTCTCCTCCACGATAAAACCCCGGTACCTGAGACCTCTATACCAGCTAGGGAAAAGTTTCTAAAACCTATCTCATCGAAGTTAGTCATCATAGCCATCTCACCCTCGGTGATGTTACGGCCGTGATAATGTAGAATAGATGTGATGATGTGGCAATAGGGAGTGCGTACCCGCCCCTGCGTGGTAACACTGGACGCATGTAAGATCGTGTGGAACATATGGAGTCTAATGTCAATGTCAAGATGATGAATCAATGCATATAGGAGGAAAGTGTGGAATGGTCGCATGGTAGCTACGTCTCTAGTAGATAAGGGCAGAATGCAGCGGACTATAACTCTATAAAGAGCATAGTCCTGGACCTGAAGGTCAACAGACTAAAATTGTCTGGCCAAGGGGTTCCTAGCGTCCCTATAGAAGTAGGAGTGTAGAGTATCTAGGGTAATGTGAGAGTAGGGAGCATCAAAGGGAGGCTCCCTAGGAGGGTAACAACAAAAGGTGGACTGTGAGAGTCGTAGTCCAAGAAATCGATTAAGTAATGAGGGAGTGATTGTCAAGGGCATCCCTTGAACGGTGGTGGCAAGCATAAGATTGTCTTGTCTTACTATGTTGTTATAGAATTCTGCACAGAGGGAAGTGTTGATAGGATGAGTGCAGAATACAAGGTTGTCTAGTTGGTAAAAGTTGATGACATTCATGGCCAATGGACAAGATTGAGTAAAGAATTGCCTATTTAGGTAACTTGTCTTAATAGGCTTATATGTTGTTCGAGCAAATCTATTGCAAAGCTCTAAGGTTGGGAATCTAGGATCGGGACTAGGTTCGGTACCAGGGTTTGATAGGTTTGCTCGGCGTTTTCTAAGATAAAAGATATGCGTTTAAACGTAAGGAATTGAGAAAAATAATTTTAAATGCGTAAGAAAAAAATTATACCGAGTAGCTGTTTGGGGAGGCATGGTCGAGGTTGAGGGAGCAAGAAGGTCACTTGGTCGCCTTGGAAGGAAGGGAATTAGAGGGAAGAAAGGATTTGGGTGTGGCAAGATGAGGAGATTCGGGTGCCTTATATAGGCACTTTGGCTAGGGCGCCCGAGAGCTCCCGGGCGCCCGGGACAGGGGCTTCTCCCTTTGGCAGTGTCCTAATGCTAGTCGGGGGCGCCCATAATGGCTCGAGCTCCCCGGTCAGACTTGTATGGTAGCATTGCTGCTTTTGACCGGTATGGGGGGCGCCCGCAGGTGCCAGGGCGCCCTGGTTAAGGGATAATGGCAGGTTTTTTGCCTTGAGAGATGTGAAAGTGTTGTGCGGGGCGCCCAAGGAGTCCCGGGCGCCCGGGTTAGGTGTGACTTGACAGCTTTGTTGTCTTGTTGACCATTTGACTATGGTTTAATTATTTTGACCATGGTATGACTACTTTGACCATGGTTTGACTGCTTTGACTAGGGTCTGACTGCTTTGACCATGGTTTGACTAGTTTGACCATGTTTTGACTAGTATTAGGTCAATGTCGTTCTAAACTACAGGATTTAATATTTGTATTTAAACAACAATGCAGGTATTAAATGAATTTCGATTAAGATAAATTTTACTGTCTCACCCAATCTAGGGTTATCAAACACGTTAACCTTATAGGTTTTGTGAGACAGGATTATTTTGAAAAATCATGATTTATTTGGAAAAAGTTAAGTTCATTTTAAAAACAATTGATTTTGAGTTTATTTTAAAAATAATGTTTGAATCTATAATTAACTGAAAATTTGTGTTAGATTCGAATTTGACAAGGAATAATTTGAATTTGAATTTCAGAAATCGGCTTCCAGGTCTTGGCGAGGCACAAGACCTTCTTTGGTCGTAGCCTTATTGGATCATCAACCCTTTCCTAGACAAAGCCTTTTAGTGAAATTTCATCTTCAAAACTATTTCTTGAAAAATTCTGGTCTAACTAGTTTGGGTCTTGGATCGGTAGCTTCGGCTAGTTTCACCAGTCTAAAGAGACCAAGTAGAGTATACTTGACCTTATTAGAATTGGCTTCCCTAACGTACTATTATCTCACCGCCACCCAATACTATGTTGTTCAAATTTCAGTTAAATTGGTTCAGTCCTTAAACTAACCATTCCTAAGTCTAAGCATGGTAAATTGCAGAAATTAAATAAGCAAGCAATCATGCAATTAGAAAACAAGAATTGAAATTTATCTAACTATAAATATTATTTTTAATTTGGCTCCCCCTGGACTAAAGCCTCAGTAATGATTAGGCAAGATGTGAATCTTGCCCTTGGGGATCCAATACTGATTTGATTCAGTTTGTTTGTTCAGACACAGTTTGGGTACCCATGCCTGAACTTTAGGTCTGGACTGGTTAAGTACAACATAGTATGATCTTTGTCTAGATTTGGTTCTATAGCCTAGTCCGGATCGATTTAGAATCGACTTCTATTTTCCAAGAATCATGTCAAGACCCTTGGAACTAGAAGTGAACCATTCTAAGGCTGATCTAAGGTCCTTAACTTGAGTTTTCAAGAAGGAGTTCTCTTTCTCAAGTTTTTTAACTTGAGTAGAGGTTCCTTCTTGAACATTCTCAGTTAAGGATCTAGAGTCAGCTCTCTCTTTCAGGAGTTTTACTTCCTGTCGGAGAGATTCGACTCGGAGTTTAGCTTTCGCCAAATCTCGAGAAAGATAGGAAATTAACTCATTTAACTGATTTCTTGAAAAACCACTTACAGTTATTTCGCCGTCGTCTGAGAATGTAAGTTTGCCGTCGTCTGACTTCGATTCTGACTTAGTTTCGATTTCTTCTGAGGCGGTTAGTACGAGCAGGTTCGACTGTGGGACCTCTTCTTCTTCTTCGGAGGAGGACTCGTCCCACGTTGCTTAGAGTGCTTTCTTCCTTCTTGTCTTCTTGGTCTCCTTTAGGTTAGGACACTCCATCTTGTAGTGATCCTTCTTCTTGCACTCGTAGCAGGTCACGTTTGATTTATTCTTGTTATTTGAGGGTTCAGCTAGTTCTTCCTTTCTTCGGCTGGCTTTCCTTCTGTTGGTCTGGTTCTTTAGTTCTTTGTAGTAGTCTCGGGCTAGCCGAACCAGCTTCGGTTGATTTCCCTCGCTGTCTTCTAAGTCTGAGTCTGAATCAGACTTGGGTGCAGGTTGAGGCTTTTTCTTGGTTTTCTTTCCATCTTTACCTGCAACAAAAGCGATCCCTTTCTCGGCCAGATTACAGTTAGTCTACTCATGCAATTCTAATTCAGAAAATAGTTCATCTAACTTAATTTTTGAAAGGTCCCTTGAAACCTTGTATGCATCTACCATAGATGCCCACAAGGTATTTCTCGGGAAAGCGTTGAGAGCGTACCTTATCAGGTCACGGTTTTCTACCTTGTGACCGATTGTGTGTAGTCCGTTCATTAACTCCTGAATTTTGGCATGGAGCTGGGTTGCTATTTCATTGTTGTTCATCTTGATCGTGTACAACTTGTTCAGGAGGAGATCTCTCTTGTTGATTCGAGTATCTGAAGATCCTTCGTACAACTCGATCAACTTACCCCACAGCTCCTTGGCACTGTTGAATGGTCGTACCCGATTCAACTCTTCCTTGGTCAGGCCGCATTGAAGGGTCTGGGTTGCTTTGGCATCAGCTTCTATTTTTCTTTTCAGAGCGGTATCCCACTCAGTGTAAGACTATAGCACTCCTTCAGCATTCCTTGGAATCTCCAGTCCAGACTGGATGATTATCCACATGTCCACCTGAGTTTTCAGGTGGATCTCCATCCAACTTTTCCAGTAGGAGAAGTCCTCTCCACTGAAAAGCGGTGGTCTGGCTGTGCTGAATCCTTCTTGCATGGCCATTTATCTGAGATAAATAGAAAAAAAAAGAAAATATCCCAAGACTTGGTCTTGGATTAGTAGTGCGGGACGAAAAAAAATATTTATCGAGGGGTGTTGCACCAACCTCGATTAACGATGAAAATTAAAAAAATAAAAAAAAAGAAATCCAAAAAAAAACTCTCAAATTGGTGGTTGCACCAAATTTGAGCTTTCCCGCTCTGATACCACTTGTTGGATCGAGAAGAACGATAGAGGGGGGGGGTGAATATCGTTAAACGTTTTCGGATTTAGATAGAGAATACACAGCGGAAAAATTAACGCGAGAAACCAAACGCGAACACAGGGATTTACTTGGTTCGGAGTCGCGGTCGGCTCCTACTCCAAGGCCCACGGTCGTTGACCGTTTACTGCGGGCAATTCTATATGTGCACAAAAAGGTTTACAAACAGATATTGCAATTGTAGTACAGTAAACTTAAAAGGATAACTTTTCGTCACCGACGTCCGGTGTGGAATGTATCTCGGAGCGGAGGGACGTCGTTGGCGCTTGTATCTCGAGTTGGGAGGTTTCCGGAGCAGAGCACTTGAGTAGAAGAGCATATTGGCGTTGGAAGCAGTTGTTGTCGAAGCCTTGGGGTCGAGGGGCTTTTTATAGCCTCATGCGGCGCCCTGAACATTGGGGGCGCCCCCCCCCCCCACGTGTCAGTCGATCCGGACATGTCTCGATCAGCCGTTATCCCTTTAGGATCGGGCTGAGATTTGACCGGAGGCGCCCGGGACGCAGGGGGCGCCCAAGTTGACTCTATCCGCTGGCTTCTCGCTGGCTTGACTCCATCCGCTTCATTGGCTTGAGCCCGGGGCGCCCGAGGCATCCAGGGCGCCCGGGAGCACGGGGGTGCCCGGGACACTGGGGGCGCCCTGCCCAGCTGCTTGCCCCTCTCCTTTGGGGCGTTCTGGGCTGCAGACACACATTCCTTCGGTCCTGCATCCAAGGTTAGTCCAAAACAATACAAAGCAATAAACTATTAGGTTTATACAGCCTTAGCTGTCTTGGTTCTGACTTTGGGTCTCCAAAATGGAGCCCTAGGTCGAACTGAGGCCTACTGTTCCCTCGACGGGGAACGCGTCCTCACCTACTCCTCTCAGGAGAATTTACCTGTTGCCAACCGGCTCCTCCGGTTGGACTTTTGCCCAGCAGTCCTTCGCCAGGTGCCCAGCTGTCCTTCGCCAGGTCTTTGTTTCCAAGCGGTCCTTCGCCTGGTGCCTAGCTGTCCTTCGCTAGGGCTTCAGTTCCAAGCAGTTCTTCACCTGGTGCCTAGCAGTCCTTTGCTAGGTCTTCGACTCCTAGCAGCCCTTCGCTAGGTGCCCAGCAGTCCTTCGCTGGGTCTTAGGGTTCCGATGCCTAGCAGCCCTTCGCTAGGTGCCTAGCAGTCCTTCTCTAGGACTTCAATCTGCACACTCAAGTAGCATGTTAGATAAACATAACATCTTAACTTTTGAACCCTTTGCCATTATCAAAACCCAGGTTCGACTTGGCTGTTGTCTGCACTAACACTCATTGCTCGATCAACATCCAATAACCTAAATTGAAATTCTAATAAAAAAAGTTATCAGTAACTCTTTCTTTATTGCATTCATTTTGTTAAGAGGAATAGTAGCTTGTTACTATATTCTCTATCTCTGTACGAGATTTCTCCACCTTCGAAATATTGTTCAGAAGGAGATCCAAAAATAATCCAAGGGATTGTAGGCCTTGGAGTAGCGGTCATTAGACTGTGAACCAAGTAAATCTTCGTGTTTGAATCTCTATTTAGTTTTTCGTTGCACTCTGGTTTGTCATTGAAAAGAAAAGATAGTTTTTAAAAGCGTGATATTCACCCTCCCCCCCCCCGCTATTGCCTTTTTGGTCCTATAGAAGGAATAGGAAGAGGGTTGCACATGTGAAAAGTCAACTACATGAGTGAAAGGATATGTTTACAAGGTGAGTAATTTACAAACCTAAGTCATTACATATCTGTATCATACCTGGTACATGATAAGGCTAAGCTTCTATGAGAATATCATATTGTGATATAATATGATGAGTCACTTTAACATCTGGATTTCATCTTAAGTTCTCAAGAGCTGATGAAATTATATTAGGAGGGATAGAAAGTGAGAATGATCTATAATGAGATGACTGAGCTGTAGAGTGCCAATAAGAGGATAAAGGTCAATTTGAATATGCACACCCTCCTAGAAATTTGAATTAAACCCTTTATAAACTTTGAGTGTAATGACTATAGTTAATGTAAATTTGGCAGTGTCCTTTGTTAAGACCTTTGCATCTAGCTAGAGGGGGATGAATAACTTTTTTTGAATGTTGCCTACAAAATGTTAGCAAAGAACAAGAGAAAGATAATAAAAAATAATTAAGAATTAAGACAATACTAATCCCCTTGATTTACTTGGTCTCCACCTCCTTGAGGTGACTAATCCAAGGATCCACACCCACACAATCAAGCTTCACTATGCTCTTCTCCTTTTCAATCAAGCTTGAAGGTGGAGAACCCCTCACAAGATGATCTCTTCCTCTTTTACCAGATGAGACTATGAGTATGAGGAAGAGAATAGGCTTGGGAATCTTTGGGCACTTAGAAGAGGATTTTTCAATCACAATTCGTAACCTTTTCATGCCCCAAAGCCTCTTCTTAAATAGAGGAGAGAGCGGTTAAAACAATAGCTCAACTCCGACACCAGTCAATTGGTGTCCAGCTAACGGCTAGTCTAACAACTTTATTTTGAGAAAACCAGTCGACTAGTGTTCGGACCAGTCGACTGATCTTTCTGTGAGTTTCCTGTCAACGTTGTCAGTCGACTGCTTTCCTTGCCAGTTGACGTCCACTTTCTCGGAGTCCATCCTTCGCGTATGCATTGAAGTCCACTTTCTCAGCTTGCCCCTTGAAGTTCTCTTCCTTCGGCTCTCGTCCCTTGGATGCGCACACAAGCCCGCGGCTTGTCTCCATGTCATCCTTCGCATATGCCTTTGAAGTCTACTTTCTTGGCTTGCCCTTTGAAGTCCTCTTCCTTAGTTCTTGTCCCTCGGATGCTTCACTCTGTTAATCCTCATGTGTGATTCATCAAGTCCTGCAAGACTCAAACACACACATCAAATCAACATGAAGACCTAACTTAATCATATTGACACACACATCAAAACCCATGATCTCCCGATCAAACTTGGGTCGATTGCACCAACAATCTCTCCCTTTTTGATGTGTGACAATATGTTTAAGTTAGATATAAAGATAACAATTGAAAATTTAAAGCATAGTATATTAAGATATATAAACATGTATCCTCCCCCTTAACCTATGTCTTATCACATGATTTTTAATTTTTTTGCACAACATAAAGAATTAAGTTAAATTCTAACTTAAACAATTCAATTCTCCCCCTTTGACACCACAAAAAGATTGCACCAAACAATATTAACCTACGGTATCAAATAGGGACAAGGTTTCAACTTCTGAAAATACACAGAAAATAAAAAATTTGTGTACTAGTCGACTAAGTCAGGTACCAGACGACTAATCTCATCAAAACTACCCTTTCTTCCAAGAAACAGTAATATCAGTTGACTGACCCTTGGTACCAGTCGACAATACATTTCTGATTCGAATTTCAGCCTTTTGAGCTGAATTTCATAAATGCATAAAAAATCTAGAAAATTCAAAAAATTATGAAATTTTGCAAACATATTTCTTATGATGTTTTATAATAGAGAAAATTATATTTTCATGAAAATTCCAAATATGTTTGACTTTTTACCAAAACTCAAAGACTTTGAAAACCTTCAATTTGTATCAAAATCATATCCTAGTTTTGAACCCATGTGTTTTGCAAATCTATGTCATACCAAATAAGATACAGAATTATTTTCAAAATATTTGAAATATCTAACTATGATCTATGAGTAAAATATCTATTAATTAAACATTTATTTTCCCCATAGTTGGTCTATGATTACTAAAGTGATACATCTAATAACTCATCAAAATGTCATAAGCATAAATGAATTATTTGTATCATCCTAACATCTCATATGCATAAATACAATCATAAATCAAGGCAATATGAGATGTAGTAAAGGTAATTCCTATTTAGCCCATTTTATCATGAATTTCTATTTGGGCTAAGTACTCCCCCTCAAGATCTCATGTCAACCATTTTTCAAAAATTTGAAATTTTAACAACATGGTTGACTAAACCTAAATCCTCTAACCCTTGAGGATTGATTTTGGCACCCAATAGAATATTTTCTATTTGGGTTGACCAAATATTCTTTGGGAATTTATTTTCTATCTAGGGTTTTGGTTTTTGCTTATCCTCTAGCAAATAGGCAATGATATGTCTTTTCATTGCTAGAATCACTATACCCTAAACCCGTTTTCTTGAAACTTGCTCTTTGACTCTTAATAATCATGTCTAGGGTGTTAGAGCCAATTTCAAATTTTCTAAGGGTTTTACTAAGGTTATCCATATTTTCCATTAATTCCCTATTTTCCTCTTCTAAACATGAATCATTTAAACTAGAAGAGGAGGAAGTATGCATGCTACCCCTAAGTGTCATGGATTCTAGTTTTTCATTTAGCATACAATTTTTTTTTAAAATACTTAATTTTCTTTCTAGTCTTAAACAAATCATCATTGGTGCTAGAAATAATTTTTACTAAAGTGGTAGTGGGTAGATTGTATACTTCACTTACCGAGACGTCCGAATCCGAAGATTGACCTCCCTCTTCACTTGAGCTCCCTTCTTCATCTTCACTTGAGCTCTTTTCATCTTCGGATGACGTGGAGGTTATATCTTCAATTCCCATTAGAGCAAAATGGGATACATGGTGTTCTTCTTCTTACGATGAAGAAGGATCATCCCATGTCACCTTTAAGTTTTGAACCTTCTTGCCTTTTTCTTTTGTTTTCTTCTTTTCTTCCTTCTTCTTCTCTTCCTTATTCTTCAAGAGTGGATAATCATCCCTTATGTGTCCTTCTTTATGACAATTATAACATATGATCTTTCTTACCCTACTTTTGCTCTTGAATTTTTCCTACCATGAGATTTGTTAGAAGAAAAACTTTTAAATGCTTTCCTTATCTTCCTTACCATATACGCCTCTTGATCACTATCCACTGAGGCACTTGATTCTTCCGAATCAGATGATGATGAATATGCAATATTCTTCTTGTCCTTCTTCTTCTTCCTCTCTTTTTCTACAATAAGAGCTATACTCTTTCCTTTGGAAGACACGTTAGCTTGTTCATGAAGTTCAAATTCACAAAATAATTTATCAAGCTTTACTAAAGAAAGATCCCTAGAGACTTTATAAGCATCAACCATTGAGGCCTATAAAGTGGTTCTAGGGAAATATTGAAGCACATACCTTACTAGATCCATATTTTCAATTTTCTCACCTATCACATGAAGCTCATTGACGATTTCTTTAAATCTACTGTGCAATTGACTCACGGTCTCATTTATCTTCATGGTGAAGGATTGGAGTTGAGCTACCAAGAGGTCCTTCTTGGCTCTTCTTGATTCGTTCGATCCTTCATTCAACTCAATGAGTTTTTCCCAAAGCTCTTTGGCGGACTTGAATGGTCCAACTTTGCTCAATTGCTCATTTCACTAGTAGAATTTCCGGCATTTACTTCGGCGATAATTACTTCGGCGATAATTAATGATGAAGTAATATACATTAATAAACTTCGATAATAAATTGACGTAGTAAATATAGTTTTAGACTTCATAGAATAAAAAAAATAGACTTTTTCTTTAAATTTTTAATAATTATTACTTCGCAATTTGTATTTAATGAAGTAATAAGGTTTACAATAAAATTTATAATTTTAATTGGCGAAGTAATAAAATTGAACCAATAAAATAAAATAAAATCTGAACCGATTTTTCTCTCGCTCCGTGGCTAATATTCCTAATTTTCTCCCGCTCCCAAGCTAATCCCCTATTTCGCTTGGCGCTAAATTCCTCCCGCTCCGCATGGCTTAATCCCGTAATATTTTCCGCACTTAATCTAAATTATATCAGCCGGCCGCCGATTGCTTCGCAGCTTTTGCTTCTCCCGCTTCGACCGAAGTTTCTCCCGCGCGCGTCACCCCATCTCCAAGCGATCGGCGACCTAAGCATCGACAGCCCTGCTCTTCTCTGCTCTGCTCTGCTTCGGCGAAGACCTAGGTTGCTTCCCGGCGATTCCCATCTCTTCTCTGCTCTGCTCTGCTCTGCTTCGGTGAAGACCTAGGTTGCTTCCCGGCGATTCCCATCTCTTCTCTGCTCTGCTTCGGCGAAGACCTAGGTTCCTTCCCGGCGATTCCCATCTCTTCTCTTCTCCGTTCACATCACTTCTCTGCTCCTGCTTCACGGCGACCACAGATCGCGAGTTAGCGGCTCTTTCTCTTCAGGAAGGAATCTTTCTCTCCAAAGGGCTCATATTTGTGCTAGGGTGTTGCTGGACGGTAAAATCTGGCTCCATATCTTTCTCTGCTCCATATCTATTTTATTCTTCTTGTTTATACTCGTATCGTGTTTTTTTCTAAGTTAAGGAATAAGCCAGGAGTCAGAATATAATCATCTGTGCTAATCAAACTGCACTTACCTGAGTTATTTCTAGTTTGTCACTTAAATCTGCACTAAGTATCTTTTGTGAATTATAAAGTTCATGAAGCCCAACTAATTGCTGCAAAACAATAATCAGATTCAGACCTCTACAGAAGAAAAGAATAGCATCTTATTAAGTAAATCCGTGCACCTTATCCTTTGAGTCCAAATCAACTTCCAGTTTTTCTATTTTGTCAGTCATGGCCTGAATTGAGTCACATTATTAAAGTGAATGATACAAGCAAACATATAAATGCAAAGTATGGGAGTTTAGCAACAACCATAAACTAAGAGAAAATCTAATTAAATAATTCAAAACCAACCTTCTTCTCAGCTTCTTCAATTAAGTATCTATCACGTGGTATGTAAATGCCATTCTTCTCCCTTGCAGCAAATACCTCTGTTGTAAGTAATTTTACAACAAAAGACACAAATCACATAACTGTTTGATAGTTGCAAAAGGGAAAAAATGCATTCACTGACAACTAAAAGAATGCTTTTAGCTCACATGCAGAGTAACAAACAATTAAATGGAAGCAGTGTTTTAGTAAAACCAGAATGCATAAAGAAGGGCTTAGAGATTGATCAGGAGCTCTTAATCACTGTGAACATTACAAGGCATCCAGTGTATCGAAAATTTAGACACAATAATGTGGTTAGTTTAGAAATATGATAAATTGCTGTCATCCAATACCATATATCAGTACTTTTGTCGGTACCTTTCTCTCATATGTATCCAATCACTGACCCATGTATTGAGGGACATGATTTTTGCAAACTTACATGGCTTGAGCTTCAAACGGATTGCATAATTAGGTGAAATTTACATTGATTTCTTGTTTGTTTTCTAGAATGAGTTTGGTGTTTTTTTTTCGCACCTCTGATTCCATGCTTGATGCTTCTGAAGGGCGAGGGCGTCTGGGAAACAAATAAGATGAAATGATGATTTTTTTAAGAACTTGTCTCATAGTACGTCGAAAAAACAAAATCGCTATGTTCTTTTGGAAAGTCACCTTACAGGAAGTGAATTTTCTTTTGACTTTCCTAAGAATTTATCTCATATTATGTGGAAAAAACAAAATCACTATGTTCGCTTGGCCAGTCACTGTACAGGAAGTGCATTTTCTATTGTCTTTACTGGTCACCACGTCAATTATACCTATACAGATCTCTTGAATTATATTTGATATTCCCTAGTGGTAGGTTAAAATGTTAAGAGCATCTAAAAAGATGACTAATTTGATTCGTTAGATAAAATAGAAAAGTTGATTTGATTATCATTAAAGGCACGAGGGATTGGAGTTGAAGGAGAACTCTACTTATTATAATTAGAAATGATAATGTCTTCAGTAGTATTGCAAGATAGCTTACATTTAACTCTACGCTGTGATAGGATCCATGGAACCAACCTGAAGTGGTGGGGATACATGACTCGTTGTGCTCTGTCCATGAGGGTTGGCAGGTCATTACATGATTACATGACATTTGACAATATTGTCATTGATACAGTCTGCTTCATGTATGTCTAAGACAACTTATGGACTAATTATTTAGATAGTAAGCATAGATGAATGACTTGAGAAAAATTCAATATTTATGAAAACAAATAAGTTTGAATATTAGCTATTTTAGGATAAGAAGCAGTTACATTTCTTTGATTTGTTCTTCCATTTATTTGGATACACATTATCAGGCAGAGATCAGATAATAAGTCGTTGGTTGCCTCTCACTTTTTAAACTTTGTGCCTCCTGATTGGTGTATTCTGACTTGCAGCAAACGATGGAGCAACAATCTTGGAGCAGATGGATGTGGATAATCAGATTGCAAAGCTGATGGTGGAATTGTCCCGTAGTCAAGACTATGAAATTGGTGATGGTACCACTGGAGTAGTTGTTTTGGCAGGTTCACTACTTGAGCAGGCAGAGAAACTATTGGAACGTGGTATTCATCCTATTAGAGTTGCCGAGGGTTATGAAATGGCCTCTAGGTTCACTACTTGAGCAGGCAAAGAAACTGTTGCTTTTTTAAGAATATTGGAAGATAAGGTGCATTATCCCAATTCAACATTGCCGTTGGTTACTGTTGTTTATAACTTTTTATGGTAGAAAGTGTCATAGAGTTTAACTTGTTATGTTGAATGACTTGAATCTTATTGTTATTATTTATGCCATGTTTATGTTTATGTTATTATTATTATTCCTGTTATGTTTTTGTTTGTGATAGTTTAATTATTCATGTTACTATGTAGATTTTAACATTCGTTTCATTCATGTTGTTATACAGTGGAGAGCATAATGGATCGTAAAAAAGAGAAAAAAAAGAGGCAGTTGATCAAGATCTACATGGACTTACTGATGAAAAAGAACAACTTATACATGTGCAGAAGAACAAGAGAGGACCTACAATGATGTGCAAACTAACTGCAGATGCAAGATGGGGGAAAAAAGTAAAGATTGATTATGATGACATGGGAAGGCCAGTATACAATGCAAATGGAAGAGCTTTACAATCATACATTGGCTCTATTGTTAGATCCATGGTGCCAATTAATATAAAGTCTTGGCATGATGTTCCTGAAAAGATAAAGAAGATAAAGATAAAGATATGATTTTGACTATCGTCAATGAAGATAAAGATATGATATATTTATTGGACTCCATGTCAAACAAAAATCGCGATGATGCATGGAAAACTATAGTGACCAAGTAAGTAGTAGATTATGTTGATTTCTAATGCATTCACTTATAAATATGGAAAAAATAACTTTTTACTTTTTAAAATGTAGTGGGGTCAAGATGTATAATGCCTTAAAGGGTATCTCTAAAAGACCAGGTTTTAAACAATTAACGGTATGTATTGTGCTTATGTATGAAGATATGAATGGGTGATTCTTATAACTTGATTGTGATCATTACATTACCTTTTATATTCATTATAGGGTAATCTAAAACAAAGTGGTTCAATTGAATGTGGATATTGTGTGATGAGGTACATGAAAGAGATAGTAGAATGTGAAAATCCACAGTTGGAGAGGATGGTAATATTTTTTGTATTATATGCTTTGGTTTATAATTGAGATAAACTATTACAATTGGATGAATCTAATGCATTTTGTATTTTTGCTTAAAAGTTTGCAGGAATAATCAAGGATCAATATTACCAACAATCCGAATATGATGATGTTAGAAGTGATGGAGTGAATTTGTCTACTCATATGTAGGTGTCTAAATTGGTGGTGTACTTAGGATACATATTTTGATCTTTTATTATGGATTTTGGATATACTTGTGGATATATATTTTGGTTATATATACTTGTGGATTTGTGGATATGTACTTGTGCATTGATGGATTCGTTGATATATATTATCATTTTGAATGGATAATTGTTTAATTTTAATGAAGTAAAATAATTTTTACTTCACTCTTTTATTAAATTAGTGCGGTGGTAATTGACATTTACTTCATTAAACTAAAATTATATTGTAATAAAATATGATTATTTACTTCGATAATAAATTTAATGGTGAATTAATCAAAATAAAATATTTCATCCATTTGAATTGTGATGAAGTTAAAAAATATATTTACTTCATCACAATTTAATAATTGTGAAGTCGTTACAAATCTATTGCCTCTGTATCATACAAAATAACGAAGTCTTTGAAATCGATTACTGTGCCAATAAACGTATATGATGAAGTAACATAATACTATATACTTCGATAAATATAAATACTGGCGAAGTTATAAAATATATTTGCTTCGATAATTAATATAAACTGTGAAGTTATATATCATCTATTACTCGTCGCATTACAAAACTACTAAAGCAACAAATATTTTTTTACTTCGACAATTAATTTAAACTGTAAAGTTTTATATCATCGATTACTTCGGCATTTTACAAAACTAACAAAGTAAAAGACAAGTTTTTACTTCAGAATCGGTCTAAACCTGAACCGGATTGCCTCTTTGAACCGGTAAAAGACTTCGCTAATTTCAGGGATATGACTTCGGTTATATGGCGAAGTAAAATAATCCCTTTTTTACTTCACATGCGTCTACTTCGGTAATTATCTATCTATGACTTCGGTGAATATACGAAGTAAATGCCGGAAATTCTACTAGTGTTTGAAAGGTCATATTGTAGAGTTGTTGTGGCATTTGCATTTGCTTGAGCCTTCTTCATGATCTTTTTTGTCCAATTC
>JAGFNQ010006581.1:0-75534 GCA_024364735.1 Boesenbergia rotunda | reverse complement strand
CTTTGGCGCTCTCAGGCTTCCACGCTCGTCTGCTGCGGTTTGTGCTTTTACTTGACGCTGTCAGACTGCTGCCGGAAGATCGCTCCCAACACCCAAGCTGCTTCAGATAATCTTGATTAGATAACATGATCTTCTGTGCGACACTACGCTCCATGTTATCTTCAATGTCAAGCATCAGACAGACGTTTAGTGCACATACCAATATAAACACAAACCTGAACATGGACTGTGTGATTTCTAATTCTCATTAAAATGGAGATGTATCCTTAACCAAAAGGCAAAGTTTTCAGTATACTGTTGGGGCAGAAAGCACCCAAGTCAAACCTGTGTTTTGATAATGGCAATAGGGTTCAAAAGTTAAGGTATAATGTTTATCTAGCATGTTACTCAAGTGTGCTGGCAAAGCCCTAGCAAAGCACTGCTAGGCACCTGGCGAAGGAATGCCAGGATACAAAGCCCTAGCGAAGGACTGCTAGGCACCTGGCGAAGGAATGCTAGGATACAAAGCCCTAGCAAAGGACTGCTAGGCACCTGGCGAAGGAATGCCAGGATACAAAGACCTAGTGAAGGACAGCTAGGCACCAGGCGAAGGATAGCTTGGTACTGAAGACCTGGCGAAGGACAGCTAGGCACTCGACGAAGGACTGCTGGGCAAAAGTCCAACCGGAGGAGCCGGTTGGCATCAGGTACATTCTCTCGAGAGGAGTAGGTGAGGACGCGTTCCCCGTCGAGGGAATAGTAGGCGTCGGTTCGACCTAGGGTTCCATTTTGGAGGCCCAAAGTCAGAACCAAGACAGCTAAGGCTGTATAAACTAATACTCTATTACTTTGTGTTGGATCGAGAGAACCGATAGAGGGGGGGTGAATATCGGAAAGCGTTCGAAGTTGAGATAGAGAAATTGCACAGCGGAAGATTAAAAACAAGAACACGCAAACACAGATATTTTTACTTGGTTCGGAGCCTAAGTCGACTCCTACTCCAAGGCCCACGGTCGTTGACCATTTTCTGCGGGCAATTCTATATGTCACAAAACAGTTTACAATATTGAATTTACAAGTATAGCAAAGTAAACTTTAAAAGGAAAACACTTCTTTTACCGACGTCCGATGTAGGTTGTCTTTTTCGGAGCAGCGGGACGTCGTCGGCGCTTGAGTCTCGAGTCGGGAGGTTTTCGGAGGAGAGCGCGAGAGCAGAAGAGCGTAGAAGCGTTGAATCAAATTGTTGTGTTGAGCCTTGGGGTCGAGGGCCCTTTATATAGCCCTGGGGCGCCCCCCCCCACGTGTCGGCCGATCCGGCATTTGCTCGGTCAGCTTCTGATCCCTTCAAATTTGGGATCAGCTTTGACCCAGGCGCCCGGAACGCTCAGGGCACCCGTATTGACCGGGTCAAGCTCTTATCTGTTGGCTTCGAGGGGAGCTGCTTCGGTAGTTGGCGCTGGGGGCGCCCGGAGCATGCGGGGCGCCCGCGCAATGGGGGCGCCCGTAGCATCCGGGGTGCCCCGACAGTCAACTGTCGAAGCGGATTTTGCTCCTGCTAGTTGGTCTTCACCTTGGGGGCGCACGGAATATCCGGGGCGCCCTGCTCAGCTTCTTCCTCACTCCTTTGAGGCTCTCTGAGCTGCAGACACTCAGTCCTTTGGTCCTGCATCCAGGGTTAGTCCAAAAAGCAGTAACATATTAATTTTTATACAGCCTTAGCTGTCTTGGTTCTGACTTTGGGTCTCCAAAATCGAGCACTAGGTCGAACCGACGCCTACTGTTCCCTCGATGGGGAACGCGTCCTCACCTACTCCTTTCGGGAGAATGTACCTGATGCCAACCACTCCTCTGGTTGGACTTTTGCCTGGCGGTCCTTTGCCAGGTCTTGGATACCGAGCTGTCCTTCGCCCGGTGCCTAGCATTCCTTCGCTAGGGCTTCAGTCCCAAGCTGTCCTTCGCCTGGCGCCTAGCAGTCCTTCGCTAGAGCTTTTTACCTTGGCATTCCTTCGCCAGTGCCTAGCAGTCCTTCGCTAGGGCTTTTTACCCTGGCATTCCTTCGCCAGTGCCTAGCAGTCCTTCGCTAGGGCTTTTTACCCTGTACACTAGAGTAACATGTTAGATAACAAGTAAGACTTAAATTTTGAGTCCTGTTGCCATTATCAAAACTCAGGTTTGACTTGGGTGCTTTCTGCACCTACACTTTGTACTTGTTTTGGACTAACGCTGGATGTAGGACCGAAGGAACGAGTGTCTGCAGCTCAGAGAGCCTTAAAGGAGTGAGGCAGCAGCTGACCAGGGCACCCGGAGTGTCCCGGGCACCCCCAAGGTGAACACAAAACAGATGAAGTAAAAGGAGTGCTTCGACAGCTTATGGGCGGGGCGCCCCCCATGCTCTCGGGCGCCTCCAGCGTCTCAGGCGCCCCTAGCTCAAGCTAACGAAGCAAGCCAGCGAGAAGCCAACAGGATAAGAGCCTGACCCGGTCAACCCGGGCGCCCCCAGCGTCCCGGGCGCCCCAGTCAAGATCTGATCCCAAGTTTGAAGGGATCAGAGCTGACCGAGAAGAACTCGGATCAGCTGACATGTGGGGGGGCGCCCCCGACGTTTCGGGCGCCCCCAGGGGATATAAATAGGCCCTCAACCCCAAGGTTTCCTACAACAATTCTTCCAACGCTCCTACGCTCTTCTGCTCCTGCGCTCTGCTCCAGAAACCTCCCAACTCGAGATACAAGCGCCGACGACGTCCCTCCGCCCCGAAAATTCAATATACACCGGACGTCGGTAACGAAGAGCTGTTTTTATGTTTATTATACTACTTTTGTAATACTTCTCTATAAACTGGTTTGCGCACATATAGAATTGTCCATAATAAACGGTCAACAACCGTGGGCCTTGGAGTAGGAGCCGACCGCGACTCCGAACCAAGTAAAAAATTTGGTGTTTGCGTGTGTTTTGATTTAAATTTCTGTTGTGTAATTGCTCTAACTTTAATCCGAACATTTTACGATATTCACCCCCCTCTATCGTTTCTCTCGATCCAACAAGTGGTATTAGAGCGGGGAAGCTCAAATTTGGAGCAACCACCAATTTGAGAGTTTTTCGGATTTTTTTATTTTTTTTAATATTTTTTATTTATTCGAAATTTTTCTCGCTAATCGAGGTTGGTGCAACACCCCTCGATAATCATTATTTTTTTTATCCCGCACTACTAATCCAAGACCATGTCTTGGGACATTTTTTCTTTTTAGTTTTGTTTTTCAGATAAAATGGCCATGCAAGACGGTTTCAGCACTGCAAGACCACCTCTCTTCAGTGGGGAGGACTTCTCCTACTGGAAGAGCAGAATGGAGGTCCACCTGAAAACTCAGGTGGACATGTGGATAATCATCCAGTCCGGACTGGAGATTCCGAAAAATGCTGAAGGAGTACCTCAAACCTATACTGAGTGGGACACTGCTCTGAAATGGAAAATTGAAGTTGATGCAAAGGTGACCCAGACTCTCCAATGCGGCTTAACAAAAGAGGAGCTGAACCGGGTGGGTCCTTTCAACAGTGCCAAGGAGCTGTGGGGGAAACTGATCGAACTGCACGAAGGAACATTAGACACTCGGATCAGCAAGAGGGATCTCCTCCTGAACAAGCTGTATACGATCAAAATGACCGACAACGAAACAGCAGCTCAACTCCACTCGAATTCAGGAATTGATGAACGGACTACACACCATCGGTCACAAGGTAGAAAACCGTGACCTAATAAGGTACGCTTTAAATGCTTTCCCAAGAAATACCTTGTGGGCATCTATGGTAGATGCATACAAGGTCTCAAGGGACCTTTCAAAAATTAAATTAGATGAATTGTTCTCTGAATTAGAATTACATGAACAGACTAACTGCAATTTGGCCTAGAAAGGTATTGCCTTTGTTGCAGGTAAAACCGGAAGGACAACAAAGAAAAAGCCTCAACCTGAACCCGAGTCTAACTCAGACTCGGACTCAGAAGACAAAGAAGGAGTTCAACCTAAGCTGGTCCGACTGGCCCGAAACTACTACAAGGAATTGAAGAACCAAACCAACAAACGAAATGTCGGCCGAAGAAAGGATGAACCAGCAAACGAAAAGAACAAGCCCAACGTGACCTACTACGAATGCAAGAAGAAGGGTCACTATAAGACGGAGTGTCCGAACCTAAAGGAGACCAAGAAGAATAGAAGGAAGAAGAAAGCACTTCAAGCAATGTGGGACGAGTCCTCCTCCTCCGAAGAAGAGGTCCCACAGTCGAACCTACTTGCTCTAACTGCCTCAGAAGAAGTCGAGACCGAATCAGAATCAGAACAGGACGACGGCAGACTGACATTTTCAGAGGACGGCGAAATCAAGGTAAGTGGTTTTACTAGAAGTCAGTTAAATGAGTTAATTTCTTATCTTTCTCAAGATTTGGCGAAAACTAAACTCCGAGTCGAATCCCTCCGACAGGAATTAAAACTCCTGAAAGAGGGAGCTGACTCTAGACCCTTAACTGAGAAGGTTCAAGAAGGAACCTCTACTCAAGTTTAAAGACTTGAGAAAGAGAACTCCTCCCTGAAAACTCAGGTTAAGGATCTTAGATCAGCGTTAGAACAATTTACTTCTGGTTACAAGAATCTTGACATGATTCTTGGAAAACAGAAATCGGTTCTAAATCGATCCGGATTAGGCTACAGAACCAAATCTGTAACGCCCGCTTTTTTTTTTCTTTCCATAAAGCGGCATTACGTTAACATGAGTAGGGCAGGTGAACCACATAATGCAGCGGAAAAATCTTAAACTTACACCTACATGCACCTACTACCACTCCTAACATGATGACATGGGAACGTGACATATTAACTTCATACTTAGCATCATATCATATCATACTTAGCATCATGTCATACTTAGCATCATGTCATCGAGTCACATAAGTCACCATTCAAGCACATAAGTAGTAAAGGTAAAGTTCTAGCATAAGACGATTAAACATATTGTTTTCTTGGCCAAGTCACTACCACACACATGCATTCTTGCCCTCCTGCTGCTTCCTTACTGTCCCCTTGCATGATCTGCGGTATAAGGAAATAAGACTATAAGCACACAGGCTTAGTAAGACTCTTTCCTACTCACTAAAACCATTCATCACTTAATCATAAGCACATGAAACATAAACATAACTTTATGCTTGAACATAAATATAAATAAACTTACGTGGCATGATACACGACATAACATGAACATAATTAAAATTTACATGGCATGATACATGACATAAACATGAACATAATTCAACTTAGCATAGCATAATACATGACATAGACATACAAATAATTCAACTTAACATGGCCTAATACATGACATAAACATAAACATAAATAAACATTCTTAACATGGCATGATACTTAAACATAAGTAAACATTCTTAACATGACATGATACATGAAATAAACATAAACATAAGGAAACATTCTTAACATGCATGATACATGACATAAACATAAACATAAAGAAACATTCTTAACATGCATGATACATGGCATAAACATAAACATAAAGCACGAACTAACCTGTATGGCATAAACATGGCATGCTTTCTATCATATCATATGGGCATCTTCTTAACATAACCATAAGCATAAATCGTTTACTATCATGCATATTTCTTGACATGAGACATAAGTATAAGACATTACTATCATGACATAATGCATAACATGAATGAATGCATGAGTCTAATGCATATACATAAGGATGCTTAACTTTTAAAATCATACTTTTAAATACTTAAACATAATCATAACATCATTGGGGGTCCCCCGCTTGTACCACATACATACATCATAAGCGCGCATCCCTAGGTAAATACGAGGTAGCGAGTCTCGACCTACTAGGGTAAGGACAGCATAGTCGGTAGTCAGAGAACCGGGGCGTTCTTAAGGAGCCCATCCCTGTTGCACAGCTTCGGTAGTGCCAGAACCGTGGACAGCATAGTCGCTAGTCCAGAACCAGGGCGCTCTTAAGGTGCCCATCCCTTGGACCCATACTTCGGTCCGGTAAAAGCTCATTCATAAAGTAAAATACTTCATATGCTTCATCATTCATACATAATGGCATGCATCTTTATTCATAAAACATGGCATGCATCTTCATTCATAAACATGGCATGTGTAACGACCCAGCCCGTCTACCGGCCCATTTACCGGCCCATTTATCGGTCCTCATGACCGTCGTATCGTCGACCATCGACCGTGCCGTCATTCATAAACATGGCATGCATCTTTATTCATCAAACATAGCATGCACTTTCATTCATAAATATAACATGCATCTTCATTTATAAACATAACATGCATCTTCATTTATAGAACATGGCCTACTTACATAAACATCATTCTTATTCCTAGTGCTTGCATGATCATGACATATAAGATAAGCATTGCATTATATTCATTGAACATGACATGTTTGCTTAGACAATTATCCTAATCCATAGAGTTTGCTTGATCATAATATATAAGGTAAACATTGCATTTCATACATAAGCATGATATTCATCCCAAGCATACATAAGTAGGACTTCCATAAACATACTACCTACCATTCAAGTGCATGGCATAGAACACAAGACATTCATAAATAAACCCTATTAAGCATGGCATCCAATCATAAACATACAAACATGAAACATGGTGCTTAAGGTTAGGGTTATAGGTAACTTAATTTCTACCACATGCTTAAACCTTTATATATACTTCATAATAAAGCATAAACCATCATTCTTCAAACCCTAACTCCCCCCAAATCCTATTTACCTTGCTTGGCCGAAACCTATAAGGAAGGGTTCCATCATTCAATTAACATGTAAGATAGCATAAGGTAAAGAAACAACCATACATTACCTATAAGACCATGGGAAGCCATTAGGGCTCATGATTAGGGTTATCCCTAACCTTTAGCCCTCCTTCTTAGGGCTGGCCGAAACCCTACAAGGTCATGGGTGCATGGTGTTGGGACCGGGTGCATGTTGACAAGGATACGAGTTCGTAAAATTTTAAATTTTTACGTGCAGCGGAAGAATTAGCATAAAATAATTTCTCAAATTATTTTAACCACGTATCTAGCATGCAACCTTATGATGTGTGGACATGATCATAAATTAAAACTTTACGAAAAAGTAAACTAATTTACTTTGTACCTCTCGTAACTCGAAGAAAGGGACGAGATCCAACCGTAGCGTCCCTTGGAAGCTCCGCCTCTATTCGCGTCCACGCCGAGTTCTCTTCGGGATGACTTCGCAAAGCCACGAGTTTTGTGCCGACGAGAACTACTAGATTCTCCGAAGACACAACTAGAAGATCAAGAGAGAAGAAAGGAAACTAACCACCAAGTTAACGGAATCAAAATTCCGGGAATGGAAGGAAGGAGTCGCGATCCGCTTCTTCTTCTTCTTTGGCATGAACTTAGTGGAAGAAACTCACGGCCACCCTAAATTAGTTTACTTTTCCATAAAGTTTTAATTTATGATCATGTTCACACATCATAAGGTTGCATGCTAGATACGTGGTTAAAATAATTTGAGAAATTATTTTATGCTAATTCTTCCGCTGCACGTAAAAATATAAAATTTTACGAACTCGTATCCTTGTCAACATGCACCCGGTCCCAACAGTGGTATCAGAGTCGGTTAGTGTTCGATATAATCATATAATTGTTTTGCGAAAAACTTTGTCATAATCTCAATTTTGAAAAAATTTTCAATTATGGAAACTTTCCAATTATAATAAATTTTAGATTTAGGAATTTCTAAGTTTGGAAATCCTCATGAAATTTCACAAACTTTTGAAATTTTCTAGTTTCTGAAATTTTATTATAATTGTGAAAACTTCCCATCTTTGGAAACTTTCCAATTTTAGAAAATTTTCTATTTTAGAATTTTCTAATTTTGGAAATATGTAAGTTTTCTTTGTACCAGAAACTTACAATTATTCTGAAAACCTATTATGAAATCACGCAATTTTGGGCACTTTCTATCAAGAAAGTCTAGACAAATTTATGGACAATTAATTGACAATTAAATTTGAATTGGGTTTTAAATTGTCAACAAAATTTTTTATTTTGGATTGAGCCTCGGGGAGCCGTCCAATTTAAAGTTAGTTGTTGTAATTTAATTTTCCAATTTTAAATGAAATTGTCATGTTTAATTTGGTTACGCTTCCGATGCGGACCAAATTGGATTTACGACAAATTACTTTTCTTTGGGTATCTGAGCCTCGGGGAGCCACCCTTAGAAAACAATTTGTTGTAATTAATTAAATCCATGAATAAAATATGATTTAAGAGGTGATGCTCTTACATATTGTTGTCTCCAAAATTAATTAGGAAAATGGTTTCCTATAGAGTTTTCTTAAATGAGATTTTCATGAAAATAATATGTGGTTGAATTAAGGGAATCTCTCTTAATTTAATAAGATTTGATTTAGAGAAATCAAAGTCTTAAAACATATTATTTCTGAAATTGATTATGACAATTTAGGAAATTGTTTCCCAAAACAATTCCTTCAATAAAGTATGAAATTAGAATTAGGAAATCCGGTTTCTAATTCAATTAATGAGACTTGATAAATTAAGTCACATACATACTTTATTAAGGAAATCGTTAGTCATGACATAATCTCATGAATGTGCTTATAAAAGAAAGGATGAGACCCAAAACCCCTTACAAAATATTAAGGCCAACACCTTCCATTAATATGGTTAGAATCGGAGTTTTGTTTCTCGTTTGGGTTGATGGACACATCCATGCCCGGCTTGATCCTCAACATGTTCAAACCATGGAATTAGTTTATGAATAATATAGTTGGAGTCAGAGGTCAATCCTTAGTTTTGGTTGTTGGACACATCCAAGCCTGACTAAGCGGTTGAATGAGCTCCAACCATATTAAAACTATTTCTTGATTAATGGGTCAGCCTTAAGCTTGGAGCATCAATTTGTTGTGCCACAGCCAAGGTCGATGTAAAGAGAGGTGCAGTTGGGTGCTATGCATATTGATGCATACTTGTTAATGAGTTAACAACCCAATGATTTATGCAAACATTCAATTAGTTGATAGCATAAAGTGATAGTTACATATATGTGATGTGTAATCGGTATAATTACCTACCTTCATAGCTAAGAATAACTTGATGGCCACAGCCATGGTTGTTTTTATTTATGGTTGGATATCAACCTATTTGGAGATACTCCTACGATCTCCCGAATTGATAAACAGGGTTATTCAATTTGAAAAAATAAATAGGATTTTATTAATGTATATTGATACATCTTCTCACATAAGCTCAATTTGTATTTCTAGGTTAATCACTCGATCATGTCTTCTCTGAATTTGCGTTCCATTTTGGACACCAATAAACTGACTGGGCCGAACTTCATGGAATGACTTCGAAACCTGAGGATAGTCCTCAAGGCAGAGAAGCATGCCTATGTCCTTGAAGATCAACTTCCTAACCATCCTCCAGAAGGTGCAACTCTAGACCAGCTAGTGGCCTATCAGAAACATGTGACCGATTCTGAACTTGCGAGTTGCATCATGCTAGCCTCTATGATACCTGAGCTGCAAAAGCAGCATGAGCATATGGATGCTTATACCATCATCTTCCATCTTCATGAGTTGTTTGAAGAGCAGGCGAGATCCAAAAGGTTCGAAGTCTCCAGACTCCTCTTCACCACTAAGATGCAGGAAGGCACTTCTGCCTCGCAGTTTGTGTTAAAGATGTTGGGGTACATTGAGCGACTGAGCACACTCAGTTTTGCAATGGATCATGAACTAAGTATTGACTTAATTATGTATTGTTTGCCCAAAAGTTATTCACAATTTGTGATGAATTATCGGATGAACAAACTGGAAACTACCATTCCTGAGTTGCTCAACCTGCTGAAGACTGTAGAGCCTTCTGTAAAGCCGGATCAAAAGGCAGTTCTGTTAGTTGGTTCCTCGAAGAAAGGTTCTAAGAGGAAGGCCAAAGAACAGAATAAGGGAAAGAAGAAAAAGGCCAAAAAGACTGAAAAGAAACCAAAAGGCACTTGCCATCATTGTGGCAAGGAGGGTCACTGGCGAAGAAACTGCAAGGTTTATCTTGAGTCCTTGAAGAATAAGGCATCCGATGCCCTATCCTCTTCAGGTATCTTCGTTATTGAATGTCACTCTATTTCCTCTAATACCTGGGTACTTGATACTGGGTGTGGCTCACATATATGTAATGACATACAGGGGCTAAGGAATAGAAGAAGACTCGTCAAAGGAGAAGCAAATTTGCGAGTTGGAAATGGAGCAAAGATTGCTGCTGTTGCCATCGGAACATATTTGCTGAAGCTCCCCACTGGACGTGTCTTAGAATTGGATAATTGTTATTTTGTTCCTTTGTTAATAAAGAACATTGTATCTATTTCATGTTTGAATGAAAAGGGTTATCATTTAACTTTTAGTAACAATTGTTGTTACATAACTTTAAATGGCGTTCTTTATGGGAATGGAACTTTGTGCAATGGTATCTACATGTTAGATTTATCCAGTGACGTTTTCAATATCGAAGTTAGCAACAAACGTGCTCGAATAGATAATCGAATAGACTCCTACACTTGGCATTGCCGTCTTGGCCATGTAAGTAAGAAACGCATGACCGAATTACACCGATGTGGAATTTTGGAATCATTTGAACCCGGTTCATTTGATACATGCAAATCATGCTTAAAAGGCAAGATGACCAAATTACCCTTTTCCGGAAAAGGTAATCCAGTGGGAGAATTGCTTGGTCTAATACATACTGATGTATGTGGACCAATGTCAACTCTTGCACAAGGAGGCTATAGCTACTTCATCACCTTTATCGATGATCACTCACGATTCGGGTATGTGTTCTTGATGAAACACAAATCTGAAGCCTTTGAGAAATTCAAAGAGTTCAGAAATGAAGTAGAGAAACAGCTTGGAAAAAGTATTAAAATACTTCGATCCGATCGGGGTGGTGAATACTTAAGTCAAGAGTTTCAAGATTATCTAAGGGACAATGGGATATTGTCCCAATGGACTCCGCCAAATACACCACAGCATAATGGTGTATCTGAGAGGCGCAACCGAACCTTGATGGACATGGTTAGTTCAATGATGAATCATGCAACTCTTCCAAAATCCTTTTGGGGCTATGCACTAAAGACAGCTGTTTACTTGCTAAACAGAGTCCCGACCAAGGTAGTCTCTACTACTCCATATGAGATATGGAATAGTAAGAAACCCCACTTAACTCACCTTAAGATATGGGGTTGTCCGGCTTATGTGAAGCAGACTGTATCAGACAAATTGGATGCTAAGTCTGATAAATGTCTATTTATTGGATACCCTAAGGAAACGAAGGGTTACCAATTCTATCATTCCTTGGAACAAAAGGTGTTTGTTTCAAGGCATGCTGTATTTCTGAAAAAAGAATTTCTTTTACAAGAAAATAGTGGGAGTGGCATTGAACTTGATGAAGTTTAAGAAACTCCAATAGACATTACAGAGACACCTAGTCTAGACCCACAACCAATACCTCATAATGATGAGCTATCAGTTGAACCTAAAACAACACCACCTCTTTGTAGATCTGATAGGACATGCAATATTCTAGAGAGATACGGATTTCTCATAAGTGAATCGAACGACGTGTTACACATAAGCGATGACGAACCTATTAGTTATGAAGATGTTCTGAAATGTTCAGAAAGGGACAAATGGCTTGAAGCCATGAAGTCGAAAATGCATTCCATGTACGAAAATCAAGTATGGGACTTGGTTAACCCACCTGAAGGGATTAAGCCCATAGGGTGCAAGTGGGTTTTCAAGAAGAAAACCGACATGGAAGGTAATGTTGTTACCTTTAAGGCTAGATTAGTGGCAAAAGGATATCGTCAAAAATAAGGAATTGATTATGACGAGACTTATTCGCCAGTAGCTATGCTTAAATCCATTCGGATGCTCCTAGCCATAGCAGCTCATTATGATTATGAGATATGGCAAATAGATGTGAAAATAGCTTTCCTTAATGGAAACCTGCTTGAGGATGTATACATGATACAACCTGAAGGTTTCACATCGGTTGATAAAACCAAAGTATGCAAGCTTCGACGATCCATATATGGACTGAAGCAAGCATCAAGGAGCTGGAATATCCGTTTTGATGAGACAATCAAAGAGTTTGATTTCTTACAAAATCCTGACGAACCTTGTGTGTACAAGAAGGTTAGTGGGAGTGCAGTCGTATTCCTAGTATTATATGTCGATGACATATTACTTATAGGAAACGAAATATCAGTCTTACAGATAGTTAAAATTTGGTTGTCCAAAACTTTCTCCATTAAAGACCTAGGAGAAGCAACCTATATCCTTGGGATTAGAATCTATAGAGATAGATCAAAACGGTTGCTTAGTCTTTCGCAGTCTACATATATAGACCGAGTGCTAAAAAGGTTTAGCATGTCAGAATCCAAGAAAGGTTACCTTCCCATCAGGCATGGGATCAACCTTTCAAAGTCTATGTGTCCGAGCACAAAAGATGAGAGGATTTGCATGAATAAGATTCCTTATGCATCCGCGATAGGATCTATTATGTATGCTATGTTGTATACTAGGCTCGATGTATTGTATGCCCTGAGCGTCACAAGCACATATCAGTCGGATCCAGGAATGGATCATTGGGCGGCTGTCAAGACAATCCTTAAGTACTTAAGAAGAACTAAGGATGTGTTCCTAATATATGGAGAAGGAGATATGGTAATACGTGGGTATACACATGCCAGTTTCCAGACAGATAAGGACGACTCCAAATCGCAGTCTGGATACGTATTTACTTTGAATGGAGGCACAGTAAGTTGGAAAAGTTCCAAACAAGACACCGTAGCGGATTCTACCACGGAAGCGGAATATATCGCAGCTTCGGAAGCAGCAAAGGAAGCAGTCTGGATCAAGAAGTTTGTCACCGAAATTGGCGTGGTTCCAACCATTGATGAAGCAGTGCCGGTTTACTGCGACAACAATGGAGCTATTGCATAAGCAAAGGAACCAAGGTCTCATCAGCGATCCAAACACGTGCTTCGCCGCTATCATCTGATCAGAGAGATTATAAGTAGGAATGATATACAAATTGAGAAACTTCCCACTGAAAGGAATTTAGCGGATCCTTTAACTAAGGTCTTGCCTCAGAACAAGTTTGAGGGTCATGTTAGAGCCTGTGGTATTGGATACCGTAGCGATTGGCATTAGGCCAAGTGGGAGTTTGTTAGTGATATGAGAGAAGTGTCCTAAGGCAATCGCCTTATGATTGTAAACATTTATTTTAACAAATGATAATTCACTATTTGAGTATACATGTTAGTATATTTGATTGGGATCATAAACTCATCTACTGAATGTCCGCAATACAATTCACAGCATAAGAGAATTTGTGATGGGATCACAACTAGTGATTATCTCTACATGTGCAATTGTGAAGTATTGAAAATATCCCTAGTCGATGAATTGATAAAAACGGACACTATCAATTCTGTTGAGACTAGCATGGGTTATTCTCTAATCAGCTGATTCTCACTGGCTGGTGACATTGGGATGTCCGGAGATAAACATGGATGCTAGTTAAGGAAACTAGTTCATTGGAGTGACTAGCTGTAAGACTTCATATGGGAATCTACATGTAGATATGTCAATGAAGATCTTACTACGGCTTAAGTGCAATGTTCCTTTGACTTGCGGTGTTCAAGTCATCTTGGTCATGGAGACTTATACTTTGACATCTTAAGCAAGCATCTCCAAGGAGGTGTGGACCCAGGATGATCGGGTATAAGCCGAAGTGCCCGAAGATGTTTGAACAGCCTACAAAGGATTCACCACTCCTTGCGAGGAGATGTATACCCAGGCCTATCATCGGATTGTTACTCAAAGCCTCTAACCAGAGCATATCATGTTTAGAGTATGAGTCTCTTACATACATGAGAGTAATTAGAAATCCAAAGGACGAGAAAGACACTACTTGGGCTAGGTGTGACGTAGTCAGCCTAGTGGGGACTGACACAAACAGACCATGTTCTGAACCAAGTGGGTATAAGATGGTGAAGGGAATGGGGCACGATTTATTAGAGTTGCTGAAGGGTTTCAGAATAATTTCTGAGATCAACCGTTGATCTTTCGATTAATTGGGGGTCATGATGTACTACTAGGTGCCACTCATGATAGTTCTATAATTAGTTGATTATAGACGACCAACATAAATCGAAAGCCTATTTAGTCACACGCACTACGAGTAATCCGAGGGATTTAAAACGAGTTGAAAATTGGATTTTCCAATCAAGAGAAATAAGTCGAATCTGAGTTAATCAGAGGCGCAACGGAAACTTAAAAATGGCTAAGTCTTTTGAAGGTTTATTGGGCGAATTAAATGAGTTTAATTCGCGATCGGTTCGGCTTGGTTTGGCCGGCCAAAGAGGGTGTCAAACCCCTTTGTTTTGGCCGGCCATTAAAAGGGGAGAAAACTAATTTATTTGGTTTAATTAATAAAATAAATCTAGCGCGATTTGTTTTATAAATTATGGATAAATAAATTTTGTATAAAGAAATTTATATAAATAAATTTATAGAAATTTATTCTTTTTTTATGGAAATTAAAATGATCCATGGAATGGTTTATTTTAATTTTATAAAATCAATTATGAATTGATTTTTCCATAATAAGAAAGTTTATAAATTTCTTGTAAAATTTATTCCATAATAAAAGGAGAGAAGGTATTTGTTTTATTATAAAGTTAGTTATAATAAAACTTGGCTTAAACGGAATAATTAATAAGAGAATTTATAGGATAAATTTCTTATGAAAAATCCGTTAAGAGGGAGACTTGGCAAGGGAGAGGTTACTATATAAAGGAACCAAGGGTAGCCTTGAATTCCAAGCAATAGAGTAATCAAGAGATTAACTCTCTCCCTCTCTCTCTCTAACTCTCTCTCTCTCTAGGGCCGGCGCCCTTCTCTCTCTAGGGCCGGCTCTCTCTCCTCCCCTAGGGTCGGCGCACATCCCAAGGGTGGCCGTGAGTTTCTTCATATAGTAACCTCTCCCTTGCCAAGTCTCCCTCTTAACGGATTTTTCATAAGAAATTTATCCTATAAATTCTCTTATTAATTATTCCGTTTAAGCCAAGTTTTATTATAACTAACTTTATAATAAAACAAATACCTTCTCTCCTTTTATTATGGAATAAATTTTACAAGAAATTTATAAACTTTCTTATTATGGAAAAATCAATTCATAATTGATTTTATAAAATTAAAATAAACCATTCCATGGATCATTTTAATTTCCATAAAAAAAAGAATAAATTTCTATAAATTTATTTATATAAATTTCTTTATACAAAATTTATTTATCCATAATTTATAAAATAAATCGTGCTAGATTTATTTTATTAATTAAACCAAATAAATTGGTTTTCTCCCCTTTTAATGGCCGGCCAAAACAAAGGGGTTTGGCACCCTCTTTGGCCGGCCAAACAAAGCCGAACCGATCGCGAATTAAACTCATTTAATTCGCCCAATAAGCCTTCAAAAGACTTAGCCATTTTTAAGTTTCCGTTGCGCCTCTGATTAACTCAGATTCGACTTATTTCTCTTGATTGGAAAATCCAATTTTCAACTCGTTTTAAATCCCTCGGATTACTCGTAGTGCGTGTGACTAAATAGGCTTTCGATTTATGTTGGTCGTCTATAATCAACTAATTATAGAACGATCATGAGTGGCACCTAGTAGTACATCATGACCCTCAATTAATCGAATGATCAACGGTTGACCTCAGAAATTATTCTGAAACCCTTCAGCAGCTCTAATAAATCGTGCCCCATTCCCTTCACCATCTTATACCCACTTGGTTCAGGACATGGTCTGTTTGTGTCAATCCCCACTAGGCTGACTACATCACACCTAGCCCAAGTAGTGTCTTTCTCGTCCTTTGGATTTCTAATTACTCTCATGTATGTAAGAGACTCATACTCTAAACATGATATGCTCTGGCTAGAGGCTTTGAGTAACAATCCGACGATAGGCCTTGGTATACATTTCCTCTCAAGGAGTGGTGAATCCTTTGTAGGCTATTCAAACATCTTCAAGCACTTAGGCTTATACCCAATCATCCTGGGTCCACACCTCCTTGGAGATGCTTGCTTAAGATGTTAAAGTATAAGTCTCCATAACCAAGATGACTTGAACACCGCAAGTCAAAGGAACATCGCACTTAAGCTGCAGTAAGAACTTCATTGACATATCTATATAGATTACCATATAAAGTTTTACAGCTAGTCACTCCAATGAACTAGTTCCCTTAACTAGCATCCATGTTTATCTCCGGACATCCCAATGTCACCAGCTAGTGAGAATCAGCTGATTAGAGAATAACCCATGCTAGTCTCAACAGAATTGATAGTGTCCGTTTTTATCGATTCATCGACTAGGGATATTTTCAATACTTCACAATTGCACATATAGAGATAATCACTAGTTGTAATCCCATCACAAATTCTCTTATGCAGTGAATTGTATTGCGGACATTCAGTAGATGTGTTTAAGATCCCAATCAAATACACTAACATGTATACTCAAGTAGTGAATTAGTATTTGTTAAAATAAATGTTTACAATCATAAGGCGATTGCCTTAGGACACTTCTCTCATATCACTAACACATGGAAAAATTCCATAAAATCCCCAATCAAACATTAAACACAAACCATACCCTACCATAGGGGCTTTCGGAACCCATACTTGAAGAAAACCTTAGCCCCTTGCCCTAGATTCCTTCTTGGCCGAAACCCTTAGAGTCATAAGACCTTGTGAAATTCAAATTCAAATTATTCTTTGTCAAATTCGAATCTAACATAGATTTTCAGTTAGTTGTAGATTTAATCATTCCTTTCAAAATAAATTCAATTGTTTTCAAAATTAATTAAGTTTTTCAAAATAAATCATATTTTTCAAAAATTCTGTTATCAAAATCTGTCTCACAAAACCTATAAGGCTAACGTGATTGAAAACCCTAGATTTGGGTGAGACAGACTAGGCAGTGAAAATCAATTTAAGCTATTCCTGACTCTAATTGGATCCAAATCAACAAAACTCTTTATGTGTAGGAACATAAAGATTTGGACCAATGGATGTTGGATAGCGGTTGCTCCAGACACATGACTGGAGATAAATTGAAATTCACCAAACTCAAGTTTAAGAACCTAGGCTAAGTGGCATTTGGCAACAATGCTACACTCAAAGTAATTGGGTCAGGAAATATTGAACTTAAATCTAACTTTGTTATTAAGAAAGTTCTTTTGGTTGAAAACTTCAATTTTAACCTACTTAGCATGAGTCAGTTATGTGATTCTGGATATATAGTTACCTTCAACAATTCTAACTGCCTGATTAGAAACTTACAAAACTCAAAAATCATGCTTAAGGGCACTAGGAAAAATAATGTTTACACTATAGATCTTCCCTTAGTACCTAAATGCATGTTAACTCAGTTAGAACAATCAAACCTCTGGCATAGGAGATTAGGTCACACTAACCTAAAAATTATTTCAAAAATCACCCAATTTGACTTAATTAAAGGTATCCCTAAAATTAAAAATCATGAAAACTTAATATGTGAATCATGTAATCAAGGTAAACAAACCAGATCCAATCACAAACTAATTCAATCTGATATAACTCAAACCACACTTGATCTCCTGCACCTTGACCTATTTGATTCACATGGAGCCAAGTCACTAAGCGGAAACCGATACTGCTTAGTCATAATTGATGATTACTCTAGGTTTACCTGAGTTAGATTTCTAAAGACCAAAGATGAAACCGTAAACCTATTTAATGAATTCTGTAAGTTAATTGAAAATCAAACCGACACTAAAATCAAAAGACTTAGGAGTGACCACGGGGGAGAATTTGAAAATCAACGGTTCGAGAATTCTGTAAGATAAATGGATACATACATGAATTTTCATGTTCTAGAACCCCCCAACAAAATGGGATAGTCGAAAGAAAAAATAGAACTCTACAGGAAGCCGCTAGGGCTATGCTCAATGAATTTAATTTAGCCAACCAATATTGGGCAGAAGCAATTAGTACGGCTTGCTACATACAAAATAGAGTCCTGATTAACAAACGACACAACAAAACACCCTATGAACTATATTACCATAGACTTCCAAATCTACACTACCTAAGGGTCTTTGGATGCAAAGTCCATATCCTAAACACCAAAGACTACTTAGAAAAATTCCAGTCTAAGTCAACCCCAGGCATCTTCCTAGGATGTTCAACAACAAGTAGAGCCTATAGGGTTTACAACAACCAAACCAAGAAAATCGAAGAAACAACTAATCTAATATTTGATAAAGAAATTAACTCAAGTCCAAATCAAAGTTCATCAAACACTGATCATGATGATAATCAACAAGTTGGTGAATCTTTAATTGAACCCATAAACGAACTAACTATTGAACCAACTAGTGAGTCAAATGAACCAATTATTGAACCAATGATTGAACCAACTCAAAGAGTGGAATCAAATAGTGAACCAAACCGACCAGCCGGACCGGAGGCTGAACCAAGTTCTAGGAAAACCAAGAAACCCAGACTCAGTCACCCAACCGATCAAATTGTGAGTGATCCAACCCTAAGAGTCAGGACCAGATCTTCCTATAGAAACCTTAGTCAAATTGCAATGATTTCAAAAATAGAACCTAAGACTATAGATGAAGCCCTACCTGATCCTGATTAGATCATAGCTATGCAAGAAGAATTAGCCCAATTTGAGAGGAACCAAGTCTGGGAACTAGTACCTAAACCTGAAGGAAAGTCCATCATTGACACTAAGTGGGTCTTTAGGAATAAGCTAAATGATCAAGGAGAAATAGTAAGAAACAAAGCCCGCTTAGTAGCAAAGGGATTCAGCCAAGTAGAAGGGTTAGATTACGACGAAACATATGCCCCAGTAGCTAGACATGAGTCAATTAGGATGTTATTGGCCTTTGCATCCCATAAAGGATTTAAGCTATACCAAATGGATGTAAAGTCAGCATTTCTAAATGGATTCATTAAAGAAGAAGTTTATGTAGGATAACCCCTGGGTTTGAGGACTTAGAAAGACCTGACCACGTTTAGAAACTTACTAAAGCACTATATGGACTAAAACAAGCACCTAGGGCCTGATATGAACACTTATCAACTTACTTAATTTCTAAAGAATTTAAACAAGGACAAATTGACTCAACCTTGTTTATTAAGACCCTAGGAAAAGACATATTTATTGCCCAAATCTACGTAGATGACATAATCATTGGGTCCACCAACTCAAACTTTCTATAAGAATTTGTTAAAATAATGAAAAATGAATTTGAAATGAGCTTAGTTGGTGAGCTTAACTTTTTCTTAGGATTACAAATTAAACAAACTAGGGATGGAAACTATGTCCATCAATCCAAATACGCTAAGGAGCTAATAAAGAAATTTAAAATAGATAACTCTAAAAGCATAAGTACCCCCATGGCCACCAATATAAAAATAGATAGTGACCCTGATGGTAAACCAGTAGACCTTAAACTCTATAGAAGCATGATTGGAAGTCTACTGTACCTTACAGCAAGCAGACCTGTCATCCTTTTTGCTGTAGGAATGTGTGCTAGATACCAAATCTGTGCTAAGGAAACGCACTTAGCTACCCTAAAAAGAATACTAAGATATGTCAAGGGCACCCTAAATGTAGGGATTTGGTATCCTAGGACCTCAACCTTCGACTTGTCAGGATACTCGGACTCTGACTACGCAGGTTGTAAATTAGATAGAAAGAGAACAAGTGGAAGCTGCCAACTATTAGGAAATAGACTAGTAAGTTGGTACAGCAGAAAACAACACTGTGTAGCTCTATTCACAACTGAAGCTGAATATGTAGCTTTAGGAGAGTGTGTGACACAACTCTTATGGATGATGCACACTCTCAAAGACTTCCAGCTTGACTACAATCAAACTCAGGTCTACATTGATAATATTAGCTCAATCAACCTGACTAAGAACCCAATCCAACACTCTAGAACTAAACACATAGAACTTAAACACCACTTTGTAAGAGATCATGTGGCCAGGGGTGAGATAGTCCTTAAGCATGTAGACTCTAAATCGAACTTAGCTGACATATTCACCAAACCCCTACCTGAGTCTGAGTTCATCTCACTAAGAAGGCAGTTAGGATTATGCTTGGTAGAATAGTTTTTGTTGGTTTTCTTACTCATTTTAAAATCAACTTTTAAAATGCTTTTAAAATTTTTAAAATACTTTTAAAATCAGTTTTTAAAATAGTTTTAAAATGCTTTCAAAATCAGCTTTTACTTACTTTTGAAAAGTTTTAAAAATAAGTTTTTTGACTTAGTTTTATTTTAAAAACTACCCCTTTCAAAACTGGGACTTTTTCGCAAATGGACTTAGCCTAGGCCCTAATCCTAGAACTGCATGCACCTATAGATTTAGAAGCCAGCATCTCACAAGCACCTTAGGGTACTTTTGATTGATAACCTAGAATGGGTTGAGATGCTTAGGTCTTTGCCTTAATTCAAGATGCTTTAAGTCAGTGCATCTGCAGTAATTGGGGCACTAAATATAACTTACACAGTAATCATGTTAAGTGTCAAGTTTAGAAAATCTAACTTGAACAGAACACATAACTTGACTAACCCTAGCGAAAACTACTGTTTATAACAGTTAGTAAGTAGCTAATTGGGTTAGACAGGACCCTAAAAGTGAAAATTGAAAATGATTTGATTTAGTTCATATCCTGAATTGGCTCAGTATAGCAAATTATGTAATTTATTATTTCTTATGCAATTTATTTATCCTATTCTTGCTATATTTATTTGTTTTTGATATATGGCAAAGGGGGAGAGATAGGAAAGGAAAGAGTTTAAATTTTTTTTCCAAAACTTCAAACACTATCCTTTATTCAGAAAGTACATAATTCATTTCCAAAAGTACTTAAAACTAAATTTGTTTTCAAAATTTTCCTAAGTACTTAAGTTTTCAAAATCTTCCTAAGTACTTAAGTTTTCAAAATTTTCTTAAGTCTTTCAAATTTTCCTAAGTAATTTAAACTTAAGTTTTCAAAAACTTTCTAAGTACGTTAAACCTTTTTTAGTACTTTAAACTTAAGGCTTCAAATTTTTCATAGTACTCAAACATAAGTTTTCAAAAACTTACTGAGTACTTAAACTTAAATGTTTGAAAGTTTCCTTAGTACTCAAACTTAAGTTTTCAAAATCCTTCATAATACTTAAACTTAAAATTTATCTAAGTATTTAAACTTAAAATTTTCTATAGGTATAAATTTTCCAACCAAATTTATTTTGGAAAATATGTTTTTGTCACTGAGTAAAATTAAATCCATCTCGGGACTTAGTTTCAAAAACCCCACAAACTTTTGAAAAATCTAGGGGGAGATTTCTTCCAAGGGAGGGAACAAAATTTCATTTTACTTATTCTGATTAACTTAACTTTTTGAACCAGGGTTGCCATAAATCAAAAAGGGGGAGATTGTTGGGGCAGAAAGCACCCAAGTCAAACCTGTGTTTTGATAATGGCAACAGGGTTCAAAAGTTAAGGTATAATATTTATCTAACATGTTACTCAAGTGTGCAGGCAAAGCCCTAGCAAAAGACTGCTAGGCACCTGGCGAAGGAATGCCAGGATACAAAGCCCTAGCAAAGGACTGCTAGGCACCTGGCGAAGGAATGCCAGGATACAAAGCCCTAGCGAAGGACTGCTAGGCACCTGGCGAAGGAATGCCGGGATACAAAACCCTAGCGAAGGACTGCTGGGCACTTGGCGAAGGAATGCCAGGATACAAAGACCTAGCGAAGGACAGCTGGGTACTGAAGACCTGGCGAAGAATAGCTAGGAACTCGGCGAAGGTCTGCTGGGCAAAAGTCTAACCGGAGGAGCCGGTTGGCATCAGGTACATTCTCCCGAGAGGAGTAGGTGAGGATGCGTTCCCCGTCGAGGGAACAATAGGCGTCAGTTCGACCTAGTGCTCCACTTTGGAGGCCCAAAGTCAGAACCAAGAGAGCTAAGGCTGTATAAACTAGTACTCTATTGCTTTGTACTTGTTTTGGACTAACCCTGGATGCAGGACCGAAGGAACGAGTGTTTGCAGCTCAGAGAGCCTCAAAGGAGTGAGGCAGCAGCTGACCAGGGCGCTCAGAGTGTCCCAGGCGCCCCCAAGGTGAACACAAAATAGATGAAGCAAAAGGAGTGCTTCGACAACTTATGGTCGGGGCGCCCCCGTGCTCCCGGGGGCCCCTAGCTCAAGCTAACGAAGCATGCCAGCGAGAAGCCAATAGGATAAGAGCCTGACCCGGTCAACCCGTGCGCCCCCAGCGTCCCTGGCGCCCCAGTCATGATCTGATCCCGAGTTTGAAGGGATCAGAGCTGACCGAGAAGAACTCGGATCAGTTGACACGTGGGGGGGGGGTGCCCCCGACGTTTCGGGCGCCCCCAGGGGATATAAATAGGCCATCGACCCCAAGGCTTCGTACAACAATTCTTCCAACGCTCCTACGCTCTTCTGCTCCTGCGCTCTGCTCCAGAAACCTCCCAACTCGAGATACAAGCGCCGATGACGTCCCTCACCCTGAAAATTCAATATACACCGGACGTCGGTAACGAAGAGCTATTTTTATATTTATTATACTACTTTTGTAATACTTCTCTGTAAACTGGTTTGCGCACATATAGAATTGCCCATAGTAAACGGTCAACGACCGTGGGCCTTGGAGTAGGAGCCGACCGCGCCTCTGAACCAAGTAAAAACTTGGTGTTTGCGTGTGTTTTGATTTAAATTTCCGCTATGTAATTGCTCTAACTTTAATCCGAACGTTTTACGATATTCACCCCCCCTCTATCGTTTCTCTCGATCCAACATATACATCCTAACAACATCATCATCCCAACTCACCAGGACACGGATTCCTTCAATAATCAATGACACACCATGTACATAACATTATTTTCCAACTTACCGGGCCTATCGATTTAACAGAATAAATCTAGCCCATTGGTAAACCAAAGAAATAATAATTGAATACCCATGCCCGTTATTATATCGGGATTTAGAGATTGGACTCCATAATCAATCCGAGGTCTAATCCAATTATAAAGACAATATAAATTGGATGACCTCTATTTTGGTCCAACTCAATGCACACATAGTGCACTAGTGTAATTCTATGGTCAAGACAAACCATACCTAATTACACTACAACCATCCCGATGGTTTGTCCGACTCCATCTCAGTTGTGTGCCTCGTACTTATACTCTGCAAGGAACTGATAACATGATTTTCTGTGCGTCACCACACACCATGTTATCTGCAATGCAAAGTATGAGACATTTTGTGCATATACTAATATAAATATGCAACGTGTGATTTTGTGATTCACTTTCAAAATGTAGGTGTTCTTAACAAAAAGCAAGACTTTTAGTATACATCTTAACAATCTCCCACTTACACTAAAAGACTTTGTTGTCTTCAAAATGCCATACATTTGACCTCCTTGATCCTTCACATGCCTAAAAGCTCTCGCTACTAAGGCCCCAATGAAAAGATCTTCCTAGGTCATCTCTGATGTAATCTAGGCAACAACAGCTTTTCCTCTCCTGGGTGGTACTTGCGCTTTATGTGTTTACCTGCCTTATAGACTCGTGATTCCTTCGAGTTTGCAACTGCACCAATTTAATCACAATAAAATGTGATAGCTCTGACCAAACTAAGAATCACATCGAAGTCCATCTTAAGGTTCTTAAACCATGTAGCCTCTATTGGCTGCCTAAGAGACTGTAATCTGCCTAAGACACTGCAGGTAGTTGAATGCAGTAACTATCAAGAACAAGTACCCTTTGCCATGGATAGAGGATTTGCTTGATAAGCTCAGAGATACCTCAGTGTATTTTAAGATTGATCTGTGGTCCGGATATCACCAGCTGAGAGTCAAAGACTGAAACATTTAGCAGACAACTTTCCACACTAGATATAGGCACTACGAGTTTTTAGTAATGTCATTTGGGCTTACCAATGCTCTAGCGATATTCATGGATCTGATGAACCGCATATTCCTGGAGTACATAGATCAGTTTGTGATTGTCTTCATTGATGGCATCTTGATCTATTTACATTTCGAGGAGGAGAACGCTGAACACCTTCGCATTGTTTTGGAGACTCTCTGACAGGAGCGCTTATTTGCGATGTTCAGTAAGTGCACATTCTGGCTACCCTCAGTTGATTTTCAGGGACACGTTGTTTCTAGCCAAGGTATTTCAGTAGACCCCTAGAAGACCGAGGCTGTCACTGTTGGCATCCATTGGGATTCCTCCCCTATATCCCCGGATTAAAATTCTATTGATTAGAACTAATCCGGATAGGGAAAGAAAACTTCCTGAACTACCTTTTTCATCTTCATGCATTTCGATTGAGTGATCGCTTAAACAAACTTGTTATTCAAGCAATCTAACGCCTTTATCGATTAGCAACAGAATAGAAGATGAAGATTGGATTGCCGGTTCTTGTGTTTGTTTCAGAATCCAAGTAAAACAAGAATACAAAAAAACTATAATGAAAAAACAAAGTATACCTCTTTATCGTATACCTCTTGATCTTCTATTGTATTCCTATCCTTGTCTTGGACGTCATGTGGGCACTATCTTCCAAGAAACAAAGCCACCATGAATCCTCCTTCTTTTCCCCATGCTTGCGTCGTAAGCCTCCAAGGAAGAAGATGCGCCTACCCTCCTTGCTCCAAGGTTGTTTGCTCAGAGCCAACGGGCAAGTTTATGTTGGTGTAATATGCATCAGTAATCTCTTCCTCTAATGATTCGATGTTTAACAATATACTTAAGTTAGTAATATATGTTAGACAAGGTAATGGTTAGTCAAAGTGATCAAGGGTTAAACCAAACAGGACCTTATGTTTGGTAGGGAAAACCCAGGTTGACAAAGGTTTAGCCAAACAGGATCTGATGTTTGGCAGGATGAACCAGAACCCAGGGTTGGTTAAGGTGACCAAGGGTTAGCCAAATAGGACCTGATGTTTTGCAGGTGGATCAAACCTAGACTTAATCTAGTTAATATACAAAGGTTTGATCAGTTAGAACAAGGGTTAGCTAAACAGGATCTGATGTTTAATAGAAAACCCAGGGTTGGTCAGTTAGACCATGGAGTGAGCCAAACAGGACTTGATGTTTGGCAAAAGAGAAGTCTAGTCAGGATTAATATGACTAGCAAATGAAATCCTTATCAAGGTAAAGAAAAGTCCTACTTAACCTAGGAAATAAGTACTGGTTCGAGGAATTGAGCACTAAGTCCTGGTCGAGGGCTGGGAACCTAAGACCTGACCAAGGGTTGGGCATGAAGTCCTGGTTCATGAAATTAGGCAATAAGTCCTGACCGAGGGCTGGGCACCTAAGACCTGATCGAGCATTGGGCACGAAGTCCTGGTTCATGGAATTGGGCAATAAGTCCTGGCCAAGGGCTGGGCACCTATGACCTGACCGAGGGTTGGGCACGAAGTCCTGGTTGGTGGAATTGGGCAATAAGTCGTGGTCGTGGACTAGGCACCGAAGTCCTGATCTTAAAGATCGGGCAAAAGTCCAACCGGAGGAGTCGGTTGGCAACTTCTCTTGAGAGGAGTAGGTGAGGGCGCGTTCCCCGGGAAGGAAACATTAGGCATCGGTTCGACCTAGGATTTTGCAAGAAATCCAAAGTCAGAACCAATCTTTAAGGCTAAGATTATATTCATGTTTGTCTTGTGTTTGTGTATCTTGCAAGTACCTAGAGTTAGAGGCAAAGCAAGCGAGCAAACACAAGAAAACTGGTTGCTGGGAAGACATTCCTGGGCGCCTGAATGTATCAGGCGCCCTACATGTGTCAAGAGCCCTAGACCTTTCAGGCACCTGAAAGGATGTTTTTTCAGCCTCGCGAAGTTCGTGATTATGGATCATTTTTTGACCTAATAGAGGCGCCTCAAAGGCTCTAGGGTGCCCTGGATAAAGCTTTGAAGAGGGCTTCGACCCCTCAACTCAGAACATCACTCACAACATCATTCTAAGTATTCTGAACAAAGAAAAAGCGTCAGAGACGAAGCTCTGCGACCAAGGAGGCTCCAGGAGGAAGTGCGCTGCACTTCGGACTTCTAGATTGGCCGGATCGTCGATTTTCTTTTTGATTTGCATTTATTTTAAGCACTTAATTTAATTATTCTTTTGATTCTAAACTTGAATTGTAAGATGGGTTTCTCTGCCACCGGAATGTCCGAAAAGGAGACCATTAGTGGACGGGCACTACCCGTAATTAGGCCTTGGACGTACTGGCCCTGAGGGGTTGGGAACCAAGTAAAAACCGGCTTGTCTTCTGTGTTGCAATTTTCATTTGCTTTATTTTTTTCGCTGTGCTACTACCTCTCTGACTAGAACGAATGAAAGAACATTGAAGTTTCTGACGAGTTTTACAAAAAGATTTTTTCAAGTCGATATTCACCCCCCCCCTCTATTGACGGCACCGATCCTACAAGTGGTATCAGAGCCTCGTAGCTCTTCACCGGACTAACAACCGATGAAGCAAAGAAGCCAGGAGTTGAGGGGGAGCAAGGGTGAATCAGGTATTTTTCAATTATGCCTGTATTTAAATTTCATATAATATGTTTTAAGTGCATGGGGAGAGGACACTACAAAAACCAGTATCCTACTCGTAAGACTCGATCGTCCCCATCGGCGACAAAGGAGGTACAAGCGCCAGGAGTCCGGAGAGACAAAATCCATATCCACTACTTCAGATGTCAAAAGCACGGACACTACAAGTCTTGGGACCGGGTGTAACGACCCGGAAAATTCTCTTAATATTTATTTAAAATATTAAATATGTCTAGATAATTTTCTGAGGAACCTAGAAATATTAATACGAACTTTGGCCTAGAAAATCCATGTTTTCTCATTTAAATTGAGTAAACTAAGTACTAATGGGCCTTGGGTGGGCTTTTTAGTACCATGATCATAGGTGGATTTTAGATAATAATTAGTATAAATATAAATAGGATTTAATTAGACATATTAGCATGATTATGAGTACGTCTTAGCCTAATTTTTCCTATTTGAATGGAGAAATTAGGTACTAATGAGATTTAAATGGGCTCCAAAAATGGGTATTAATTAGGTAAAATTAATATAAATATAAAAGAATTTTATTTAGGAATATTAACATAATTATGGGTGATTTTAGGGGGATTTTCAGAATATCGAAAAATAAAAATAATAAAATAAATGAAATAACAATAAAATAAAAAATAAAGGTGCATGAGCCAAGGATTGAACCTTGGACCTCTTGTACAACTATGTATGCTTTAACCAACTCATCTAGCAAGGGAATGTTATAAGGGAATAAAATGGAGATTGGTTGAGGCTTAAAAGAAGATGAAGGGTTATGGAGAGACTCTTCATTTACCTCTTTAATGGATAATAAATAGGGGGGTTTGGGAGTTTCTTTCTCTCTTCTTTCAATTGCATTTCCTCCTCTCCTCCTTCCTCATTCTAGCCGAACACCTCCAAGGGAGTTTTCCCTTGGAAAAGCTTCCACCAAGGTTTCATCTCCTAGATCTAAGGTCTTCACAAGAATACAAGGACAAGGGGGCTCTAGTATCCAAAGATCTTGCAATCTTCTTTTCTTCCTAGGTTCGAAAAATCAAAAAACCCAAGGTAAGACTCTCTCACCTATGGTATAATAGTTTCTTATGATTTTCATGATTTTTAGTAGGATATAGTGGTTGGTTTTTGGATTTGATGTTGAAAGGAAAGAAAACCAAGAACCTTATGCTTAAGGGTTTCGGCCACCATGATTTTAAGATCTATAATTATGCTAAAAATCTGTATAATGCTATTTAATGTTCCCTTATGATGTTTAGAGGTTAAGTATAATTTTTGGGAATTTTTGGAGTACCCTAGGATACCCTAGGATTTCGGCCAACATGAAAGAAGCAAAGCAAGCACCCTAGGATACCCTAGGGTTTCGACCACAATATTTAAGGGTCCTTAATGATGCTAAAAATCTCCAAAATGTTGTTTAATGTTTTCTCATGATGTTTAGATGTTAAATACAATTTTTGAGAATTTTTGGGGTACCCTAGAGGCCCTATATGTTTCGGCCAACCCCAAGGACCCAAGGGTTAGGGTTAAGTCTTTAACTTCAAGCATATGTTTTATGTGTTGCCATGATATAAGGGTGATGGAAGGTGATTATGTGAATTTTCACATGGCCTAGGGACTCTACAAGTTTTGGCCAAGAAGGGTTAATAGGGTAAAAGTTAAGATTTATTTCAAGTAAGGGCTCCAATGGCTCTATGGTAAGATATGATTAGTGTTTATGAGTTATTGGGGATTTTAATGGAATTTTTCCATACTCCCCATGGCCTTATAAGTTTCGGCCAGCCCTAGGAAAGTGGCCTAAAGGTTAGGGTTAACCCTAATCATGAGCCCAATGACTTCCTATGGTCTCATAAATGATGTATGGTGGTTCCTTTACCTTATGCTATGTTACATGTTTATGGAATTGATGGAACTCCACCTTGGAAGTTTTGGCCAAGCTTGATATCTAGGGTTTGGGGTGGAGTTAGGGTTCAAAGAATGATGGTACATGTTTACCATAAAGTATTTATATGTATAGGATCAAGCATGTGGTAGAAATCATGTTAAGCATAACCCTAATGTTTAAGCATCATGCCTTATGCTTTTATGTTTATGTTTATGATGGGATGCCATGGTTAATAGGGTTACCATGAATGTTTATGTTTTAGGCCATATATTTGAATGGTAGGTAAAATGTTATGGAAATCCTACCTATACATGCTTATGTGATGTAGAGAACCATGCTGAGTTATATGCTCATGTTATGTTAAGAACCATGCTAAGTTATAGTATATATTCATGATATGAATGATGCCATGATAAGTATGATAAGTTTATGTTTATGATATGAATGATGCCATGATAAGTATGATAGGGTTATGTTCACGATAGGAATGATGCTATGATAGGTATGTTATGTTAGGTTCATGATAAGAACGATGCCATGATAAGTATGTAATGTTTATGTTCATGATAAGAATGATGCATGCCATGTTGTATGAATAAAGATGCATGTCATGCTTATGAAAGAAGATGCATACCATGTTTATGAATGAAGATAATGCTCATGCCTTCTAGGCATCATGATGTTATGCAATAAGAATGAACAATGAAAGGACAAGCATGTGTTAAGTCATGCTTTATGTAACATGGTTATGCTATGAATGTCTTATGAATGATGAAGCATGAAAAGTATTTTACTTTATGTATGGGCTTGTACCGGACCGAAGTATGGGTCCAAGGGATGGGCACCTTAAGAACGCCCCGGTTTTGGACTACCGAAACTGTCCACGGTTCTGGCACTACCGGAGCTGTGCAACAGGGATGGGCACCTTAAGAATACCTCGGTTTGGGGACTACCGACTATCCTGTCCTTACCCTAGTAGGTTGGGGCTCGCGACCTCGGACTTGCTAGGGATACGCGCTATGATGTATGTATGTGGTACAAGCCGGGGACCCCAAATGATGTTATGATGATTATGTTTAAGCAAATTAAAAGTATGTTTTAAAAGATAAGCATCCCTTATGTATATGCATTCCACTCATGCATCCATTCATGTTATGCATTATGCTATGTTGATAAGATTTTATGCTTACGTTTCATGTTAAGAAGTATGCATGAGAATGAATGATCTATGCCATGATAATGTTAAGAAGATGTTCATATGTTATGATAGGAAGAATGTTCACTATGTTTATGATTTATGCCATGAATTATGCCATGCTTAGAATGTTCACTATGTTTATGATTTATGCCATGAATTATGCCATGCTTAGAATGTTCACTATGTTTATGATTTATGCCATGAATTATGCCATGCTTAGAATGTCTACTATGTTTATGTTTATGCCATGTATCATGCCATGCTTAGAATGTTCACTATGTTTATGATTTATGCCATGAATTATGTCATGCTTAGAATGTTCACTATGTTTATGATTTATGCCATGAATTATGCCATGCTTAGAATGTCTACTATGTTTATGTTTATGCCATGTATCATGCCATGCTTAGAATGTTAACTATGTTTATGTTCATGCCATGCTATGTATACGATAAGTGATGTAAGATGTTATGTTCTAAGTAGAGCACCGAGTATGTTAATGTTTTAGGTGCTCATTATGAGATGATGAATGATGAATGGTTTTGTGAGTAGGAAAGAGTCTTACTAAGCCTGTGTGCTTATAGTCTTATTTCATTATACCGCAGATCATTCAAGGGGACAATGAAGGAAGCAGCAGGAGGGCAAGAACACATGTGTGTCGTAGTGACTTGGCCCAGGAAACCATATGCTTACTGTTTATGCTAGAACTTCACCTTGGTTACTTATATGTCTGAATAATGACTTATGGAACCTTATGATATGATGTTATGTAAGACATGATATGATGCTTAAGTTCAAAGTTAATATGCTAAGGTTCCCATGTCAATAGGTTAAGAATGGTAACAGGGCATGTATAAGTTAAGTTATTCCGCTGCCTTATGATGTCTACATGCCCTAAGCATGTTAACGTAACGCCGCTTATGGAAAAAAAAAGCGGGCGTTACACCGGGTGCATGTTGACATGGATGCGGGTTCGTAATTTCAAAATTAATTACATGCAGTGGAAGGTTTAGCATAAATAATTTCTCTAAATCATTTAACCACACATCTAAGCATGCAATTTTATTTTGTGTAGACATGATCATATATTTAAAATTTTGCAGAAACATAAACTAATTTATGTAATACCTCGCGTAACTCGAAGGAAGGGACGAGACCCAACCGTAAGCGTCCCTTGGAAGCTCCGCCTCTATTCGCGTCCACGCCGAGTATCTTCGGGATGACTTCGCAAAGCCACGAGTTTCGTGTTCACGAGAACTACTAGATTCTCCGAGAACGCGATGAGAAAAACCAAGAGAGAAGTCGTGTAACGCCCTAAAATTTCCATATTGAAGTACTTAAAGTCCTTAGAAATATTTTAAAATGTGTTAGAAATATTCTAGATATTTTTAGGAATTTTTAGAATATTATTATGGAATTTTCCGAGTCCGTTTAGTATTTTATTAAAAGAAATAGAATTTTCGGCAAAAAGTTGCCCGGATGAGTTTTGAACCCGAGACCTCCCATGGGATCAACGACTTAAGTTGGTCGGGTTAACCAGGAGCCCCAGCAGGGGTGTGCTGAAAGAAGATAGAGAGATATTAAGTTAAGTTATAAGTTGGACTTAAGTACCCTAAGTATAAATAGATAATTAAAGAAAGAAATTTTATTTTCTCTCAACTCAAACCCTTCCTCCTCCTCACCATCCGCCGATCCCCTCCCCTCTCTTGTGCGCACGCCGAAACCACACCAAGCCTAGGGCTTTCCTCCGGTGGCCGGCCAAGGCTCTCCTCCGAGAGATCTTCCAATATTCGGAATCCCCGCGACGAGAGGAACGCGTGAGCGCGAAGAAATCTCCGAGACTCCCCTTCCTCCTGCTCCCTTGGGCGAAAACAAAAGGGGACCTAGGTCTTCTTTCCCCTCTCTTGGGCGAAACCACACCAAGACCTCCTCTCCTCTTCTAAGGGGGCGCCAGCCAAGGAAGAAGCAAGGAGTCGGAGTGTTTCGTTCGTCTCGACGAGAAGAACATGTAGGCGCGGACGGTTCGTAGAGATCTCAAGTTTCACCCGAGCCCTAGTCATCTAAATTCGGTTGTAAGTCCAAGAAATCAAGGTAAGTACTGCTCACCTGCAGTAAGAGACGATTTTCCGCAAGAATTTCCCCTTAAAAGATATAAAGAGATATTTATTTTTAGTTTAAGATTTTGCATGTGATCTTAGTCCATTATATGCTTATATATATTTGATAGAGTATCCTATGTGAGTTTAGGGTCTAAGAAATCTATAAGAAAAGAAAAGAAAGATAAAGAAAAAGAAAAGAGAAGGCCAAGGCCTTACGAAATCCCCAAAAGTCAAGACTTAGGGATTTGGGCACACAAGGTGTTCGATAAAATGCCAAGGCATTTAAAGATAAGAAAGAAAAGAGAGAAAAGCTATTTTATTTTCTAAGGCCAGTACCCGGCGTCCAAGGGCGTCGTTAAAGAAATCCAGGTGTCCAATTCCAAGGTCTTGGCCCTGGTAGACCAAGGTATGCTCTATTAGGATTGGCGGCTCGCTACCCCAACCTTTTAGGGAACGCGCATAAGATGGTACTTACGTCTTAAGTGGATCCAAGTGAGTTATTATTTTCAAGTATATGTTTTAGCAAAGTTTTCTAAAATTTAAGGGAATTTTCTAAATGTTAAAGAAAGGTTTAAAGTTAAAGAATTGCTATAGTTTCAAGTTAAGCCAAGTAAAAGTGAGTTATGATTTATTAATGCTTGAGTATGCATGTTTTGAGTTATCCATGTTTTAGTATTTTTTTAAGCATAAAAGTATCTCATGTGATTTTACATTGTTTAAAAAGCATGCTTGCACCTTTCGAGATTTTGTGAGCTAGATAGTACTTGCTAAGCTTATTGCTTATTAGTTGCATTTCCTCTTGCTGCAGATAAAGGTAAAGGCAAACAATTCTGAAGGAAGGCGACGAGGCGGTGCTGAGTAACGTGTGTGTGGTGGCTGACCTTGGAGAGGTCCTTGGGACGAGACAGTTTAGCTTATTTGAAATGCAATGTTTAAGGTTTCCAATTTCCAAGTTATTGTGTTATGGAGTTTATTAAACATTTATGCTTCGGATAGTTTTACATGCTCAGTTTTGTAGGATGAAGATTCCATGTCATTTCAATTAGTATGCATACTTTTGTGAATTCACTAGATGAGCAAGGGCATGAGTAGTTTAGCATGTTGATACATTGAATTTTAGACTTATTCTTGAGCTCATTATTCCCTTTTGGACTATGTCCCAATTGTGCTTAAAATGCTTGTAAATTCGGTAGAAAAGTATGATTTACATTCTATGAAGTTCTAGAAACGTAGCTATTTGAAGCATGTGCCAAGATGTTGTTAGTCTCCTTTTTGAATTAAGTCTTTATTGCTTTAAATATGCTTAGAAAAGTTGCATTCATATCCCATAATGCTTTAGCAATATTATAGAACCTTGTGTGATGAGTTTAAATGCATGACTATTAAAGTTAGAATGTCATTCTTAGATAGATTTAAATACAAAAAAAAGGAGAGCTCCGCATTTAATGTCGTTCATTAGGGTCAAGAAGTAGACAAGTAACGGTCCGTCTAAGATAGAGAAGGCGGGTCGCTACAGTTGGTATCAGAGCAGTTCCCATTCTCCAGCATCACACACACATCAGCATCAACCTTGCCGTCTTCAAGTAAGAAAGTTTTAAGTTCCAGTTTTCCTATTGCTCCTTTATTTAATTGCAGTATAGAGAAATGCTTAAGTACTTACTCCTATGTGTATAGAACAAGGAAGCATGTTTAATACCTTAGTATCACGGAATCATGTTTAATCCCTAGAATGGATATTAGGTTACTAAGTAAGAAGACAAGTTTATACCTAGAGATGTAGTAGTGATTGCTTATGCCCTTATGCATTACTAGATGGCAAGAAGAGGCCGAGCTCCTAATGCAAGGAACAACACTCCAGTTCAAGATAAAAATGAGCCTGGCACAGAACAACCAAACCTGATGGTAGTCATTGCTCAAATGCAAGCCCAGATTGCAGAGCAACAGAAGACCATCGCCACACTGATGGCAAATCAGCACCCAGTGCCCCCTACACCACCCACAGCAGGAGTGGAAACTCCAGTGGTCGCTGAAGTTCCACCAGTCACACAGGAGACCCCTGCCGTGAATCGAAGACAAGAAGCATACCTCGTCCAGTGGCAGAGGCTGAAACCTGAAAGCTTCTCAGGCACGACTGAGCCCTGGGATACCCAGGCTTGGTTCAAGACTTTAGAGAGCACAATGGAGTTTCTTGACTGGCCAGAAGTCGAGAAGGTCAAATGTGCCTCCTTCTGCCTAACTGGAGATGCTCGTATGTGGTGGGAGCGGGTCAAGAATAAGAGGATAGTCAACCAGATGAGCTGGACAGATTTCGAGCAAGAGTTCTATGAGGAGTTCTTCCACATGCGGGTTACCAACAAGCACTACGAGGACTTCATGGAGTTCAGACAAGGTAACCTACCAGTGGGAGAAGCAGTCGCGAAGTTCAACAGACTAGCTCGCCTCTGCCCTGAGCTAGTCAGTACAGAGAAGGAGCGAGTCAGACTGATGCTCCGCATGCTGAACCCTGAAATAGCACTCAACGTGAACAGCGGGACGCACCGACCCCAGACCAGCGAGGAGTTGGTCAGTAGTGCTCTAATCTCAGAGCACTATCTGAATAGCATCAAGGCACAACAAACACAGCAGAAGCCAGTCCTGATTGAGAACAAGACAACAGGAGGCCAGAAGCCTCAGCCGAATAACTAGAATTAGAACAACAAGAACCACAAAAGGAAGCAGTGGCCTGGCAGCCAAAAAAGGAAACCCAGAGAACAAGCAAGCTAGGTATCCACCTTGTCCTAAGTGTGGGAGGACCCATCCAGGAGCATGCCTTTTGGGTGTAACTGGATGCTACTCATGTGGACAAGAGGGACACAGATCCAGAGACTGCCCAAACAAGTTTAAGGTACTTCCTCAGCAGTCCGTACAGTATGGAGGCAAGCCTCAGTTACATTACATGCCTACTATACTGGAGGGACCTCAGATCAGTCAGGGAGGGTTGGAAGCAGCACCAGTTTCAACCAATGCCAGAGTCTTTTCCCTCACGAAGGAAGAAGCTGCCAGCGCCTCCACGGTCGTAACAGGTCAAATAGTTATTTTTCAGCATTTAGCTACTACACTGTTTGACACTGGGGCGACCCATTCTTTCGTATCAGTACCTTTTGCTAGTAAGTTACAGGTGCATGCAGAGAGTTGGGAGTCCAGATTCCTGACAACTCTCCCTTCAGGGGAAATGATGGAATCCACCCAGCGGCTCCGGGCTGTGTCAATCAATATTTCAGACCGAGAGCTATATGTCGATCTAATAGTCCTTGCGATGCAAGACTTCGACGTCATACTGGGCATGGATTTCCTCAGTAAGTACAGCGCTTCAGTGGACTGTCGACAGAGGAAGGTGGTTTTCAGTCCAGAAGGAGAACCACCGTTCGAATTCCAAGGAGCCCCAAGGAGGAAGACTCAGAAATTCCTCTCAGCCTTGGCAGCCCACCAGATGCTAGAACAAGGGTGTGCTGGTTTTCTTGCACGCATAGTGGACATGGAAGCAAAGGAAGAGCGCAAGCAGGAGGATGTACGGGTAGTCTGTGAGTATCTGAAGTGTTCCCCGAAGAACTACCTGGACTACCTCCCAACAGAGAAGTGGAATTCGAGATCGAGCTAGTACCAGGTACCGGTCCGGTCTCGAAGGCCCCATATCGTATGTCTCCAGCAGAGTTGAAGGAATTACAAGAGCAACTCCAGGAGCTACTAGACAAGGGCTTCATTCGCCCGAGTCATTCACCCTGGGGAGCTCCTGTACTTTTCGTCAAGAAGAAGGATGGGTCTATGCGTCTGTGCATAGACTACAGAGCTCTGAACAAGGTAACCATCAAGAACAAGTACCCCCTTCCTAGAATAGATGATTTATTCGACCAACTCAAAGGGGCTACAGTGTTCTCGAAGATAGATCTGCGTTCTGGGTATCATCAGCTAAAGGTTAAAGAATGTGACATCCCCAGGACGGCCTTCAGGACAAGATACGGCCACTACGAATTTGTAGTGATGCCTTTTGGAGTAACCAATGCTCCAGCAGTCTTCATGGAGCTGATGAATCACATCTTCAGGGAGTATCTCGATAAATTCGTCATTGTATTTATTGATGATATTCTCATATACTCACAGACTCCAGAGGACCATGCTACACACTTGAGGATAGTGCTGCAGATCCTTCAGCAGGAGAAGCTCTATGCAAAATTCTCGAAATGTGAGTTTTGGCTAGATCAGGTGACCTTCCTAGGTCACATTGTATCCAAAGAAGGCATTCAAGTTGATCCAGCCAAGATAGAAGCAGTCAGCAACTGGTGTAGACCCAAGAATGCCAGTGAAATCAGAAGCTTCTTAGGCCTGGCAGGATATTACAGAAAATTTGTGGAGGACTTTTCCAGAATAGCCTCTCCACTCACAGCCCTGACAAGAAAGAATCAGAAGTTTGAGTGGTCAGATAAATGCGAGCACAGCTTCCTGGAACTGAAGAAAAGATTGACTAGTGCTCCCATCCTGACGGTTCCAGAGAGTGACAAGGCCTTTGACATCTACAGTGATGCATCCAAGATGGGCCTTGGAGCTGTCCTCATGCAAGACGGTAAAGTGATAGCATATGCCTCCAGACAGCTCAAGGACTATGAGAAGAATTACCCTACGCATGACCTTGAGCTAGCAGCTGTGGTTTTTGCACTAAAGCTCTGGAGACACTACCTGTATGGAGTGCAGTGCAGAATCTTCACAGACCATCAGAGTTTGAAGTACTTCTTCACTCAGAAGGATCTGAATATGAGGAAGCGTAGGTGGCTAGAGTTGGTCAAAGATTATGACTGTGAAATCCTCTACCACCCAGGTAAAGCTAATAAAGTGGCAGATGCACTGAGCAGAAAATCCTGTGCAGCACTGATGTCCCTATCATCACTGTCTGTACCACTTTAGAAAGAAATAAAGGATTTTGGAGTCGAGGTAATAATTGGGCGACTTTCTGCATTGACTCTAGAGTCAACCCTGCTTCTAGATATACAAAGAAAGCAAAGTCAAGACCCAGGGATCCAGAGGATCAAGCAGGAGGTCCAAGAGGCAGAAAATTCAGAGTTTCGAGTATCAGATAGTGGCATCCTCTATCTTGGAGACCGCCTTTGCGTCCCCAATGATGAGGAACTAAGAAAGAATATTTTAGAAGAAGCCCACAGTACCCCATACTCTATGCATCCTGGTTCTACCAAGATGTACCAAGATTTAAAGCAAAGGTTCTGGTGGTCTGGACTCAAGCGAGACGTGGCCAGATATATCAGTACCTGCTTGACCTGCCAGAGAGTCAAAGCAGAGCACCAGAGACCAGGAGGAGTTCTGCAGCCTCTTCCCATTCCAGAGTGGAAGTGGGAAGAGATATCCATGGATTTTATCATAGGTCTCCCAAGGACCACCCATGGACACGATGCAATATGGGTGATAGTGGACAGATTGACCAAGTCTGCCCACTTCCTAGCCATCAAGTTATCGCATTCGGTAGAGCAGTTAGCACAGCTGTACGTGAAAGAAGTGATCAGGCTTCACGGAGTTCCGAAGTTGATCGTTTCTGACAGAGATGAGCGGTTCATCTCCCATTTTTGGAGGTGTGTTCAGGACGCTCTAGGCACCAGGCTTCAGTTCAGCACAGCTTTCCATCCCCAGACAGATGGACAAACAGAGAGAGTAAATCAGATTTTAGAAGACATGCTCAGGGCTTGTGCGTTAGACTTTAAAGGTAGTTGGTGCAAATTTCTGTGCTTAGCTGAGTTTGCCTACAACAATAGCTATCAGGCCACCATCAAGATGGCACCTTATGAGGCATTGTATGGCAGAAAATGCAGATCACCCATATGTTGGCAAGAAGCTGGTGAAAGGAAAGAGACGGAGTCAGAAATAGGTAGCCAGACTGAGCTTGTAGATGAGACCACTCAGGCTATCCAGACGATCCGCCAGAGGATTGAGACTGCCTAGAGTAGACAGAAAAGTTATGCTGACACACGCCGTAGGCCACTGGAATTCCATGTTGGAGATTCAGTATTCCTCAAGGTTGCTCCTATGAAGGGAGTGATGAGATTTGGCAAAAAGGGCAAGCTAAGTCCTCGCTACATAGGACCCTACAAGATTATAAAGAGGGTTGGTAAGGTAGAATATGAGCTGGACTTGCCAGAAGATATGTCAGCTATCCACAGTACATTTCATGTCTCTATGCTAAAGAAGTGTATTCACGATCCTAGCCAAGTGATTCAGCCTCAGTCAGTACAGATCCAAGAAGATCTTAGCTATGAGAGCAGACCGACACAGATAGTGGACAAAGCAGTTAAAAGATTAAGAAATAAAGAAGTGCCACTAGTGAAGGTCATCTGGCAGAATCAAAAGCATGAGGAAGCTACTTGGGAACGTGAAGACAGCATGAGAGAAAAATATCCAGAATTATTTTAAGTTCGAGGACGAACTTTTTATAAGGTATGGGGGATTGTAACGCCCCAAATTTCCATATTGAAGTTCTTAAAGTCCTTAGAAATATTTAAAAATGTGTTAGAAATATTCTAGATATTTTTAGAAATTTTTAGAATATTTTTATGGAATTTTCCGAGTCCGTTTAGTATTTTATTAAAAGAAATAGAATTTTCGGCAAAAAGTTGCCCGGATGAGTTTTGAACCCGAGACCTCCCATGGGATCAACGACTTAAGTTGGTCGGGTTAACCAGGAGCCCCAGCAGGGGTGTGCTGAAAGAAGATAGAGAGATATTAAGTTAAGTTATAAGTTGGACTTAAGTACCCTAAGTATAAATAGATAATTAAAGAGAGAAGTTTTATTTTCTCTCAACTCAAACCCTTCCTCCTCCTCACCATCCGCCGACCCCCTCCCCTCTCTTGTGCGCACGCCGAAACCACACCAAGCCTAGGGCTTTCCTCCGGTGGCCGGCCAAGGCTCTCCTCCGAGAGATCTTCCAATATTCGGAATCCTCGCGACAAGAGGAACGCGTGAGCGCGAAGAAATCTCCGAGACTCCCCTTCCTCCTCCTCCCTTGGGCGAAAACAAAAGGGGACCTAGGTCTTCTTTCCCCTCTCTTGGGCGAAACCACACCAAGACCTCCTCTCCACTTCTAAGGGGGCGCCGGCCAAGGAAGAAGCATGCAGTCGGAGCGTTTCGTTCGTCTCGACGAGAAGAACATGTAGGCGCGGACGGTTCGTAGAGATCTCAAGTATCACCCGAGCCCTAGTCATCTAAATTCGGTTGTAAGTCTAAGAAATCAAGGTAAGTACTGCTCACCTGCAGTAAGAGGCGGTTTTCCGCAAGAATTTCCACTTAAAAGTTTTAAAAGAGATATTTACTTTTAGTTTAAGATTTTGCATGTGATCTTAGTCCATTATATGCTTATATATATTTGATAGAGTATCCTATGTGAGTTTAGGGTCTAAGAAATCTATAAGAAAAGAAAAGAAAGAAAAAGAAAAAGAAAAGAGAAGGCCAAGGCCTTACGAAATCCCCAAAAGTCAAGACTTAGGGATTTGGGCACACAAGGTGTTCGATAAAATGCCAAGGCATTTAAAGATAAGATAGAAAAAGAGAAAAGCTATTTTATTTTCTAAGGCCAGTACCCGGCGTCCAAGGGTGTCGTTAAAGAAATCCATGTGTCCAATTCCAAGGTCTTGGCCCTGGTAGACCAAGGTCTGCTCTATTAGGATTGGCGGCTCGCTACCCCAACCTTTTAGGGAACGCGCATAAGATGGTACTTACGTCTTAAGTGGATCCAAGTGAGTTATTATTTTCAAGTATATGCTTTAGCAAAGTTTTCTAAAATTTAAGGAAGTTTTCTAAAAGTTAAAGAAAGGTTTAAAGTTAAAGAATTGCTAAAGTTTCAAGTTAAGCCAAGTAAAAGTGAGTTAAGATTTATTAATGCTTGAGTATGCATGTTTTGAGTTATCCATGTTTTAGTGTTTATTTTAAGCATAAAAGTATCTCATGTGATTTTACATTGTTTAAAAAGCATGCTTGCTCCATTCGAGATTTTGTGAGCTAGATAGTACTTGCTAAGCTTATTGCTTATTAGTTGCATTTCCTCTTGCTGCAGATAAAGGTAAAGGCAAACAATTCTGAAGGAAGGCGACGAGGCGGTGCTGAGTAACGTGTGTGGTGGCTGACCTTGGAGAGGTCCTTGGGACGAGACAGTTTAGCTTATTTGAAATGCAATGTTTAAGGTTTCCAATTTCCAAGTTATTGTGTATGGAGTTTATTAAACATTTATGCTTCGGATAGTTTTACATGCTCAGTTTTGTAGGATGAAGATTCCATGTCATTTCAATTAGTATGCATGCTTTTGTGAATGCACTAGGTGAGCAAGGGCATGAGTAGTTTAGCATGTTGATACATTGAATTTTAGACTTATTCTTGAGCTCATTATTCCCTTTTAGACTATGTCCCAATTGTGCTTAAAATGCTTGTAAATTCGGTAGAAAAGTAAGATTTACATTCTATGAAGTTCTAGAAACGTAGCTATTTGAAGCTTGTGCCAAGATGTTGTTAGTCTCCTTTTTGAATTAAGTCTTTATTGCTTTAAATATGCTTAGAAAAGTTGCATTCATATCCCATAATGCTTTAGCAATATTATAGAACCTTGTGTGATGAGTTTAAATGCATGACTATTAAAGTTAGAATGTCATTCTTAGATAGATTTAAATACAAAAAAAAAAGGAGAGCTCCGCATTTTATGTCATGCATTAGGGTCAAAAAGTAGACAAGTAACGGTCCGTCTAAGATAGAGAAGGCGGGTCGCTACAAGTCGTAAGACTAACCACAAAAGGATGGCCGGCTGGTGCTCCTTCTTGGGGCTGGTTGGCGCACGGCAAGAAGAGGAGAAGAGAAGGAGAGAAAGAGAGGGAGAGAGCCTATGCCTTCGTCTCTTCGATTATTACCCAAGCCTTGCCTTGGGTCCTTTATATAGTGGCCTCTCAACCATCAAGCCTCTCAAATATGGAATAACTTATTCCATCATGCCAAGTTTGATTTTATATCATGGTTAAAATCATATTTTAATTCATAATAAAAATCAATCAAGTCTCTTCTCTCTTATGGAATAAATTTCCTTATCATGGTAAATCAATCCATGATTGATTTTATAAAATAAACCAATCCATGGTTCATTTTAATTTCCATGAAAAATAAACCAAACCTTGTTTTATTATATATAAAAAATTTATATCATCCATAATTTTACAAAACAATCCACATTTGGTTTATTTTATAAATTGAACCAAAAACTTGGTTCTCTCCCTTTGTTGTGGCCGGCCAAGCAAAGAGGATGGAGGCCCTCTTTGGCCGGCCCATCCAAGCCACGCCCCAATGAATTAAACTTATTTAATTCATCTATTAAGTCTTCAAAAGACTTAGCCATTTTACGCTTCCGATGTGTCTCTGATAAATTCAGATTCGACTTATCGTTTGGCTCAACCAAACCTAATCTCTCTTGATTGGAAAATTCAATTTTCAACTCATTTTAAATCCCTCGGATTACTCATAGTGCGTGTGACTAAATTGACTTTGAATTTATGTTGGCTGTCTATAATTAATCAATTATAGAACAATCATGAGTGGCACCTAGTAGTACATCATGATCCCCAATTAATCGAAATATCAACGGTTGACCTCAGAAACAATTCTGAAACCCTTCAGCAGCTATAATGAATCGTGCCTCATTCCCTTCACCATCTTATTTCCACTTGGTTCAGGACATGGTCTATGTGTGTCAGTCCCCACTAGGCTGATTATGTCACACCTAGCCCAAGTAACATTTTCTCGTCCTACGGATTCTAATTACTCTCATGTATTTAAGAGATTCATACTCTGAACATGTCATGCTCTGGAGAGAGGCTTCGAGTAACAATTCGATGATAGGCCTCGGGTATACATCTCCTCGCAAGGAGTGATGAATCCTTTGTAGGTTGTTCAAACATCTTCGGGCACTTCGGCTTATACCCAATCATCCTGGGTCTACACCTCCTTGGAATGCTTGCTTAAGATGTCAATGTATAAGTCTCAATGACCAAGATGACTTGAACACCATAAGTCAAAGGAATATCGCACTTAAGCTGCAGTAAGAACTTCACTAACATATCTATATGTAGACTATCATATGAAGTTTTACAGCCAGTCACTCCAACGAACTAGTTCCCTTAACTAGCATTCATGTTTATCTCCGGACATCTCAATGTTACCAGCCAGTGAGAATCTGCTGATTTAAGAATAACCCATGCTAGTCTCAACAGAATTGATAGTGTCCGTATTTATCAATTCATCGACTAGGGACAATTTCAATACTTCACAATTACACATGTAGAGATAATCACTAGTTGTGAATTCATCACAAATTCTCTCATGCTGTGAATTGTATTGCGGACATTCAGTAAATGAGTTTAAGATCTCAATCAAATACACAAACATGCATACTCAAATAGTGAATATTCATTTATTAAAATAAATGATTACAATCATAAGGCGATTGCCTTAGGACACTTCTCTCATATTACTAACAAACTCCCACTTGGCCTAATGTCAATCGCTACGGTACCCAATATCACAGGCTCTAACATGACCCTCAAACTTGCTTTGAGGCAAGGCCTTAGTTAAAGGATCCGCTAAATTCCTTTCAGTGAGAATTTTCTCAATTTGTATATCATTCCTACTTATAATCTCTCTGATCAGATGATAGGGGCGAAGTACATGTTTGGATCGCTGATGAGACCTTGGTTCCTTTGCTTGTGCAATAGCTCCATTGTTGTCGCAGTAAACTGGTATTGCTTCATCAATGGTTGGAACCACACCAAGTTCTGAGACAAACTTCATGATCAAGACTGCTTCCTTTGCTACTTCCGAAGCTGCAATATATTCCGCTTCCGTGGTAGAATCCGCTATGGTGTCTTGCTTGGAACTCTTCCAACTTATTGCGCCTCCATTCAAAATAAATAAGTATCCGGACTGAGATTTAGAGTCATCCTTATCTGTTTGGAAACTGACATCTGTATATCCACGTATTACCATATCACCTTCTCCATATATTAGGAACACATCCTTAGTGTTTCTTAAGTACTTGAGGATTGTCTTGACAGCCGCCCAATGATCCATTCCTGGATCAGACTGGTATCTGCTTGTGACGCTCAGAGCATACGATACATCGGGCCTAGTACATAACATAGCATACATGTTAGATCCTATCACGGATGCATAAGGAATCTTATTCATGCAAATCCTCTCGTCTTCTGTGCGCGGACACATAGACTTCGAAAGGTTGATCCCATGCCTGATGGGAAGGTAGCCTTTCTTGGATTCCGACATGCTATACCTTTCTAGCACTCGGTCTATATATGTAGACTGTGAAAGACCAAACAACCGTTTTGATCTATCTCTATAGATTCTAATCCCAAGGATATAGGTTGCTTCTCCCAGGTCTTTCATGGAGAAAGTTTTGGACAACCAAATTTTAACTGACTATAAAACTGATATATCGTTTCCTATAAGTAATATGTCATCGACATATAACACTAGGAATACGACTGCACTCCCACTAACCTTCTTGTACACACAAGGTTCGTCAGGATTTTGTGAGAAATCAAACTCTTTGATTGTCTCATTAAAACAGATGTTCCAGCTCCTGGATGCTTGCTTTAGTCCATATATGGATCGTCGAAGCTTGCATACTTTGGTTTTATTAACCGATGTGAAACCTTCAGGTTGTATCATGTATACATCCTCAAGCTGGTTTCCATTAAGGAAAGCTGTTTTCACATCCATTTGCCATATCTCATAAGGAAAGCTCATTATGGCCAGGAGCATCTGAATGGATTTAAGCATAGCAACTGGTGAATAGGTTTCGACATAATCAATTCCTTGTTTCTGACGATATCCTTTTGCCACTAATCTAGCCTTAAAGGTAATAACATTACCTTCCATGTCGGTTTTCTTCTTGAAAACCCACTTGCACCCTATGGCCTTAATCCCTTCAAGTGGGTTAACCAAGTCCAATACTTGATTTTTGTACATGGAATCCATTTCCGACTTCATGGCTTCAAGCCATTTATCCCTTTCTGAATTTTTCAGAACATCTTCATAACTGATAGGTTCGTCATCGTTAATGAGTAACACGTCGTTCGATTCATTTATGAAAAATCCGTATCTCTCTGAATATTGCGTGCCCTATTAGACCAACGAAGAAGTGGTGTTGTTTTAGGTGTTGGTGCAAAAAGCACCCAAGTCGAACCTGAGTTTTGATAATGGCAAAAGGGTTCAAAAGTTATGTCTTACTTGTTATCTAACATATTACTCAAGTGTGCCGGAAAAGTCCTGGCGAAGGACAGCTAGGCACCTGGCGAAGGAATGTTAGGGTACTAAAGTCCTAGCGATGGAATGCTAGGCACCAGGCGAAGGACAGCTTGGATCCGAAGACCTGGCGAAGAACTGCTGGGCACTAGGCGAAGGATAGCTTGGTACTAAAGACCTGGCGAAGGATTGCTGGGCAAAAAGTCCAACCGGAGGAGTCGGTTGACAACAGATAAACTCTCCTGAGAGGAGTAGGTGAGGGCGCGCTCCCTGTCGAGGGAACAGTAGGCGTCGGTTCGAGATACAAGTGACTCGAGATACAAGCGCCGACGACATCCTACTGCTCCGAAAAAAGTAATCTACACCGGATGTCGGTAAAAAGAAGACTTTAATTTTAGTACTGTACTTTAACTATAATTCTATTTTTGTAACTAATTTTGCGCGATTATAGTATTGCCCACAGTAAACGGTCAGCGACCGTGGGTCTTGGAGTACGAGTCGCCCTAGGCTCCGAACCAAGTAAAAACCTTGTCGTTTGCATGTTTTTGTTTTTAATCTTTCGCTACACATTCTCTTTTTCAATCCGAACGTTTAACGATATTCACCCCCCTCTATCGTTTCTCTCGATCCAACAAGTGGTATCAGTGCGGGGAAGTTCAAATTTGATGCAACCACCAGTTTGAAAAGTTTTCGCATTTCTTTTAAAATTTTCTTTTAATATCTTTTCGTTCAAATTTCATTTAATATTTTTTTCGTTCGAATTTCTTCTAATATCTTTTTTCGTTCGAATTTCTTCTCGTTGATCGAGGTTGGTGCAACACCCCTCGATATTTAAATTTTTTTATCCCGCACTACTAATCCAAGACCAAGTCTTGGGACAAAGTTTTTCTTTCTCTTATCTCTTTTTTAGATAAAATACCTAATGGCCATGCAAGAAGGATTCAGCACAGCGAGACCTCCTCTTTTCAGTGGAGAAGACTTTTCATACTGGAAAAGTCGAATGGAGGTCCACCTGAAAACTCATATGGACATGTGGATAATCATCCAGTCCGGACTGGAGATCCCCAAAAATACTGAAGGAGTACCTCAAAGCTACACAGAGTGGGACACCGCTCTGAAACAAAAAATTGAAGCTGATGCAAAGGCGACCCAGACTCTCCAATGTGGCCTAACAAAAGAGGAGCTGAACCGGGTGGGCCCATTCAACAGTGCCAAGGAGCTGTGGGGGAAACTGATCGAGCTGCATGAAGGAACATCCGACACTCGGATCAGCAAGAGAAATCTCCTCCTGAACAAGCTGTACACGATCAAAATGAGTGACAACGAAACGGCAGCGCAGCTTCACGCCCGAATTCAAGAACTAATGAACGGTCTACACACTATTGGTCACAAGGTCGAAAACCGCGACCTAATAAGGTACACTTTAAATGCTTTCCCAAGAAACACCTTGTGGGCATCCATGGTAGATGAATACAAGGTTTCAAGGGACCTCTCTAAAATTAAATTAGATGAATTGTTCTCTGAATTAGAATTACATGAACAGACTAACTGCAATCTGGCCGAGAAAGGTATTGCCTTTGTTGCAGGAAAAACTGGAAGGACAACAAAGAAGAAGCCTCAACCTGAACCCGAGTCTAACTCAGACTCAGACTCAGAAGCCGAAGAAGGAGATCGACCTAAGCTGGTCTGACTGGCACGAAGCTACTACAAAGAATTGAAGAACCAAACCAACAGACGAAAACAAGCCGAAGAAAGGACGAACCAGCTGAACCCGCAAAAGAAATGAACAAGCCCAACATGACCTGCTACGAGTGCAAGAAGAAAGGGCACTACAAGACGGAGTGTCCGAAGCTAAAGGAGACCAAGAAAACAAGAAGAAAGAAAGCACTCCAAGCAACCTGGGACGAATCTTCCTCAGAAGATAAAGAAGAGGCACCCCAGTCAAGCCTACTAGCCCTGACTGCCTCTGAAGAACTTGAGACCGAGTCAGAATGAGAGCAGAACGATGGAAAACTCACATTTTCAGAAAATGGTGAAATCACTGTAAGTGGATTTTCTAGAGTATAATTATGTGAATTGATATCCTATCTTTCTCGAGATTTGGCGAAAGCTAAACTCCGAGTCAAATCTCTCCGACAGGAAGTAAAACTCCTGAAAGAGAGAGCAGACTTTGAACCCTTAACTGAGAAGGTTTAAGAAGGAACCACTGCTCAAGTTGAAAAACTTGACTCAGAGAACTCTTTCTTGAAAACTCAAGTTAAGGATCTTAGATCTGCCTTAGAACGATTCACTTCTGGTTCCAAGGGTCTTGACATGATTCTTGGAAAATAAAAGTCGGTTCTAAATCGATCCGGACTAGGCTATAGAACCAAATCTTGGCAAAGATCCTATTATGCTGTACTGAACCAATCCAGACCTAAAGTTCAGGCATGGGTACCTAAACTGTGCCTGAACAAACAAACTGGATCAAATCAGTATTGGATCCCGAAGGACAAGATTCATATCTTGCCAAACCATTATCGTGGCTTTAGCCCAGGGGGAGCCAAATTAAAAACCATATTTATTGTTAGATAAAATCCAACTTTCTTTGTTTTTAAATTCCATGTTTGCTTGTTTATTTAATTTCTGCAATTTGCCATGTTTAGAATTAGGAATGGTTAGTTTAAGGACTGAACTAACTTAACTGAAATTTGACAACATAGTATTGGGTGGCGGTGAGATGATAGTACGTTAGAGAAATCAATTCTAATAAGGTCAAGTATTCTTTACTTGGTCTCTTTAGACTGGTGAAACTAGCTGAAGCTACCGATCCAAGACCCAAACTAGTTAGACCAGAATTTTTCAAAGATTAATTTTGAAAATGAAATTTCACTAAAAGGCTTTGTCAAGGAAAGGGTTGATGATCCAATAAGGCTACGGCTAAAGAAGGCCTAGTGCCTCGCCAAGACCTAGAAACTAATCTTTAAAATTCAAATTCAAACTAGTCTCTGTCAAATTCGAATCTAACACAAACTTTCAGTTAATTATAGATTCAAACATTTTTTTTTTCAAATTAAAAATAAATTTATTGCTTTCAAAATTAAATTAAGTTTTTCAAAATAAATCATGTTTTTCAAAAATTCATTTACCAAAACCTGTCTCACAAAACCTATAAGGCTAACGTGATTGATAACCATAGATTTGGGTGAGACAGACTATGTTGTGAAAATCAATTTAAGCTATTCCTGATTCTAATTGGATCCAAATCAACAACACTCTTTATGTGTAGGAACATAAAAATTTGGACCAATGGATGTTGGATAACGGTTGCTCCAGACATATGACTGGAGATAAATTGAAATTCACCAAACTCAAGTTCAAGAACCTAGGCTTAGTGGCATTTGGCAACAATGCTACACTCAAGGTAATTGGGTCAGGTAATATTGAACTTAAATCTGACTTTGTTATTAAGAAAGTACTTTTGGTTGAAAATTTTAATTTTAACCTGCTTAGCATAAGTCAGTTGTGTGATTCTGGTTATGTAGTTACCTTCAACAATTCTAACTGCCTGATTAGAAACCTACAAGACTCAGAAATCATGCTTAAGGGCACTAGGAAAAATAATATTTACACTATAAACCTACCTCTAGTACCTAAATGCATGTTAACTCAGTTAGAAAAATCAAACCTCTGGCATAGAAGACTAGGTCATACTAACCTAAGAACTATTTCAAAAATCACACAACTTGGATTAATTAAAGATATCCCTAAAATTAAAAATCATGAAAACTTAATATGTGAATCATGTAATCAAGGTAAACAAACCAGGCCTAGTCACAAACTAATCCAATCTGATGAAACTCAAACCACACTTGAGCTCCTGCACCTTGACCTATTAGATTCACATGGAGCCAAGTCACTAAGCGGAAACCGGTACTGCTTAGTAATAGTTGATGATTACTCTAGATTTACCTGGGTTAGGTTTCTAAAGACCAAAGATGAAACCCTGAACCTATTCAATGAATTTTGTAAGTTAATTGAAAATCAAAACGACACTAAGATTAAAAGACTTAGGAGTGACCACAGGGGAGAGTTTGAAAATCAACGGTTCGAGGAATTCTGTAAAGTAAATGGGTACATAGATGAATTTTCATGTCCTAGAACCCCCCAGCAAAATGGGATAGTTGAAAGAAGAAATAGAACCCTACAGGAAGCCGCTAGGGCTATGCTCAACGAATTCAAACTAGTCAATCAATATTGGGCAGAAGCAGTTAGTACGGCTTGCTACATTCAAAATAGGGTCCTGATTAACAAGCGACACAACCAAACACCCTATGAATTATACTATCATAGACTTCCAAATCTACATTACTTAAGGGTCTTTGGATGTAAAGTCTATATCCTAAACACAAAAGACTATCTAGGAAAATTCTAGTCTAAGTCAACCCCAGGTATCTTCCTAGGATATTCAACCACAAGTAGAGCCTATAGGGTTTACAACAAACAAACTAAGAAAATCGAAGAAACAACCAATTTAATATTTAATGAAGAAATTAACTCAAAATCTGATAATCTAAATCAAACTTCTGATCAAGAAGATAATGAAGAAACAGTTGAATCCTTAGTTGATCCCATAAATGAACTGACTATTGAACCAACTAATGAGTCAATTGAATCAACTATTGAACCAATAATTGAACCTACTCAAATAGTTGTATCAAATAGTGAACCAAACCAACCAGCCGGACCTGAGGCTGAACCAAGTACTAGAAAGATCAAGAAACCCAGACTCAGTCACCCAACCGATCAAATTGTTGGTGATCCAACCCTAGGAGTCAGAACTAGGTCTTCCTACAGAAACCTTAGTCAAATAGCAATGATCTCAAAAATAGAACCTAAGACTATAGAAGAAGCCTTACCTGATCCTGATTGGATCATAGCGATGCAAGAAGAGCTAGCCCAATTTGAGAGGAACCAAGTCTGGGAACTAGTACCTAATCCTGAGGGCGAATCTATCATTGACACTAAGTGGTTTTTTAGGAATAAGTTAAATGATCAAGGAGGGATAGTCAGAAATAAAGCCCGCTTAGTAGCGAAAGGATTCAGCCAAGTAGAAGGGTTAGATTATGACGAAACATATGCCCCAGTAGCTAGACTTGAGTCCATTAGGATGTTATTAGCCTTTGCATCCCATAAAGGATTCAAGCTATATCAAATGGATATAAAGTCAGCCTTTCTAAATGGATTCATTAAAGAAGAAGTTTATGTAGGACAACCCCCTGGGTTTGAGGACTTAGAGAGATCTAACCACGTTTACAAACTCACTAAAGCACTATATGGGTTAAAACAAGCACCTAGGGCCTGGTACGAACGCTTATCAACTTACTTAATTTCTAAAGAATTTAAACAAGGTCAAATTGATTCAACCCTATTTATTAAGACCCTAGGAAAAGATATATTTATTGCCCAAATCTACGTAGATGACATAATTTTTGGGTCCACCAACTCAAACTTTCTAAAAGAATTTGTTAAAATAATGGAAAATGAATTTGAAATGAGCTTAGTTGGTGAGCTTAACTTTTTCTTAGGGTTACAAATTAAACAAACTAGGGATGGAAACTACGTCTATCAATCCAAATATGCTAATGAATTAGTAAAGAAATTTAAAATCGATAACTCTAAAAGCATATGTACCCCCATGGCCACAAATGTGAAGATAGATAGTGACCATGATAGTAAACCAGTAGACCTTAAACTCTATAGAAGCATGATAGGAAGTCTACTATACCTAACAGCAAGCAGACGTGATATTCTTTTTGCTGTAGGAATATGTGCTAGATTCCAAACCTGTGCTAAGGAAACGCACTTAGCAGCCCTAAAAAGAATACTAAGATATGTTAAGGGCACCCTAAATGTAGGGATTTGGTATCCTAGGACCTCAACCTTTGACTTGTCAGGATACTCAGATTCTGACTATGCTGGTTGCAAATTAGATAGAAAGAGCACAAGTGGGAGCTGCCAACTGTTAGGAAATAGTCTAGTTAGTTGGTGCAGCAGAAAGCAACACTGTGTAGCTCTATCTACAACTGAAGCTGAGTATGTTGTCTTAGGAGAATGTGTAGCACAATTACTATGGATGATACACACTCTTAAGGACTTCCAACTTAACTACACTCAAACCCAAGTCTTCATTGACAACATAAGCTTGATTAATCTAACTAAGAATCCAATTCAACATTCCAGGACTAAACACATAGAAGTTAAACACCACTTTGTAAGAGACCATGTAGCCAGGGGTGAAATAGTCCTTAAGCATGTAGACTCTAAATCTAACTTAGCTTACATTTTCACTAAACCCCTACCTGAGTCTGAGTTCAGCTCACTAAGAAGGCAGTTAGGACTGTGCTTAGTAGAATAGGTTAACTTTCAGTTTCTTATTACTTTACTTGATTTGAAAATCAGTTTTTAAAAACAGTTTTAAAACTGCTTTACTTAATTTCAAAATCAGCTTTTACTTATTTTTTGAAAAAGCTTTTAAAAAAAATTTCAAACTTAGTTTTATTCAAAAAAACTACCCCCTTTCAAAACTAGGGCTTTTTCGCAAATGGACTTAGCCTAGGCCCTAACCCTAGAACTGCATGCACCTATAGATTTAGAAGCCAGCATCTCACAAGCACCTTAGGGTACTTTTGATTGATAACCTAGAAATGGTTGAGATGCTTAGGTTGTTGCCTTAGTTCAAGATGCTTTAAGTCAGTGCATCTGCAGTAATTGGGGCACTAAATACAACTTATACAGTAATCAAGTTAAGTGTCAAGTTTAGAAAATCTAACTTGAACAGAACACTTAACTTGACTAACCCTAGCGAAAACTACTATTTATAATAGTTAGTAAGTAGCTAATTGGGTTAGACAGGTCCCTAAAAGAGGAAATTGAAACTGATTTGGTTTAATTCTAATCATGAATTGGTTCAGTACAGCAAAATCATGCAAGTTATTTTCCTTTATGCAATTTAATTATTCTATTTTTGCTATATTTATTTGTTTTTAATATATAGCAAAGGGGGAGAGATAGGAAAGGAGAGTTTAATTTTTTTTCAAAATTTCAAACTCTATCCTTTATTCAAAAAGTACTTAACTTATTTTCAAAATTCCTTCTAAGTACTTCAAAACTTAAGTTTTCAAAATTTACTTAAGTTTTCAAAATTTACCTAATATTACTAAGTACTTAAGTTTTCAAAATATTACTAAGTACTTAAGTTTTCAAAATTTACTTAAGTTTTCAAAATTTACTTAATATTACTATGTACTTATGTTTTCAAAATATTACTAAGTACTTAAGTTTTCAAAATATTACTAAGTACTTAAGTTTTCAAAATTTACTTAATATTACTAAGTGCTTAAGTTTTCAAAATATTACTAAGTACTTAAGTTTATCAAAACTTTTCTAAGTACTTAAGTTTTTCAAAACTTTACTATGTACTTAATCTTATCAAAACTTTCTAAGTACTTAAGCCTTTTTTAACTTCTCAAAGTACTTAAGTTTTTCAAATTTCACTAAGTACTTTAAAACTTAAAGTTTTCAAAGCGTTGTTGAATACTTTAAAGGCGTCAAAAATTTTCCTTAGTACTCAAAGTTTTCAGAATCCTTCTTAAGTTTTCGAAAGTATTTAAACTTAAATATTCTGCAAGTTCTACAAAATAGACAACCAAAATTATTTTCTATTGAAAATTATTCTAAGTAAAAAATCCATCCTAAAACATAGAATTTATTTTCAAAAACCCCACGAAGTTTTGAAAAATCTAGGGGGAGATTCATTCTAGGGGGAGGGAACAAAATTTAATTTTTACTTGCCCTGATTAACTTAACATTTTGAACCAGGATTGCCATAAATCAAAAAGGGGGAGATTGTTGGTGCAGAAAGCACCCAAGTCGAACCTGAGTTTTGATAATGGCAAAAGGGTTCAAAAGTTAAGTCTTACTTGTTATCTTACATGTTACTCAAGTGTGCAGGAAAAGTCCTGGCGAAGGACAGTTAGGCACCTGGCGAAGGAATGCCAGGGTACTAAAGTCCTGGCGAAGGAATGCTAGGCACCAGGCGAAGGATAGCTTGGATCCGAAGACCTAGCGAAGGGCTGCTGGGCACCAGGCGAAGGACAGCTTGGTACTAAAGACCTGGCGAAGGATTGCTGGGCAAAAAGTCCAACCGGAGGAGCCGGTTGGCAACAGGTAAACTCTCCTGAGAGGAATAGGTGAGGACGCGCTCCCTGTCGAGGGAACAGTAGGCGTCAGTTCGACCTAGGGTTCCATTTTGGAGACCCAAAGTCAGAACCAAGATAGCTAAGGCTGTATAAACATAATACTCTATTGCTTCATATTGTTTTGGACTAACCCTGGATGTAGGACCGAAGGAACGTGTGTCTGCAGCTCAGAATGCCCAAAGGAGAGAGGCAAGTAGCTGAGCAGGGCGCCCTCAGTGTTCCGGGCGCCCCCAAGGCCAACACAATACAAGCGAAGCAACAAGTGCTTCGGCTGCTTACTGGCCGGGGCGCCCCCAGTGCCCAGGGCGCCCCGGACGCCCAGGGCGCCCCGGACGCCCAGGGCGCCCCGGACGCCCAGGGCGCCCCGGACGCCCAGGGCGCCCCGGACGCCCAGGGCGCCCCGGACGCCCAGGGCGCCCCGGACGCCCAGGGCGCCCCGTGTTAGTAATATGAGAGAAGTGTCCTAAGGCAATCGCCTTATGATTGTAATCATTTACTTTAATAAATGAATATTCACTATTTGAGTATACATGTTCGTGTATTTGATTGAGATCTTAAACTCATTTACTGAATGTCCGCAATACAATTCACAGCATGAGAGAATTTGTGATGAATTCACAACTAGTGATTATCTCTACATGTGCAATTGTGAAATATTGAAATTGTCCATAGTCGATGAATTGATAAAAATGGACACTATCAATTCTGTTGAGACTAGCATGGGTTATTCTCTAATCAGCTGATTCTCATTGGCTGGTGACATTGGGATGCCTCGAGATAAACATGAATGCTAGTTAAGGGAACTAGTTCATTGGAGTGACTGGCTGTAAAACTTCATATGGTAGTCTACATATAGACATGTCAGAGAAGTTCTTAATGCAGCTTAAGTGCGATGTTCCTTTGACTTGCAGTGTTCAAGTCATCTTGGTCATGAAGACTTATACATTGACATCTTAAGCAAACATCTCCAAGGAGGTGTGGACCCAGGATGATTGGGTATAAGCTGAAGTGCCCGAAGATGTTTGAACAACCTACAAAGGATTCACCACTCCTTGCGAGGAGATGTATACCCAAGGCCTATCGTCGGATTGTTACTCGAAGCCTTTGGCCAGAGCATCACATGTTCTGAGTATGAATCTCTCAGAAACATGAGAGTAATTAGAATCCGTTGGATGAGAAAGACATTACTTGGGCTAGGTATGACGTAGTCAGCCTAGTGGGGACTGACACACATAGACCGTGTCCTGAACCAAGTGGGTATAAGATGGTGAAGGGAATGAGGCATGATTCATTATAGCTGCTGAAGGGTTTCAGAATTGTTTCTAAGGTCAACCGTTGATCTTTCGATTAATTGGGGATCATGATGTACTACTAGGTGCCACTCATGATCGTTCTATAATTTGTTGATTATAGACGGCCAACATAAATCGAAAGCCTATTTAGTCACACGCACTACGAGTGATCCGAGGGATTTAAAACGAGTTGAAAATTGGATTTTCCGATCAAGAGAGATAAGTCGAATCTAAATTTTTCATAGACGCATCAGATGCATAAAATGGCTAAGTCTTTTGAAGACTTATTAGACGAATTAAATGAGTTTAATTCGTTTGGTTTTAGCTTGGGTTTGGCCGGACAAAGAGGCTCCCCACCCTCTTTGTTTGGCCGGCCACAACAAAAGGGGAAAACCGAATTTTTGGTTCAAATTATAAAATAAACCGAGCATGTTTTGTTTTATAAAATTATGGATAAAGAAATTTATATAAAGAAATTTATATAAAGAGATTTATTTTTCATGGAAATTAAAATGAATAATGGATTGGTTTATTTTATTTTATAAAATCAATAATGGATTGATTTACCATGATAATGAAATTTATATAAAGAAATTTATATAAAGAAATTTCTTTCCATAAGAAAAGGGAGACATGGTTGTTTTTATCATAAATTAAATTATGATAAAAAACTTGGCATGATGGAATAATTCATTGAAAAATTTATATGATAAATTTCTTATGAAAATTATTCCATAAAAAGGAGACTTGGCGATTGAGAGGCTACTATATAAAGGAACCAAGGCAAGGCTTGAAGAGAAATCTAAGAGATCTAGAAATAAGCCCTCTCTCTATCTCCTTGTCTCCCTCTCCCTCCTCTAGTGCCGCCGGCCCTAAAAGGAGGACCCCTTTGTTGCCGTGAGCTTCATCCACCAAGCAGCTGCCGAAGAAGAAGAAGAAGCGGACGTAACTTCTTCCTTCCTCCCGGAATCTTGATTCCGTTCTTCGTTTGGTGGTTAGTCTTCCCATCTTTCTCTTGGTATTCTTGTCGTGCCTTTGGAGAATCTAGTAGTTCTTGTCGGCACGAAACTCGTGGCTTTGCGAAGTCATCCCGAAGAAAACTCGGCGTGGACGTGAATAGAGGTGGAGCTTCCAAGGGACGCTATGGTTGGATCTCATCCCTTCCTTCGAGATACGCGAGGTATTAAGTAAATTAGTTTACTTTCTACAAAATTTTAATATATGATCATGTCTACACAATATAAGGTTGCATGCTTAGTTGTGCGGTTAAATAATTTGGGAAATTATTTATGCTAAATCTTCCGCTGCACGTAATAAATTTTAAAAATTACGAACCCGCATCCATGTCAACATGCACCCGGTCCCAACAGTGGTATTAGAGCCGGTTAGTGTTCGACATAATCATATAATTGTTTTGTGGAAAACTTTGTCATGATCTGAATTTTGGAAAATTTTCCAATTATGGAAACTTTCCAATTATGATAAATTTTAGATTTAGGAATTTCAATGTTTGGAAATCCTCATGAAATTTCGCAAACTTTTGAAATATCCTAATTTCTGAAATTTTATGATAATTGTGTTAAACTTCCCATTTTTGGAAACTTTCCAATTTTGGAAATTTCCTATTTTGGAAATTTTTCAATTTTGGAAATATGTAAATTTTCTTTGTACCAGAAACTTACAATTATTCTGAAAACCTATTATGGAAATCTGGTAATTTTGGGCACTTTCTTTCAAGAAAGTCTAGACAAATTTATGGATCATTAATTGACAATTAAATTCTAATTGGTTGTAAATTATTAACAAAATTCCTTATTTTGGATTGAGCCTCGGGGAGCCGTCCAATTTAAAGTTAGTTGTTGTAATTTAATTTCTTTTTGAATAAAATTGTCATGTTTAATTTAGTTACTCCTCGGGGAGCGGACCAAATTAGATTTACAACAAATTCCTTTTTTTTGGGTATCTGAGCCTCGGGGAGCCACCCAAAGAAAATAATTTGTTGTAATTAATAAATCTATAAATAAAATATGTAATCAAATCTTGGAAATTTTGAGGTGATTCTCAAACGATAATTTCCTTATTTGATTTAAGAGGTGATGCTCTTACATATTATTGTCTCCAAAATTAATTAGGAAAATTGTTTTCTATAGAGTTTTCTTAAATAAGTTTTTCATAAAAATAATATGTGGTTGAATTAAGGGAATCTGTCTCTTAATTTAATAAGATTTGATTTAGAGAAATCAAAGTCTTAAATATATTATTTTCGAAATTGATTAAGACAATTTAGGAAATTATTTCCCAAAACAATTCCTTGAATAAAGTATGAAATTAGAATTAGAAAATCCGATTCCTAATTCAATTAATGAGACTTGATAAATTTAGTCACATACATACTTTATTAAGGAAATCATTAGAACATGACATAATTATATGTCATGAATGTGATTAAAAGAAAAAAAAGGATAAGACCCAAAATCCGTTACAAAATATTAAGGCCAACACCTTCCATTAATATGGTTAGAACCGAACTTTTGTTTCTCGTTTGGGTTGATGGACACATCCATGCCCGGCTTGAACCTCAACATGTTCAAACCATGGAATTCGTTTATGATTAATATAGATGGAGTCAGAGGTCAATCCTTAGTTTTGGTTGTTGGACACATCCAAGCCTGACTAAACGGTTGAATGAGCTCCAACCATATTAAAACTATTTCTTGATTAATGGGTCAGCCTTAAGCTTGGAGCATCAATTTGTTGTGCCACAGCCAAGGTCGATGTAAAGAGAGGTGCAGTTGGGTGCTATGTATAATGTTGCATACTTGTTAATGAGTTAACAACCCAATGATTTATGCAAACATTCAATTAGTTGATAGCATAATGTGATAGTTACATATATGTAATATGTAATCGGTATAATTACCTACCTTCATAGCTAAGAAAAACTTGATGGCCCCAGCCATGGTTGTTCTTATCTATGGTTGGATATCAACCTATTTGGAGATGTTCCTACGATCTCCCGAATTGATAAAAAGGATTATTCAATTCGAAAAATAAATAGGATTTAATTAATGTATATTGATGCATTCTTCTCATCACATAACCTCTATTTGTATTTCTACGATAATTACCTGATCATGTCTTCTCTGAATTTGCGTTCCATTTTGGACACCAATAAGTTAACTATGGATAAAAGGATTGAAAAGGCACCAAAAGGCACTTGCCATCACTGTGGCAAGGAGGGCCACTGGCGAAGAAACTGCAAGGTTTATCTTGAGTCCTTGAAGAAGAAGGCATCCGATGCCCCATCCTCTTCAGGCATCTTCGTTATTGAATGTCACTCTAATTCCTCATACACCTGGGTACTTGATACTGGGTGTAGCTCACATATATGTAATGACATACAGGGGCTAAGGAATAGAAGAAGACTCGTCAAGGGAGAAGCGAATTTGCAAGCTAGAAATGGAGCAAAGATTGCTGTTATTTCCATCGGAACATATTTGCTAAAGCTCCCTACTGGACTTGTCTTAGAATTGGATAATTGTTATTTTGTTCTTTCGTTAATAAAGAACATTGTATCTATTTCATGCTTGAATGAAAAGGGTTACCATTTAACTTTTAGTAATAATTGTTGTTACAAAACTTTAAATGGTGTTCATTATGGGATCGGAACATTATGCAATGGTATCTACACGTTAGATTTATCCGGTGACATTTTCAATATCAAAGTTAGCAAAAAATGTGCTCGAATAAGATAATCAAATAGACTCCTACACGTGGCATTGTCGTCTTAGCCATATAAGCAAGCAACGCATGACCAAATTACACCGATGTGGAATTCTGGAATCATTTGAACCCGGTTCATTTGATACATGTGAATCATGCTTAAAAGGCAAGATGGCCAAATTACCCTTTTCCGGAAAAGGTAAACTAGTGGGAGAATTGCTTGGTCTAATACATACTGATGTATGTGGACCACTGTCAACTCTTGCACAAGGAGGCTATAGCTACTTCATTACCTTTATCGATGATCACTCACGATTCGGGTATGTGTTCTTAATGAAACACAAATCTGAAGCTTTTGAGAAATTCAAAGAGTTCAGAAGTGATGTAGAGAAACAGCTTGGAAAAAGTATTAAGATACTTCGATCCGATCGGGGTGGTGAATACTTATGTCAAGAGTTTCAAGATTATCATAGGGACAATGGGATATTGTCTCAATGGACTCCGCCATATACACCACAGCATAATGGTGTATCTGAGAGGTGTAACCGAACCTTGATGGACATGGTTAGATCTATGATGAATCATGCAACTCTTCCAAAATCCTTTTGGGGCTATGCGCTTAAGACAGCTGTTTACTTGCTAAACAGAGTCCCGACCAAGGTAGTCTCTACTACTCCATATGAGACATGGAATAGTATGAAACCTCATTTATCTCACCTAAAGATATGGGGTTGTCCTGCTTATGTAAAGAGGACTGTATCAAATAAATTGGATGCTAAGTCTGATAAATGTCTATTTATTGGATACCCTAAGGAAACAAAAAGTTACCAATTCTATCATCCCTTGGAACAAAAGGTGTTTGTTTCAAGGCATGCTGTATTTCTAAAAAATGAATTTCTTTTACAAGAAAATAGTGGGAGTAGCATTGAACTTGAAGAAGTTCAAGGAACTCCAATAGACATTATAGAGACACCTAGTCTAAACCCACAACCAATAAATCACAATGATGAGCTATTAGTTGAACCTAAAACAACACCACTTCTTCGTAGATCTGATAAGACACGCAATATTCCAGAGAGATACAGATTTCTCGTAAGTGAATCGAACGACGTGTTACTCATTAGCGATGACGAACCTATCGATTATGATGATGTTCTGAAAAGTTCATAAAGGGGCAAATGACTTGAAGCTATGAAGTCGGAAATGGATTCCATGTACGAAAATCAAGCATGGGACTTGGTTAGCCCACCTGAAGGGATTAAGCCCATAGGGTGCAAGTGGGTTTTCAAGAAGAAAACCGACATGGAAGGTAATGTTGTTACCTTTAAGGCTAGATTAGTGGCAAAAGGATATCGTCAGAAATAAGGAATTGATTATGATGAAACCTATTTGCCAGTAGCTATGCTTAAATCCATTCGGATGCTCCTGACCATAGCAGCTCATTATGATTATGAGATATGGCAAATGGATGTGAAAACAGCTTTCCTTAATGGAAACCTGCTTTTTTTTTTTGAAAGAAGAAGAATTTTATTTCAAGAAAAAAGAGAACCATATTAGAAGGGGGGCCGGACCTGACCTTCTAATATAGAATTACATAGAGAACAGACTGATTTACAGTTAAAAAATTTCAAAGAGAATTGGCTAGAAAATTTTCTTATAAAGCCACCATCTTACGTTGATTCAACAGCAAAATAATGTTTCGCCTTGGTCTATTCCTAATATTTTGAAGATAACCAATTTGAAGATCACCTTCAATGGGAACCTCCAAATGCATACAAATTCAGCATGTTGACACATTCAGGCATTCAAGCATGCTACCGGACAGCTCTGACAGGTTGCTTTTAGCAAACATCCCAGCCTTGTAATCATACAAAAGAAATCCATCTAAAACCCTTTCATCTTACATGCTCCAATATCATTTGTATGCCTCCGGGGCTATGGTGCAGCGGTAAGGTCACTAGTTGTTAACCCATGCATCCGCGGTTCGATCCTCAGCTACGGCGCATTTTGCAGGAATTTTTCCTCCAAATGGGGCGCGAACCCTGGGCCGCTGGGCTTCTAGACTGGCCACTGTGAGCGCTTCCCGATTTACCCTGGTGACCGGTGGGAAACTTCCGTGGGGCCGGGCCGGTCACCCCAGGTTCAATTTGTCTGCTGCCTGGCTCATCATTTTTTTTCCAATATCATTTGTATATTGAAAGACTCAAGCACTAGACCATTCATCACCGCATTTGCATTTCAGAGCAAATAGCAGGTATGTGTCAAAATGCTGCGGCTGCAGAAACATAGATCAGGAAGTCCATAACTTCTGGTTTAGCATTATCTTCAGAACTATAATCAGCCAAGCAAACTGATACGCATCACATAATTCACTTACAGTCTTCAAATTCAAAAGTAAAATTAAGGCCAATATACTGATATGTCTTGCCAATTTGCTAGAGCTTTGGCACTCAAAGTTTGTGTCAATAGTAAATTTTCCATATCTGATACAGTAAGCATTAGGATTTTATATCAAGCAAGTATTTACAGTCCTTTTATCAATCTCTGTAAATCCCCTGGGCTGAATTAAAATTGAGAAATTTGATTCCGATAAACCATGCAATATGGGAACCCATCATATTTTATAATCTTCAGTAAGATCCATGATAAACAGAATTCCATAAACTCTTTTTGTTACAGCATCTGAGATCTTGGCACGGAGAGATTGAAAGGCCAGCGCAGGGGATTGTGTCCATCATATTAGCTGCTGGTCAGATCTTTTTAGGAAAGAAATTTAAAGAGCTATCCCATTAAGTAATCAGGATATATATAATAGCTCTTGGGGAGGCCTGCTTCAAAACCCAATTACAACAAAACTTAACACCTTTATAGTTTCAGTACAATAAAACAAATAAAGCTCTAAAGTCATAAAAAGAATGAAAGTATTTTTAACGTTTGAAAAGCAAAAAGGAACAGATCAAACATATCTGTAAGATGAAAGAAGATTCCATGATACAACCTGAAGGTTTCACATCGGTTGATAAAACCAAAATATGCAAGCTTCGACGATCTATATATGGACTGAAGCAAGCATCTAGGAGCTGGAACATCCGTTTTGTTGAGACAATCAAAGAGTTTGATTTCTCACAAAATTCTGACGAACCTTGTGTGTACAAGAAGGTTAGTGGGAGTGCAGTCATATTCCTAGTATTATATGTCGATGACATATTACTTATAGGAAACGATATATCAGTCTTACAGTCGGTTAAAATTTGGTTGTCCAAAACTTTCTCCATGAAAGACCTGGGAGAAGCAACCTATATCCTTGGGATTAGAATCTATAGAGATAGATCAAAACGGTTGCTTGGTCTTTCGCAGTCTACATATATAGACCGAGTGCTAAAAAGGTTTAGCATGTCGGAATCCAAGAAAAGTTACCTTCCCATCAGGCATGGGATCAACCTTTCAAAGTCTATGTGTCCGCGCACAGAAGACGAGAGGATTTGCATGAATAAGATTCCTTATGCATCCGTAATAGGATCTATCATGTATGCTATGTTATGTACTAGGCTCGATGTATCGTATGCTCTGAGCGTCACAAGCAGATACCAGTCTGATCCAGGAATGGATCATTGGGTGGTTGTCAAGACAATCCTTAAGTACTTAAGAAGAACTAAGGATGTGTTCCTAATATATGGAGAAGGAGATATGATAATACGTGGGTATACAGATGCCAGTTTCCAGACAGATAAGGATGACTCCAAATCTCAGTCCGGATACGTATTTATTTTAAATGGAGGCGTAATAAGTTGGAAGAGTTCCAAGCAAGACACTGTAGCGGATTCTACCACGGAAGCGGAATATATTGCGGCTTCGGAAGCTGCAAAAGAAGCAGACTGGATCAAGAAGTTTGTCTCGGAACTTGGTGTGGTTCCAACCATTGATGAAGCAATATCGGTTTACTACGACAACAATGGAGCTATTGCACAAGCAAAGGAACCAAGGTCTCATCAGCGATCTAAACACGTGCTTCGCCGCTATCATCTGATCAGAGAGATTATAAGTAGGAATGATATACAAATTGAGAAAATTCTCACTGAAAGGAATTTAGCGAATCCTTTAACTAAGGCCTTGCCTCAAAGCAAGTTTGAGGGTCATGTTAGAGCCTGTTGTATTGGATACCGTAGCGATTGGCATTAGGCCAAGTGGGAGTTTGTTAGTAATATGAGAGAAGTGTCCTAAGGCAATCGCCTTATGATTGTAATCATTTACTTTAATAAATGAATATTCACTATTTGAGTATACATGTTCATGTATTTGATTGAGATTTTAAACTCATTTACTGAATATCCGCAATCCAATTCAATGCATGAGAGAATTTATGATGAATACACAACTAGTGATTATCTCTACATGTGCAATTGTGAAGTATTGAAATTGTCCCTAGTCGATGAATTGATAAAAACGGACACTATCAATTCTGTTGAGACTAGCATGGGTTATTCTCTAATCAGCTGATTCTCACTGGCTGGTGACATTGGGATGTCTGAAGATAAACATGAATGCTAGTTAAGGGAACTAGTTCATTGGAGTGACTGGCTGTAAAACTTCATATGGTAGTCTACATATAGACATGTCAGTGAAGTTCTTACTGCAGCTTAAGTGTGATGTTCCTTTGACTTGAGGTGTTCAAGTCATCTTGGTCATAAAGACTTATACTTTGACATCTTAAGCAAACATCTCCAAGGAGGTGTGGACCTAGGATGATTGGGTATAAGCCGAAGTGCCCGAAGATGTTTGAACAACCTACAAAGGATTCACCACTCCTTGCGAGGAGATGTATACCCATGTCCTATCATCAGATTGTTACTCGAAGCCTCTGGCCAGAGCATCACATGTTCTGAGTATGAATCTCTCAGAAACATGAGAGTAATTAGAATCCGTTGGATGAGAAAGACATTACTTGGGCTAGGTGTGACGTAGTCAGCCTAGTGGGGACTGACACACATAGACCGTGTCCTAAACCAAGTGGGTATAAGATGGTGAAGGGAATGAGGCACGATTCATTATAGCTACTGAAGGGTTTCAGAATTGTTTCTGAGGTCAACCGTTGATCTTTCGATTAATTGGGGATCATGATGTACTACTAGGTGCCACTCATGATCGTTCTATAATTGGTTGATTATAGACGGCCAACATAAATCGAAAGCCTATTTACTCACACTCACTATGAGTGATCCGAGGGATTTAAAACGAGTTGAAAATTGGATTTTTCGATCAAGAGAGATAAGTCGAATCTGAATTTTTCATAGACGCATCGGAAGCATAAAATGGCTAAGTCTTTTGAAGACTTATTGGACGAATTAAATGAGTTTAATTCATATGGTTTTAGCTTGGGTTTGGCTGACCAAAGAGGGTCCCCACCCTCTTTGTTTGACCTGCCACAACAAAAGGGGAAAACCGAATTTTTGGTTCAAATTATAAAATAAACCGAGCATGGTTTGTTTTATAAAATTATGGATAAAGAAATTTATATAAAGAAATTTATATAAAGAGATTTATTTTTCATGGAAATTAAAATGAATCATGGATTGGTTTATTTTATTTTATAAAATCAATAATGGATTGATTTACCATGATAAAGAAATTTATATAAATAAATTTCTTTCCATAAGAAAAGGGAGACATGGTTGTTTTTATCATAAATTAAATTATGATAAAAAACTTGACATGATGGAATAATTCATAGAAAAATTTATATGATAAATTTCTTATGAAAATTTATTCCATAAAAAGGAGACTTGGCGATTGAGAGGCTACTATATAAAGGAACCAAGGCAAGGCTTGGAGAGAAATCTAGAGATCAAGAAATAAGCCCTCTCTCTCTCTCCTTCTCTCCCTCTCCCTCTCCTTCTCTCCCTCTCCCTCCTCTAGTGTCGCCGGCCCTAAAAGGAGGACCCCTTTGTTGCCGTGAGCTTCATCCACCAAGCAGCTGCCGAAGAAGAAGAAGAAGCGGGCGCAACTTCTTCCTTCCTCCCAAAATCTTGATTCCGTTCTTCGATTGGTGGTTAGTCTTCCCATCTCTCTCTTGGTATTCTTGTCGTGCCTTTGGAGAATCTAGTAGTTCTTGTCGGCACGAAACTCGTGGCTTTGTGAAGTCATCCCGAAGAAAACTCGGCGTGGACGTGAATAGAGGCGGAGCTTCCAAGGGACGCTACGGTTGGATCTCGTCCCTTCCTTCGAGTTACGCGAGGTATTAAGTAAATTAATTTACTTTCTGCAAAATTTTAATATATGATTATGTCTACACAATATAAGGTTGCATGCTTAGATGTGCGGTTAAATAATTTAGAAAATTATTTATGCTAAATCTTCCGCTACACGTAATAAATTTTAAAAATTATGAACCCGCATCCATGTCAACAAGCACCCGGTCCCAACACCCCGCGCCTACGCCAGCGAAGCTGATTACCCTTATCCAGCCAAGAAGCCCGCGCTGAAGGAGTCAAACAGGGCACCCCCAGTGTCAAACATCAGCCCTATTCGAGTGGGATAGGGGTTGACCGAGCGAAGCTCGGATCACGTGACACGTGGGGGGGGGGGGCGCCCCCGACGTCCAGGGCACCCCGAGGTGCTATAAATAGCACACAACGCCAAGGCTTTCGATAATCGAAGTTCTCGAACGCATTCACGCTCTTCTGCTTCCGCGCTTTGCTTCAGCAACCTCCCGACTCGAGATACAAGCGCCGACGGCGTCCTACTGCTCCGGAAAAAGTAATCTACACAGGATGTCGGTAAAAAGAAGAGTTTAATTTCAGTACTGACTTTAACTGTAATTATATTTCTGTAACTGATTTTGCGTGATTATAGTTTTGCCCGCAGTAAATGGTCAGCGACCGTGGGCCTTGGAGTAGGAGTCGACCTAGGCTCCGAACCAAGTAAAAACCTTGTCGTTTGTGTGTTTTTGTTTTTAATCTTCCGCTACACATTCTCTTTTTCAATCCGAACGTTTAACGATATTCACCCACCCCTCTATCGTTTCTCTCGATCCAACATTAGGTTCAACTGATAGCTCATCATTATGAGTTATTGGTTGTGGGTCTAGACTAGGTGTCTCTGTAATGTCTATTGGAGTTTCTTGAACTTCTTCAAGTTCAATGCTACTCCCACTGTTTTCTTGTAAAAGAAATTCTTTTTCTAGAAATACAGCATGCCTTGAAACAAACACCTTATGTTCCAAGGGATGATAGAATTGGTAACCCTTCGTTTCCTTAGGGTATCCAATAAATAGACATTTATCAGACTTAGCATCCAATTTGTCTGATACAGTCCGCTTTACATAAGAAGGACAACCCCATATCTTTAGGTGAGATAAATGAGAGTTCATACTCTTCCACGTCTCATATGGAGTAGTAGAGACTACCTTGGTCGGAACTCTGTTTAGTAAGTAAACAGCTGTCTTAAGCGCATAGCCCCAAAAGGATTTTGGAAGAGTTGCATGATTCATCATAGATCTAACCATGTCCATCAAGGTTCGGTTACGCCTCTCAGATACACCATTATGCTGTGGTGTATATGGCGGAGTCCATTGAGACAATATCCCATTGTGCCTAAGATAATCTTGAAACTCTTGACTTAAGTATTCACCACCTCGATCGGATCGAAGTATCTTAATATTTTTGCCAAGCTGTTTCTCTACTTCGCTTCTGAACTCATTGAATTTCACAAAAGCTTCAGATTTGTGTTTCATTAAGAATACATACCCGAATCGTGAGTGATCATCGATAAAGATAATGAAGTAGCTATAGCCTTCTTGTGCAAGAGTTGACATTGGTCCACATACATCAATATGTATTAGATCAAGCAATTCTCCCACTGGTTTACTGTAACTGTAACGACCCGGCCCGTCTACCGGCCCATTTACCGGCCCATTTACCGGTCCTCACGACCGTCGTACCGTCGACCATCGACCGTGCCGTTACTCATACTAGGTCTTCCCACCCCTGGGTGTGGATTTTTGCCTTCCCAGGATTTGAAACCCTAGACCCAGGCTTAAATCTAGTTCTTTATGAATCCTGAATACCAATTGAGTTAACATCCGCCCTTATATCTACTCTCGGGACGGGGTTACGTACAATCAATCATATAATTATTTTCTTTCTTCTAGCATAAAATTAAAACAAAAAATGCAAGGGTGCGAGAACTAAGTGCTGAGCATGCTTGTCTAAACTATCAGGTGATATTTACAAGTGCTAAGCATACTAGTCAATACATGTCAATCAAATATCATGCTTGAATCATTAGAACATGGTAGGTGCATAGTAAGTTTAGTAATACATGAATCATGATAATGAGGTTATACATTCCATTGCATAATATTAGTTCATCAAATTGAGTCTAAAGGAAGTCTAGAACATCAAGTGAAATACCTTAATTAGGAGTTATCCTACAACATGATAGGTTCACAAGTAGTTCAACTCACAACATAATCAAACCTAATCAAGTATAAGGGTAATCACTAACATTCATCATCAAGGAGACATTAACAAAAGCATAATAAAGTAGATATAGAAATCTTTCTTTCCCGAGCCACCACCCCACACATCTTCAGCCCTCCTGCCTCTTCCTTTAGTTTAAGTGTCCCTTACATTTTTCTGCCGCATAAGACAACACATAAACTAGTAAGCACAATGCTTAGTAAGGATCCTGTCCTACTCGCAAAATCCATACGAAAGAACACAACATGTACACATAATAAATCATAAGCATGAGTTCATCATAGCATACTAACATCAAAGTTTCTAAGCATGCAGTATAATGTAACGCCCGCCCTTATATCTACTCTCGGGGCGGGGTTACGTACATTCAATCATATAGTAATATTTTTTTTTCTATCTTCTTTCTAGCATGGCATTAAAACCACAATGCAAGGGCTAAGGACTGAGCATGCTTGTTTAACTATCAAAGTCATTCTATAACATGATAAGTTCACTAGTAATGTAATTCATGGCATAATCAAGTATAAGAGACCTCCAAGGTAAACACTATCATGCCATGTCAATCCTAATCACTAACACTTATTGTCAAGGGAACATAAACATAAACATAAATATGTAGATATAGAAGTCTTTCTTTCTCGAGCCACCACCCCACACATCTTCAGCCTTCCTGCCTCTTCCTTTAATTCATGTGTTCCTTACCTTTATCTGCAGCATAAGACAACACATAACTAGTAATCATAAAAGCTTAGTAAGGATCCGGTCCTACTCGCAAAATCCATACGAAAGCATACAGCATGTGTACATAACAAGACATAAGCATGAGTTCATCATAGCATACTAAACATCAAAGTTTCTAAGCATGCAGTATAAAGTATGGAATGCATATACATAAGGATGCTTAACTTTTTAAAATCATACTTTTAAATACTTAAACATCATCATATCATTATTGGGGGTCCCCGGCTTGTACCACATACATACATTATAAGCGCGCATCCCTAAGTAGATACGAGGTAGCGAGCCCCGACCTACTAGGGTAAGGACAGCTACGGTAGTCCCAGAACCGAGGCGTTCTTAAGGTGTCCATCCCTGTTGCACAGCTACGGTAGTGCCAGAACCGTGGACAGCATAGTCGGTAGTCCAGAACCGGGGTGTTCTTAAGGTGCCCATCCCTTGGACCCATACTTCGGTCCGGTACAAGCCCATTCATAAAGTAAAATAGCATACATGGATTTTATCATATCATAAGCATAGCACATTCTTGTTTCTTACTAGGTCCGTTCATAGTCCGTCGACCTAGGAGTTGCATAGCACATTCTTATCATATCATAAGCATATCATCATAACCTATCATATCATTGTCATATCATGAGCATGGCATGCCTCTTATCTTATCATGAAGAGTGCTCTTAGTCCCGACATACAGGGAAGCATCTCTTAGGCATTTCATCATACATAAGCCATGCATAACATAAGGGTGCTTAAAGAGCTTAAACATAGACATGTACATCATGATTCTTAGAGCATGAACAAGCATGGGAGAAGACATGTTATCACCTATACTACTCACAGCATATTATGGGCATCCTAGGCGTGCCTAATTGGGTTGTAGTTTCCCCCTTAGCCCAAATTCTTATTTAATAAGAAAATTTCAGCATATAAACTCTAAGTTTAGAGCATGATAAACCATGAAAAACATTACACTAACATCATACATTAAGGTAGGCATCATAGAGGAGACATTAGAAGGCATGTTGGGGTTGTTACCCCTTCTTAAGTCCTACTTACCATTCTTTACAGAAAATTTCAGCATACATACCTTAGTTTTCAAGCATGTTAAAATCATGAATAAACTATATTTACATCACATATCATCTCACATACCTATCATGCCACTTATTAAACATAGATTTCATCATAAGATAATTATGCAACCCTAATCTCTAATCCCTCTAGGGTTGGCCGAACTCAAGGGTAAGGGAAACTAGGTTTCTTGAAATCAAATCTTCACACCAATATTTATACAAGCATTTTGTCTACACTACTAAGCATGGATATATCATAGGAATCATACAACCTTAAAACTCTCTTTGCTTCATGCTTTGGCCGAAAGTCACATAAGGGTAGAACCCTAGTTTTTGTTCACAACATCATAAAGAAAATCAACATACCTATATACCCTAAGTCTCAAGGGATCTTCTCATGTATTAAAGAGTAACCAAGGCCTCTCCTAAAGGAGGTGTCCGAAACTTACAAAGGGAAAACCCTAATTCTTTTGTACAAGAAAACAACAAGAATCATGCATAACAATTAGGGTATACTTACATTCTTTCGCTTGAGATTCTACTTCTTTAAGTCCCTTAGGGTACCCTTGGTTGAAGGAGAAGTAAAGGTTCCTCTTACTCTTTCTTCTCTAGACTCCTTGGCCCTAATAGAGGGCAAGAGCCTTCTTCCTTCCAATCCCCTAGGGTTAGAACCCTAGGGAGCACTTTTCGAAAAATGGAAAAGAGGAGAGGAGAAGAAGGAATTTCGGTGATGAGAGGGAGGAAGAAGAAGAAGAAGAGGAAGTTACTCTAACTTCTCATTCCCTTATTTATACTTTTCTCATGAAGAGACATGTCTCTTCACTTCCCTAGCTTTTAACAAGCATGTTTCTTATTCCCTCTACAAGAAATATGGCTTGGTTCATTGGTTATGACATGGTTAGTGCAACGAGGAGGTTCAAGGTTCAATCCTTGCTTCCTCCTTTCCACCTCTTCTTTTTATCTCTATTTGCACTAATCCATATCAAAGCCCATTAAGCCAAGCCTATCATGAAATTTCATAATATTAATAATATTTCATGAATTCATAATATTTCATAATATTCCATAAATATTATTTCATAATATTTTTAATATTTCATATTCATGAATCTATAATATTTCATGAATCCCATAATATTTCATATTCATGAATTCATAATATTTTCTAATATCCATGATACTATTTCATGAATTTCATAACATTTTATATGGAAAAATTTTGGGGCGTTACAATCCTCCATACCTTATAAAAAGTTCATCCCGAACTTTAAAATAATTCCGGATACTTTAATCGTATTGCCTCCTCTCGTTCCCATGCAGCTCAATTGGTATCAGGATTCATAAACTCTAGTACTTTAGCCTGGAGATCTAGAATTCGAATCCTGAGGAAGGCAAAAACCCGCTGGCCAGGGGCGGGAAGACCAGTAGTAAGGTAACGACACGGTCGACGGTTGACGGTCAAGACCGCTAAATGGGCCGCCAAATGGGCCGGGTCGTTACAATAAAAAGGCGCCTTTTTATTGTAACGACCCGGCCCATTTGGCGGTCTCGACCGTCGACCGTCGACCGTGTCGTTACCTTACTACTGGTCTTCCCGCCCCTGGCCAGCGGGTTTTTGCCTTCCTCAGGATTCGAACTCTAGACCTCCAGGCTAAAGTACTAGAGTTTATGAATCCTGATACCAATTGAGCTGCAGCTCAATTGGTATCAGGATTCATAAACTCTAGTACTTTAGCCTGGAGGTCTAGAGTTCGAATCCTAAGGAAGGCAAAAATCCGCTGGCCAGGGGCGGGAAGACCAGTAGTAAGGTAACGACACAGTCGACGGTCGACGGTCGAGACCGCCAAATGGGCCGGGTCGTTACATATAAAGTATCTTAAGCATACCCTTCACATATAATAAATGTTTTCAAAACAATGCCATAAAGGTATTACTTAAAAATACATCAACATCAGTTGTGTACCACATAATGCGCGTTCCCTAATGAATTGGGGTAGCGAGCCACCAATCCATTAGAGCAGGACCCTTCCGTCCTACCGGAGCCATGACCTTACGTTAACATGCACCCCGGATTTGTTTAACGACCCCCTTCCGAGTCGGGTACACAACTTACAAAGTAAAATACTTATCATGTCTTTACATATATGCTAAGGATTACTCCGAATTCACTTCTCGAGGGACACACCACTCTTCAAGGCTGCTCTTGATCCCACAGGGACACACCACACAACATAAGGGGTGCTCTTGATCCCACAGGGACACACCACACAATATAAGGGGTGCTCTTGATCCCGTTCTTAGTGGAGTATCCTTTCAAGCATTTTATCATACACATCACATGCAATTCATAAAGGTGCCCCATGGGCTATAAGGCATGCTCATACATACATCATATTTCAACCACTTAAACATACTTCATATATGACAAGGTTGGTCACATAAATCATACTCATGTCATAGGAAGTGGTAGCATGCTTCATGGATTAAATTCATTCTTCCTAACCCTAAACTAGGGTTTGGCCGAAATTCATAAGGTAAGGATAGGTTAGGTTTTTGACCTCAAACATCCCATACAAGCATCACATACATATACATCATGTATCATACTAAGCATAGCATACATCATGGGGTAATCAACCTTCACAACCCTAACATTTTATGCCTTGGCCGAAAGTTAACCCTAGGGAAAGTTAAGTTTTCCAATCAAGCATTCCATTTAAACATCACATGTACATATCGTCTTCCCAACATAAGCATATCTCATAGGGTAGTTTAACCTTTACGAACCCTAACTTTAGGGTGTTGGCCGAATGGTGTAGGGTAGGGGGGATTAGGGTTTTTGGAAATCAAACCTTCACACAAACATTTACACAAACACCTCACATACATATCATGCAACATTATTAAACATGGATTTCATCATAGGATAATCATGCACCCTAAACCCTAATTCTTCTAGGGTTGGCCGAAAGTGTAGGGTAGGGAATTAGGGTTTTTGAAATCAAACATTCACACAATCATTTATACAAACACCTTATCTACACTATCATGTCATACACTAACATAAGATACATCATAGAGTAATTCAACCCTTGAATCCCTAATTTTTCCATGCTTTGGCCGAAACTTGTAGGGGGTGCAAACCCTAATTTTTGTTATCACAACTTGAAGGAAATCAACATATAGGTATACCCTAAGTTCCAAGGGGTTTCCTCATGCATCAAGGAGTAACCAAGGCCTCTTCTTTGGGTTTGGCCGAAACTTACACAAGGGAACAACCACCATTTTCGAAAACCAAAGAACAAGAAGAATCATGCACAACAATTACACTGCAGGCGAGGGGATACTTACATCCTTTCGCTTGAATTTCTCCTTCTCTTACTCCTTAGGGTACCCTTGGTTGAAGGAGAGGTGAGAATTTCCCTTGTTAGACTTCTCTAGCACTCTTGGCCCTAGTAGAGGGCAAGATCCTTGAATGGTTCTTCTTCCTTCCAATTCCCTAGGGTTAGAACCCTAGGGTGCACTTTTCGAAAATGAAAAGGGGGAAGAAGGGCTCTAGGTTTCGAAAATTGGAGTGGGGAAGAAGAAGAAGAAATGAAACTTCTTTCTCCCTCTCTTATTTATACTCTTCTCATGAAGGGACATGTCTCTTCACTTCCCTAGCTTTAACACGAATGTTTCTTATTCTGTCAACATGAAGTATTGCTTGGTGCAATGGTTAAGACATGGTTAGTGCAACTAGGAGGTTCAAGGTTCAATCCTTGCTTCCTCCTTTCTACATCTTCTTTTTATCACATTTTGCACTAATCCACATCCAAGCCCATTAAGCCAAGCCCATCATGAAATTTCATAATAATAATGTTTCATGAATTCATAATATTTCATATGGGAAAATTTTGGGGTGTTACAATCCTCCATACCTTATAAAAAGTTCGTCCCGAACTTTAAAATAATTCCGGATACTTTAATCGTATTGCCTCCTCTCGTTCCCATGTGGCTTCTTCGAATCGTTCGTTCCGCCACAGAACCTTTACTAAGGGTACTTCCTTGTTCCTTAGCTTTTTGACTTCCCGATCTAGGATCTGAATAGGTCGGCGTTCGGAACGTAGGTTCTCTTGGTCTTGTACTGGTTGGGGCTCTATCATCTGATTCACATCAGAGGTACATTTCCTGAGCATTGATACATAGAAGACATTGTGGATAGCCGACATTTCTGGCGGTAACTCCAGTTCGTAAGCCACCTTGCCTACTCGTCTCAGGATCTGATACGGTCCCACATATCTTGGACTCAGCTTCCCTCTCTTCCCGAATCTGATCACCCCTTTCATAGGGGCCACTTTAAGGAATACTGAATCCCCAACATCAAACTCTAGTGGTGTGCGTCGCTTGTCAGCGTAGCTTTTCTGCCGACTCTGAGCAGTCTCTATCCTCTGGCGGATATTCTTTATAGCCTGAGTGGTTTCGTCTATAATATCCGTCTGGAGTCCCATCTCCTTCTTTTCACCACTCTCAAGCCAGCATATAGGAGATCTGCATTTCCTTCCGTATAGTGCTTCGTACGGTGCCATCCCGATAGTAGCCTGATAACTGTTGTTATAAGCAAACTCTGCCAGGCTCAGGTATCGATACCAGCTTCCCTTGAAGTCCAAGGCACAAGCTCGTAACATATCCTCTAATATTTGATTCACTCTTTCAGTCTGCCCGTCAGTCTGTGGGTGAAAGGCCGTACTGAATTTCAGCTTCGTGCCAAGAGCCTTCTGCACGTGTCCCCAAAAATCTGAAGTAAATCGACCATCCCAAATAGAGATGATGGTCTTGGGAACTCCGTGTAGTCGGACAATTTCCTTGACGTACAGTTGAGCCAACTGCTCTACTGAGTAGGTCATCCTGATAGACAGGAAATGGGCAGACTTGGTTAGCCTGTCCACAATAACCCATATACCATCATATCCATTCGTCGTTCTAGGCAGCCCAGAGATGAAATCCATAGAGATGTCTTCCCATTTCCACTCGGGGATCGGCAGAGGTTGCAGAACACCTCCAGGCCTCTGGTGTTCTGCTTTGACCCTCTGGCAGGTCAAACACATACTGATATATTGGGCTACATCTCGCTTCATACCGGACCACTAAAACTTACTCTTCAGATCTTGATACATCTTGGTAGACCCAGGATGCATCGCATAAGGTGTTCCGTGAGCTTCCTTGAGGATTTCTGTCCGTAAGTCAGAGTCGTTGGGAACACATAATCGATCCCGAAGATATAAGACTCCGCTGTCCGAAATCCGAAATCCATCGTCCTTGCCTTCGAGAACCTCTTGCTTGATTCTCTGAAGACTCGGATCATGATTCTGTTTTTCCAGAATATCGTCGAATAATGTCGGCGCAATCATCAGGGTGGACAACTGTCCTGATATGATTTCAATCCCGTAATTCATAATTTCTTCCCCTAAGGGTTGTGACAAAGCTGATAAAGACATCAAAGCAGCACATGATTTTCTACTGAGAGCATCGGCTACCTTGTTGGCTTTTCTTGGATGGTACAGGATCTCACAATCATAATCCTTGACCAATTCGAGCCATCTGCGCTGTCTCATATTCAGATCTTTCAGGGTGAAGAAATACCGCAGACTCTGGTGATCTGTATAAACTTTACACTGAGTTCCATACAGATAGTGCCTCCATATTTTCAGTGCAAAGACCATCGCTGCTAACTCTAAGTCATGGGTAGGGTAATTTCTTTCATGTTCCTTCAGTTGCCTAGAGGCATAGACAATTACCTTCCCATTTTGCATAAGCACAGCTCCGAGTCCAAGTTTGGATGCATCGCTGTACATATCGAAACCCATATCGCTCTCTGGAAGAGTCAATATTGGAGCGCTAGTCAGCCTCCTTTTCAGTTCAGTAAAGCTCTTCTCACATTCCTCGGTCCATACATATTTCTTGTCTTTCTTTGTAAGAGCTGTCATAGGGGCTGCAATCCGAGAGAAGTTCTCTACGAATTTTCTGTAATAGCCTGCTAGCCTGAGGAAACTTCTGATTTCGCTGGCATTCTTGGGTCTGGTCCAGTTACTCACAGCTTCAATTTTTAATTGGGTCCACCATTACTCCTTCCTTGGAGATAACATGTCCCAAGAATGATACTTGATCGAGCCAGAACTCGCATTTGGAAAATTTAGCATACAGTTGTTCCTTCCGAAGAATCTGTAGTACTATACTCAGGTGCTCAGCATGTTCTCCGGGAGTTCTCGAATATATAAGGATATCGTCGATAAAGACGATCACAAATCTGTCGAGGAATGCCGAGAATACCCGATTCATTAAGTCCATAAACATAGCTGGCGCATTGGTAACTCCAAATGGCATAACTACGAACTTATAATGTCGTATCTGGTTCGGAAAGCCGTCTTCGGTATATCCTCATTTTTCACCCTGACTTGGTGATAACCCGATCTCAGGTCAATCTTAGAGAAAACCGTGGCTCCCTTCAATTGATCGAACAGGTCATCTATCCTGGGTAACTCAACTCATATTATGTTTCCGTAATATTCGTCCTTATGTGTCGCATGATCAATATTGGGTAAATGAGATTTTTATTTATTATATCATCCAAAATTTATTTTTATTCATTCTTATAAGTCTACATACAAAACTAATCCAACTCAGCGAGCCAGATGGGCTGCCGTTAGGCCCAAAATAAAGAACATCGTAGCGATGACTACTACCTCCTCGCTCATCTCCCTTTGGCCCGCCTCAGGATCCTCTACTGTTCCCATCGGGTCTTCTTCTTCAATCTCGAGAATCTCCTCGACCGCTTCAAGGTCTTCCTCGAACATCTCCAACATCTCGGGATCCTCTCGAAGGGCTCGGATCCTCCTCGAAGGCTCGGGTCCTCCTCGAATGGCTCGGGATCCTCCTCGAAGGGCTCGGGATCCTCCTCGAAGGGCTCGGGGTCCTCTCGAACGGCTCGGGATCCTCCTCAAAGGGCTCGGGGTCCTCCTCGAATGGCTCGGGATCCTCCTCCGAGTCTCCCAGATCTTCTAGGAACTTATGGCGGAGAAGCTGCCTACATAATTCCGCATATGAGATACGGCATCTGTGCTGTCCCCAGATCTGATGCGCAACCTCTCTCGCCCGATTGGGCAATGAACGAAGCAGAGCTCCGATCCTATGATCGTCCATGACTGGAAACCCTTCCTTCTCTAGTTTCAAGAATAGCCGATCCAAAAATCCTATGTTGCCTTGAATTCCCCGGGTCGGACAGTACTCTACTGCCTCTATCCGCTCCATCAGCTCGCGGCACCTCTCAGTGTAGTCCTCATGCAACATCTGGAAAAGAAAATGACATGGTTAGTACTAAACCATTCCTTTTTCAATTCGCAAATATATACAGAGGAAAACACACACCCAATCGGTGTAGTTTACCCTAGTGATTACAATATGTAATCACCTTCTTACCCTAAATTCTAAATTATTAATGTATACATAAATATATAAGAGGAAGTATCATTCATGTTCACCTATCTTACAATTACTGGTTATTATCTATCATACATGTGATAAATAAACTAATGTGAGAATTAGTATTACTTTCATTAGTTATGCAAGCATTAATCATCTCCATATAATCATTACTGTACATGAATTAAAGTAAAGCAAGGTTAGGATCTCTTACTTGGAAGCGGCAGGATGAAGCTTGATGTGTGTGTGGTGGAGGGGAAATC
>JAGFNQ010006580.1:40284-104308 GCA_024364735.1 Boesenbergia rotunda | reverse complement strand
CTAGGCTTAAAAGGAATAAGCAATAAGAAAATTTATAGATAAATTTCTTATAACTATTCCGTTAATCGGTTTAGAGGGAGACTTAGCAAAGGAGTTGCTACTATATAAAGGAACCAAAGGCTAGCCCTTAATTCCAATTGAGTAATTAAGAGATTAATTATTCTCTCCCTCTCTCTCTTAATCCCTCCTCTCCTCCTTCTCCTTCTCTTCCCTTAGGGCCGGCGCCCACCCTAGCTTCCCTAGGGCCGGTGCCCAACCTACATCAAAGGTGGTGGAGGCCGTGAGCTTCAAGAAGAAGAAGGAGAACCCGAACAAGAAGAAGAAGAAGCGGATAGCGACTCCTCTCCTCTCGGACTTCGATTCCGTTGCTTCTTGTTGGTTTGTTTCTAACTCTTCTCTTGATCTTTCAAGTTGTGCCTATAGAGAATCTAGTAGTTCTCGTCGGCACAAAACTCGTGACTTTGCGAAGTCATCCTGAAGAGAACTCGGCGTGGTCGCGAATAGAGGCGAAGCTTCCAAGGGACGCTACGGTTGGATCTCGTCCCTTACTTCGAGTTACGCGAGGTACTTGGAAAATTAGTTTACTTTTCGCAAACTTTTATTTTATGATTATGTCGATACACTATAAGGTTGCATGCTAGATACAAAGTTAAAATAATTTAGGAAATTATTTTATGCAAACTCTTCTGCTGCACGTAAAAATTTTGAATTTTACGAACTCGTATCCTTGTCGACATGCACCCGGTCCCAACAGATTCTCCATGAACACAACGAAAACCGAGAGAGTAATCAAATCGAAAGACTCACCACCAAGGTTGGTCGAAGAGGAAGATTGTCGCAAGGAAGAACTTCGTCACCTTGATGCTTCTTCTTGTGCTCACGGCAAGAAGAATGAAGGAAGGCCTATGGCCGGCCAAGAGAGAGGGAGAGAAGAAGAGGAGAGAGCCCAAGCAATTCTTGGATCGATCCTCTTCCATGGCACCCCTTGGGTCCTTTATATAGGGAAAGGTTTCTTAATACCCAAGCAAACCTCTCCTTGATTATGGAATAATTTCTCAATCAATCCATAATCAAGGCTCTCTTTCTTTTGGCATGATTATATAAAATTTATAAAACAAACCAACCATTGGTTCATTATATAAAAATTTATAAAACAAACCAACCATTGGTTCATTATAAAAATTTATATATATAAAATTTATATAACCTTTTATAAAATAAACCAACCTTTGGTCTATTTTATAGAACAAACCAAAATAGCCTTATCCTCTTATGGTGGTGGCCGACAATGACAAGAAGAGAGGAGGCCCCTTCTTGGCCGGCCCATCTAACCCCAATTGGATCAAATCCCTTAATGAATTAAACTTATTTAATTCACCCATTAAGTCTTTAAAAGACATAGCTATTCTATGCTTCCGATGCGTCTGAAATAAATTCAGTTTTGACTATTATTTGGATTTACCAAAAATAGTCTATCTCAATTGGAGAATCCAATTCTCAACCCGTTTTAAATCCTTCAAATTACTCGTTATGCGTGTGACCAAATAGGATTTCAATTTATGTTGGCCATCCATAATTAACTAATTAATTATAGAACGATCATGAGTGACACCTAGTAGTACATCATGATCCCCAATTAATTGAAAGATCAACGGTTGATCTCAGAAATGATTCTGAAACCCTTCAGCAGTTATAATGAATCGTGCCCCATTCCCTTCACCATCTTATACCCACTTGGTTCAGGACATGGTCTATGTGTGTCAGTCCCCACTAGGCTGACTACGTCACACCTAGCCCAAGTAACATTTTCTCGTCCTACATATTCTAATTACTCTCATGTATTTAAGAGATTCATACTCTGAACATGTCATGCTCGGGCCAGAGGCTTCGAGTAACAATCCGACGATAGGCCTCGGGTATACATCTCCTCGCAAGGAGTGATGAATCCTTTGTAGGTTGTTCAAAAATCTTCAGGCACTTCGGCTTATACCCAATCATCCTGGGTCCTCACCTCCTTGGAGATGCTTGCTTAAGATGTCAAAGTATAAGTCTCCATGACCAAGATGACTTGAACACCGCAAGTCAAAGGAACATCGCACTTAAGCTGCAGTAAGAACTTCACTGACATATCTATATGTAGACTACCATATGAAGTTTTACAGCCAGTCACTCCAATGAACTAGTTCCCTTAACTAGCATTCATGTTTATCTCCGGACATCTTAATGTCACCAGCCAGTAAGAATCAGCTGATTAGAGAATAACCCATGCTAGTCTCAACAGAATTGATAGTGTCCGAATTTATCAATTCATCGACTAGGGACAATTTCAATACTTCACAATTGCACATGTAGAGATAATCACTAGTTGTGTATTCATCACAAATTCTCTCATGCTGTGAATTATATTGCGGACATTCAGTAAATGAGTTTAAGATGTCAATCAAATACACAAACATGTATACTCAAATAGTGAATATTCATTTATTAAAATAAATGATTATAATCAAAAGGCGATTGCCTTAGGACACTTCTCTCATATCTCTAACAAACTCCCACTTGGCCTAATGCCAATCGCTATGGTACCCAATACCATAGGCTCTAACATGACCCTCAAACTTACTTTGAGACAAGGCCTTAGTTAAAGGATCCGCTAAATTCCTTTCAGTAGGAATTTTCTCAATTTGTATATCATTCCTACTTATAATCTCTCTGATCAGATGATAGCGGCGAAGCACATGTTTGGATCGTTGATGAGACCTTGGCTCCTTCGCTTGTGCAATAGCTCCATTGTTGTCGCAGTAAACCGGTATTGCTTCATCAATGGTTGGAACCACACCAAGTTCAGAGACAAACTTCTTGATCCAGACTGCTTCCTTTGCTGCTTCCGAAGCTGCAATATATTCTGCTTCCGTGGTAGAATCCGCAATGGTGTCTTGCTTGGAACTTTTCTAGCTTACTGCACCTCCATTCAAAATAAATACGTATCCGGACTGAGATTTGGAGTCATCCTTATCTGTCTGGAAACTGGCATCTGTATATCCACGTATTATCATATCACCTTCTCCATATATTAGGAACACATCCTTAGTTCTTCTTAAGTACTTGAGGATTGTCTTGACAGCCGCCCAATGATCAATTCCTGGATCAAAGTGGTATCTGCTTGTGACGCTTAGAGCATATGATACATCAGGCCTAGTACATAACATTGCATACATGATAGATCCTATCACGGATGTATAAGGAATCTTATTCATGCAAATCCTCTCGTCTTCTGTGCGCGGACACATAGACTTTGAAAGGTTGATTCCATGCTTGATGGGAAGGTAACCTTTCTTGGATTCCGACATGCTAAACCTTTCTAGAACTCGGTCAATATATGTAGACTGCGAAAGACCAAGCAACCATTTTGATCTTTCTCTATAGATTCTAATCCCAAGGATATAGGTTGCTTCTCCCAGGTCTTTCATGGAGAAAGTTTTGGACAACCAAATTTTAACTGACTGTAAGACTGATATATCGTTTCCTATAAGTAAAATGTCATCGACATATAACACTAGGAATACGACTGCACTCCCACTAATCTTCTTGTATACACAAGGTTCGTCAGGATTTTGTGAGAAATCAAACTCTTTGATTGTCTCATCAAAACGGATGTTCCAGCTCCTGGATGCTTGCTATAGACCATATATGGATCGTCGAAGCTTGCATACATTAGTTTTATTAACCGATGTGAAACCTTCAGGTTGTGTCATGTATACATCCTCAAGCAGGTTTCCATTAAGGAAAGTTGTTTTCACATTCATTTGCCATATCTCATAATCATAATGAGCTGTTATGGCCAGGAGCATCCAAATGGATTTAAGCATAGCTACTGGCGAATAGGTTTTGTCATAATCAATTCCTTATTTGAGCTGTTATGGCCAGGAGCTGTTATGCCACTAATCTAGCCTTAAAGGTAACATCATTACCTTCCATGTCGGTTTTCTTCTTGAAAACCCACTTGCACCCTATGGGCTTAATCCCTTCAGGCGGGTTAACCAAGTCCCATACTTGATTTTCGTACATGGAATTCATTTCCGACTTCATGGCTTCAAGCCATTTATCCCTTTCTGAATTTATCAGAACATCTACATAACTGATAGGTTTGTCATTGTTAACGAATAACACATCGTTTGATTCACTTATGAAAAATCCGTATCTCTCTGAAATATTGCTTGTCCTATGAGACCTATGAAGAAGTGGTGTTGTTTTAGGTTCAACTGATAGCTCATCATTATGAGTTATTGGTTGTGGGTCTAGACTAGGTGTCTCTGTAATGTCTATTGGAGTTTCTTGAACTTCTTCAAGTTCAATGCAACTCCCACTATTTTCTTGTAAAAGAAATTATTTTTCCAGAAATACAGCATGCCATGAAACAAACACCTTTTGTTCCAAGGGATGATAGAATTGGTAACCCTTCGATTCCTTAGGGTATCCAATAAATAGACATTTATCAGACTTAGCATCCAATTTGTCTGATACAGTCCGCTTTACATAAGCAGGACAACCCCATATTTTAAGGTGAGTTAAATGGGGTTTCTTACTATTCCACGTCTCATATGGAGTAGTAGAGACTACCTTGGTCGAGACTCTGTTTAGTAAGTAAACAGCTGTCTTAACCGCATAGCCCCAAAAGGATTTCGGAAGAGTTGCATGATTCATCATAGATTTAACCATGTCCATCAAGGTTCGGTTACGCCTCTCAGATACACCATTACGCTGTGGTATATATGGCGGAGTCCATTGAGACAATATCCCATTGTCCCTAAGATAATCTTGAACTCTTGACTTATCTATTCACCACCCCGATCGGATCGAAGTATCTTAATACTTTTGCCAAGCTGTTTCTCTACTTCACTTCTGAACTATTTGAATTTCTCAAAAGCTTCAGATTTGTGTTTCATTAAGAACACATACCCGAATCGTGAGTGATCATCGATAAAGGTAATGAAGTAGCTATAACCTCCTTGTGCAAGAGTTGACATTGGTCCACATACATCAGTATGTATTAGACCAAGCAATTCTCCCACTAGTTTACCTTTTTCGGAAAAGGGTAATTTTGTCATCTTTCCTTTTAAGCATGATTCATATGTATCAAATGAACCGGGTTCAAATGACTCCAAAATTCCACATTGGTGTAATTTGGTCATGCGTTTCTTACTTACATGGCCAAGACGACAATGCCACGTATAGGAGTCTATTTGATTAACTATTTGAGCACGTTTGTTGCTAACTTCGATATTGAAAACATCACCGGATAAATATAACATATAGATACCATTGTATAAAGTTCCGGCCCCATAAAGAACATCATTTAAAGTTATGTAACAGCAATTGTTACTAAAAGTTAAATGATAACCCTTTTCATTCAAGCATGAAATAGATACAATGTTCTTTATTAACGAGGGAACAAAATAACAATTATCCAATTCTAAGACAAGTCCAGTAGGGAGCTTTAGCAAATATGTTCTGAAGGCAACAGCAACAATCTTTGTTCCATTTCCAACTCGCAAATTCACTTCTCCCTTGACGAGTCTTCTTCTATTCCTTAGCCCCAGTATGCCATTACATATATGTGAGCTACACCCAGTATCAAGTACCCAGGTGGACAAGGAAATAGAGTGACATTCAATAACGAAGATACCTAAAGAGGATGGGGCATCGGATGCCTTCTTCTTCAAGGACTCAAGATAAACCTTGCAGTTACTTCGCTAGTGACCCTCCTTGCCGCAGTGATGGCATGTGCCTTTTGGTGCCTTTTCAGTCTTTTTGGCCTTTTTCTTCTTTCCCTTATCCTGTTCTTTGGGCTTCCTCTTAAAGCCTTTCTTTGAGAAACCAACTAACAGTACCATCTTCTGATCCTGCTTTACAGAAGGCTCTACAGTCTTCAGCAGGTTGAGCAACTCAGGAATGATAGTCTCCAGCTTGTTCATCCGATAGTTCATCACAAATTGTGAGTAACTCTTGGGCAAACAATGCAAAATTAAGTCAACACCTAGTTCGTGATCCATTGTAAATCCGAGTGTGCCTAGTCGCTCAATGTACCCCAGTATCTTCAACACAAACTGTGAGACAGAAGTGCCTTCCTGCATCTTAGAGGTGAAGAGGAGTCTGGAGACCTCAAACCTTTCGGATCTCGCCTGCTCGTCAAACAGCTCATGAAGATGGAAGATGATGGTATGAGCATCCATATGCTCATGCTGCTTTTGTAGCTCAGGTACCATAGTGGCCAGCATGATGCAACTCGCAAGTTCAGAATCGGCCACATGTTTCTGATAGGCCACTAACTGGTCTGGAGTTGCATCTTCTGGAGGATGGTTGGGAAGTTGTTCTTCAAGGACATAAGCAAGCTTTTCTGCCTTGAGGACTATCCTTAGGTTTCGAAGTCAGTCCATGAAGTTTGGCCCAGTCAGCTTATTGGTGTCCAAAATAGAACGCAAATTTAGAGAAGACATGATCAAGTGATTATCCTAGAAATACAAATTGAGCTTATGTGAGAAGAATGATAAAGAATGCATCAATATACATTAATTAAATCTTATTTATTTTTCGAATTGAATAATCCTTTTCATCAATTCGGGAGATCGTAGGAACATCTCCAAATAGGTTGATATCCAACCATAGATAAGAACAACCATGGCTAGAGTCCATCAAGTTATTCTTAGCTATGAAGGTAGGTAATTATACCGATTACATATTATACATATGTAAATATCACATAATGCTATCAACTAATTGAATGTTTGCATAAATCATTGGGTTGTTAACTCATTAACAAGTATGAAACAATATGCATAGCACCTAACTGCACCTCTCTTTACATCGACCTTGGCTGTGGCACAACAAATCGATGCTCCAAGCTTAAGGCTAACCCATTAATCAAGAAGTAGTTTTAATATGGTTGGAGCTCATTCAATTGTTTAGTCAGGCTTGGATGTGTCCAACAACCAAAACTAAGGATTGACCTCTGACTCCAACTATATTAATCATAAACTAATTCCATGGTTTGAACATGTTGAGGTTCAAGCCGGGCATGGATGTGTCCATCAACCCAAACGAGAAACAAAACTCCGGTTCTAACCATATTAATGGAAGGTGTTGACCTTAATATTTTGTAAGGGGTTTTGGGTCTCATCCTTTTCCTTTTAAGCACATTCATGACATATAATTATGTCATGTTCTAACGATTTCCTTAATAAAGTATGTATGTGACTTAATTTATCAAGTCTAATTTGTTATAAATCTAATTTGGCCTGCTTCCCGAGGCATAACCAAATTAAACTTGACAATTAAAGAACTTGTTAATAATATAATTTGGAAGGCTCCCCGAGGCCTACCCAAATCAATTTTAACAATTCATATTCAAAATAGAAAATTAAATTATAACAACTAACTTTAATTTGGATGGCTCCCCAAGGCACTCCCCAAAGTAAAGAATTTTGTTAATAATTTAAAAACCAATTTGAATTTAATTGTCAATTAATGTTTCCATAAAATATCTAGACTTTCATGAAAAGAAAGTGCCCAAAATTACGAGCTTTCCATAAATGAAAAGTTTCCAAAATTAAAATGTTTTCAGAATTATTGTAAGTTTCTGGTACAAAGAAAACTTACGTATTTCTAAAATTGGAAAATTTCCAAAATTAGGAAATTTTCAAAATTGGAAAGTTTCCAAAAACGAAAAGTTTTCACAATTATCATAAAATTTCAGAAACAGAGATATTTCAAAAGTTTACGAAATTTCATGAGAAATTTCCAAACTTTGAAATTCCTAAATCTAAAATTTACCATAATTGGAAAGTTTCCATAATTGGAAAAATTTCTAAAATTGAGATCATGACAAAGTTTTCCGAAAAATAATTATATGATTATGCCGAACACTAACCGGCTCTGATACCACTGTTGGGACCGGGTGCATGCCGACACGGACACGTATTGTAATTGTTACATAATTACATGCAGCGAAAACAAAAACATGAATAATTTCCTAAATTATTCTAACACATATCCTAAGCATGCAATGTGTTCACATAATCGTAATATAAAATTTTTGAAGAAAAGGAAATTACTCTACGAATTACCTTGCGTAACTTGGAAGAAGGGACGAGATCCAACTGTTAGCGTCCCTTGAAAGCTCCGCCTCTATTCGTATCCACGCCGAGTATCATCGGGATGACTTCGCTAAGCCACGAGTTTCGTGTTCACAAGAACTACTAGATTCTCCGTGAACACGACAAAAACCGAGAGAGTAATCAAATCGAATGACTCACCACCAAGGTTGGCCGAAGAGGAAGATCATCGCAAGGAAGAACTTCGTCGCCTTGATGCTTCTTCTTGTGCTCACGCCAAGAAGAAAGAAGGAAGGCCTATGGCCGGCCAAGAGAGAGGGAGAGAAGAAGAGGAGAGAGCCCAAGCAATTCTTGGATCGATCCTCTTCCATGGCACCCCTTGGGTCATTTATATAGGGAGAGGTTTCTTAATACCCAAGCAAACCTTTCCTTGATTATGGAATAATTTCTCAATCAATCCATAATCAAGGCTCTCATGATCAAGCTTCTTCTTCTTGATTATGGAATAATTTCTCAATCAATCCATAATCAAGGCTCTCTTTCTTTTGGCATGATTATATAAAATTTATAAAACAAACCAACCATTGGTTCATTATATAAAAATTTATAAAACAAACCAACCATTGGTTCATTATAAAAATTTATATATATAAAATTTATATAACCTTTTATAAAATAAACCAACCTTTGGTCTATTTTATAAAACAAACCAAAATAGCCTAATCCTCTTATGGTGGTGGTCGGCATTGACAAGAAGAGAGGAGGCCCCCTTCTTGGCCGGCCCATCTAACCCCAATTGGATCAAATCCCTTAATGAATTAAACTTATTTAATTCACCCATTAAGTCTTTAAAAGACTTAGCCATTCTATGCTTCCGATGCGTCTGAAATAAATTCAGTTTTGACTATTGTTTGGACTTACCAAAAATAGTCTATCTCGATTGGAGAATCCAATTCTCAACACCTTTTAAATCCTTCGAATTACTCATTATGCGTGTGACCAAATAGGCATTCAATTTATGTTGGTCGTCCATAATTAACTAATTAATTATAGAATGTGTTGGATCAAGAAAACCGATAAAGGGGGGTGAATATCGGAAATCGTTCGGATTTTCGTAAAGAGCACGTACGCAGCGGAAATTAAAAAAACAATCACAGCACAAAGACACAGTCGATTTACTTGGTTCGGAACCTGTGTCGACTCCTACTCCAAGGCCCACGGTCGTTGACCGTTTACTTTGGGCAATTCTATATACGCGCAAAATAGTTTACAATAATTTATTACAAATAAGTGCACTAACAATAATAATAAGAAATTCGATCTTCGTTACCGACGTCCGGAGTGGATAGACTCTTCCGGGGCAGCGGGACGTCGTCGGCTCGAGTTGGAGTGTTTCCGGAGCAAGGCACGAGCGTAGAAGATCTTTGGGGCGTTGAGAGAACTGATGCTTCGAAGCCTTGGTCGAGGGCCCTTTATATAGGGCCTGGGGGCGCCCGGGATGTCGGGGGCGCCCCCCACGTGGCCTTTGATCCGCAGAGCTCTCGGTCAGCGTCTATCCTCTGGATCCGCTTTGACCGGGGTGCCCGGAGCGCTCAGGGCGCCCGGATTGACCAGGTCAAAGTTCTATCTCCTTGGCTTCGAGGGGTTCTGGTTCGAGGGTTGCGCATGTGGGCGCCCGGGACGCTGGGGGCGCCCGGGAGCAGCGGGGGCGCCCGGGAGCACGGGGACGCCCCGAATATGAACTGTCGAAGCTACTTTGCATTTGTTGTGTTTGGTGTTCACCTTGGGGGCGCCCGGGACACTCCGGGCGCCCTGGTCAGCTATTGCCTCATTCCTTTGAGGCTCTCTGAGCTGCAGACACACGTTCCTTCGGTCCTGCATCCAGGGTTAGTCCAAAACACAATAAAGCAATTAAAATATTTATTTATACAGCCTTAGCTGTCTTGGTTCTAACTTTGGTCTCCAAAATGGATCCCTAGGTCGAACCGACGCCTACTGTTCCCTCGACGGGGAACGCATCCTCACCTACTCCTCTCGGGAGAATTTACCTGATGCCAACCGTTCCTCTGGTTGGACTTTTGCCTGACGGTCCTTTGTCAGGTCTTGGATGCCGAGCTGCCCTTCGCTCGGTGCCTAGCATTCCTTCGCTAGGGCTTTAGTCCCAGACTGTCCTTCGCCTGGCACCTAGCAGTCCTTCGCTAGGGCTTTGATACTGGCAGTCCTTCGCCAATTGCCTAGCAGTCCTTCGCTAGGGCTTGTATACTGGCAGTCCTTCGCCAGTTGCCTAGCAGTCCTTCGCTAGGGCTTAGATACTGGCAGTCCTTTTCCAGTTGCCTAGCAGTCCTTCGCTAGGGCTTGGATACTGGCAGTCCTTTGCCAGTTGCCTAGTAGCCCTTCGCTAGGGCTTAGATACTGGCAGTCCTTCGCCAGGTGCCTAGCATTCCTTCGCTAGGACTTTGTATCCTGGCATTCCTTCGCCAGGTGCCTAGCAGTCCTTTGCTAGGACTTTGTATCCTGCTCACTCAGTGAATATTGTTAGATCACAAACAAACTTAACTTTGAATCCTTTACCAATATCAAAACAAGGTTCGATATGGTGCTTCCTGCACCAACAATCTCCCCCTTTTTGATTTATGTCAACGTAATTCAATGTTAAGTAAAAAAAACATATAACAGTTTAATCAAGAAGGTTAAGACTAATAAAACATAGCAATTCTGAATAGTCTAAAGCCAATGTAATTTGAACAGAAAAATTAAATTTTTCTTCATACTCCCCCTGAATCATACAATACTTAACTTAACACTTAACTTTGACTTTTCCTCCCCCTTTGACATATATCAAAAACAAACAAGGTAAAGTTAAAAAAAATTTTGCAACCTTAAATTTTGTTACAACACTTTTACTTAGCTTTGCAAAAAGAATTTTACTTAGGCAAGATTTTTGAAGCCAAATTTCCTTAACACATGGTTCAACTTTGAAAATTGGGAGAAAACTTTGCTTGGAAATCCTTTGTGTATTTTGAAAAACAAAATCTTTAAAAAAAATTTCTAGACAAGTTTTTCACTAAGACAAACATTTGCCAAAATTTTAAAAAGGTCTTTGCTCAGGCAAATTTTGGTTACTAAGGAAAAATCTACTTAGAAATATTTGCAAAAAGATGCTCTTAGAAATTTTTGAAAGCACACTTAGAGATTCAACTTTGCTTTTTGAATAAGAGAAAGCTTTTGAAAAACATTTTGATTTTGAACAATTTGAGCTTTTTCTCTTCTTAGCTGTTCATTAGTAAAGAAATATATTTTGAAAGAAGTCTTAAGAAAAAATTATGTATCAGAGCCTATGAATTTTGAAAAAAAATACTTAGCATAATTCTTGAAAGTATAGCAAAAAACTTTAAACTGCACCAACAAAACTCCACTTAAAAATATTTTATATTTGTAGGCAAGTCTTTTAGAAACTTCATGCACTTAGAACACTATTGCCTTTACAAGTATTAATACTTTTCAAAACATTGTACTTTGAAAAATAGAAGTTCTTTTGAAGATTATGCATTAAAAATTATTTTTATTTTGAATACCTGACTTGATTTCTTTTCCAGACTGACACAATCCTAGGAAACCTTGTTGACTACAAGGACATTTTTCTAAGTGTCCTGGAAATTTCTCCAACCCATGTAAATATTATAAAAGTAACTTTATAAGTCACAAGAATTTTGAAAAATAAAATAATAGTATTTTAGAACAAAAAATTATTAAAGTTTTCAACAGGATGTTAAACTTGCAGTGCATGAAAACATATAATTTGAAAAACATATTCAATAATTCTTTTAATTTAATCTCCCCCTAAGCTTGACCCAGTCCTAGGAAGCTTGTTGACTACAAGCGATCTTCCTCTGAGTTTTAGGGTTTGATTCAAACTATAAGAATTTTTTAATAATTTTGAAAAATGATTGTCAGAAATAATTTCTTTTGACTCAAACTCCCCCTAAATTTGATACATCCTAGGAGTCCTTGTAGTTCATGAAGTGGACCTTCCTCTGTGTCTTTAGGGTTTATTAAAATCAATAGAATAATTTTGAACAATCTTCTGAGTATGATAACTTTCAAGATAAATTTTTGAAAACGTAACTTGAAATGATAGCACAGTTTTCGAAAGTCATGATGATAATTTTTCAACGAGATAGTAATAAGTTTTAAAGCATAAGGTTTTTGAAAAAATATAAATTTTTCGAAAAGTATTAAAAGAAACTCCCCCTGTATCCGACACAATCTGACTTTTATCTAAGTTCCTGAAGGGGTTTCAGTGTTGAGCAGTTGACTATGAGTTGACCAATTGACTTTTAAGATGAGTCTATTGTGATATTTAACATGAAAATTAAAAAAAATAGAGATGAAAAGTAGGGTACAGTAAACTGAATTAATTTGAAAAATAGATATTTATGCTTTTAGGTCCTAGATGTCTCACCCAGTTCTACATGGTCAAACATGTTAACCTTATGGGTTGTGTGAGACAAATATTTAATTTTGAAAAAATGGTTAATTAAGCCTTAGTTTAAAGGTTAAATTTGATTTTTAAGAAAATTAAACTTTAGAGGGTTAAGTTTGTTCAGTTAAATTAAATTTGAATTTTAAATTTGATTTAATTGAATTAATTTGAATTTGATTTAATTGAGTTAATTAAGATTTAATTTATTTTAATTGATTTAATTCATTTAATTAAGATTTAATTAATTTTAATTGATTTAATTAAGCTTTAATTGGATTTAATTGATTTAATTGAGATTTAATTGGATTTAATTGATTTAATTGGATTTAATTGATTTAATTGAGATTTAATTGAATTTAATTAATATTTAATTGATTTAATTAAGATTTAATTGATTTTAATTGATTGGGTTGGACTCAACTTTTAGGTCCTAAGCATCTCACCCATTTCTAAGTGACAAAACAGGATATCCTTAACTGTTTTGTGAGATGCATTAATTGTATCTTTGATGTTAACACTATGATTTAATTGAACCTTGTGTTAGATTCGAGTTTAACAAATGATAATTTAAAAGTGAGTTTCGATAATTGGCTTCCCGGTCTTGGCGAGGCACAGAGTCCTTCTTTGGTCGTAGCCTTATTGGATCAACAACCCTTTCCTAGACAAAGCCTTTTAAAGAAAGATCATTTTTAAATTATTGTTTGAGACGCTCTGGTCTAACTAGCTTAGGATTCGGAGAGGTAGCTTCGGCTAGTTCCACCGGACTAAAAAGACCAAATAAGGTACTCCTTACCCTACTTGATTCCTTAGTCAGGCTTCCCTAACGTATTATCATCAAACCTTGTCCTAATACTAGGTTGTTCAAGTTTCAATTAATCAGGTTAGTCCTTAAACTAACCAATCCTAATTTTAAGCAGAAAATAAAAATAAAAATAAAAATAAAAAAAACAACATACAATTAAAACAAACAAAAAAAATTGATCTAAGTTATATCATAATCGAAATAAAACTCTAGTTTATTAAAATCAGCATGGTTGTGAATTAAATTTTCTGACATATTAAACTTAACTAATTTGTATGAATTAATTACGTTCTTTGAGGTAAATATTAGATTTTCAAATACCGTAATTTTACCTTTTGATTCCCGTTTGGGAATCTCCCCCTTGATACTTGTTGTCTTTCCTTTTTGTGTCTTTAGTATCTTGTAGTGATCACGAGCTGATCGGTCCGGTTTGGTTTGATCTCCTTCTTTGTCGTCAAATTCTGAGTCTGAGTTGGACTCGGGTACAGGTTGAATCTTCTTCTTTGGTGGTTCTCTTGGAGCTTTCCCTGCACTAGAAATTATACCTTCCTCAACCATTATAGTATTTGTTTGATTATCTAATTGTAATTCAAAAAAGGATTCGAGATTGGTTACCATTTTTGTCTTAGTCAATTCGTCTTCTCACTCTGGCTCGAGTTCGCAGTCAGGTGCTAACTCTTCTAATATCTCAATTTCGGAGCTCTCTTCGTGTAGATTGGTTAGTTTCTCCCAAATTTCTCTGGCACATCTGAAGGACCTACTAGTTCGAGTTGCTCCTTGGTTAGGCCTCATTGTAGGATTGCTGTTGACCTTGCATCGGTCTCGATTTGGTTGAGGGTTTGTTCATCCAGTCTGTCCCATTCGATGGATAACTCATCTTCTACGGGAAGAGAGAATCCCGTTTGGATGATCCACCATAAGTCCATGTGGGCCTTCAGAAGGGACTCCATTTGTCTTCTCCAAAAGCTGAAGTTCTCGCCGGAGAATAGCGGTGGACGAGCACTGTTCCACTCTTGGTTGGCCATTTAAAATAACCTTTTGCACACAAAAAGAAATAACAAAAGTGTACCAAGACTTGGTCTTGGATTAGTAGAGCGGGAGAAGGAAGAAATAGCCAAAAAAAATATTGCACGAATTTCGAGGTGAAATAATAATTAAAGAATAAAAATAAGTTATGACAAATTTTTGAAAAATATTGATTTTATCAATTCTGATTAATAATGAAAAGTAAGAATTTAATGTTTAAAAAAAAATTGCTCGAATTAAAGTAGTACGAATTTCGAGAAAAATATTAAAATAATAATAAAAAAAATTTATGACAAATTTTCAAAAATTGTTCGTTTTATCAACTCAGACTTATGGTGAAAATATAAAAATTCAAAATTGAAAGAGGCGTAAGAATTTTTTAAATACACCTACAGATATTATTTATTTGAAAATAAAAAGCGAAAAAGATCGAGTGGTGTTAATTAAAACGAAAAGAAATAAAATCAAAAAAAAAATCGTAAATCCGAAAAAACTTTCAAACTGGTTGTTGCACCAAGTTTGAATTACCCCACTCTGATACCACATGTTGGATCGAGAAAACCGATAGAGGGGGGTGAATATCGGAAATCGTTCAGATTTTCGTAAAGAGCACGTACACAGCGGAAATAAAAAAAAACAATCACAGCACAAAGACACAGTCGATTTACTTGGTTCGGAGCCTGTGTCGACTACTACTCCAAGGCCCACGGTCGTTGACCGTTTACTTTGGGCAATTCTATATACGCGCAAAACAGTTTACAATAATTTATTACAAATAAGTGCACTAACAATAATAATAAGAAATTCGATCTTCGTTACCGACGTCCGGAGTGGATAGACTCTTCCGGGGCAGCGGGACGTCGTCGGCTCGAGTTGGAATGTTTTCGGAGCAAGGCACGAGCGTAGAAGATCTTTGGGGCGTTGAGAGAACTGATGCTTCGAAGCCTTGGTCGAGGGCCCTTTATATAGGGCCTGGGGGCGCTCGGGATGTCGGGGGCGCCCCCCACGTGGCCTTTGATCCGCAGAGCTCTCGGTCAGCGTCTATCCTCTGGATCCGCTTTGACCGGGGCGCCCGGATTGACCGGGTCAAAGTTCTATCTCCTTGGCTTCGAGGGGTTCTGATTCGAGGGTTGCGCATGGGGGCGCCCGGGACGCTGGGGGCACCCGGGAGCAGCGGGGGCGCCCGGGAGCACGGGGGCGCCCCGAATATGAACTGTCGAAGCTACTTTGCATTTGTTGTGTTTGGTGTTCACCTTGGGGGCGCCCGGGACACTTCGGGCGCCCTGGTCAGCTATTGCCTCATTCCTTTGAGGCTCTCTAGCTGCAGACACACGTTCCTTCGGTCCTGCATCTAGGGTTAGTCCAAAACACAATAAAGCAATTAAAATATTTATTTATACAGCCTTAGCTATCTTGGTTCTGACTTTGGTCTCCAAAATGGAGCCCTAGGTCGAACCGACGCCTACTGTTCCCTCGACGGGGAACGCGTCCTCACCTACTCCTCTCGGGAGAATTTACCTGATGCCAACCGTTCCTCTGGTTGGACTTTTGCCTGACGGTCCTTTGTCAGGTCTTGGATGCCGAGCTGCCCTTCGCTCGGTACCTAGCATTCCTTCGCTAGGACTTTAGTCCCAGACTGTCCTTCGCCTGGCGCCTAGCAGTCCTTCACTAGGGCTTTGATACTGGCAGTCCTTCGCCAATTGCCTAGCAGTCCTTCGCTAGGGCTTGGATACTGGCAGTCCTTCGCCAGTTGCCTAGCAGTCATTCGCTAGGGCTTGGATACTGGCAGTCCTTCGCCAGTTGCCTAGCAGTCCTTCGCTAGGGCTTGGATACTGGCAGTCCTTTGCCAGTTGCCTAGCAGTCCTTCGCTAGGGCTTAGATACTGGCAGTCCTTCGCCAGGTGCCTAGCATTCCTTCGCTAGGACTTTGTATCCTGGCATTCCTTCGCCAGGTGCCTAGCAGTCCTTTGCTAGGACTTTGTATCCTGCACACTCAGTGAATATTGTTAGATCACAAACAAACTTAACTTTGAATCCTTTGCCAATATCAAAACAAGGTTCGATATGGTGCTTCCTGCACCAACAAAATGATCATGAGTGGCACCTAGTAGTACATCATGATCCCCAATTAATCGAAAGATCAACGGTTGATCTCAAAAACAATTCTGAAACCCTTCAGCAGCTATAATGAATCGTGCCCATTCTCTTCACCATCTTATACCCACTTGGTTCAGGACATAGTATATGTGTGTCAGTCCCCACTAGGCTGACTACGTCACACCTAGCCCAAGTAACATTTTCTCGTCCTACGGATTCTAATTACTCTCATATATTTAAGAGATTCATACTCTGAACATGTCATGCTCTGACTAGAGGCTTCGAGTAACAATCCGATGGTAGGCCTCGGGTATACATCTCCTCGCAAGGAGTGATGAATCCTTTGTAGGCTGTGCAAACATCTTCGGGCACTTCGGCTTATACCCAATCATCCTGGGTCCACACCTCCTTGGAGATGCTTGCTTAAGATGTCAAAGTATAAGTCTCCATGACCAAGATGACTTGAACACCGCAAGTCAAAGGAACATCGCACTTAAGCTGCAATAAGAACTTCACTGACAAATCTATATGTAGACTATCATATGAAGTTTTATAGCCAGTCACTCCAATGAACTAGTTCCCTTAACTAGCATTCATGTTTATCTCCGGACATCTCAATGTCACCAGCCAGTGAGAATCAGCTGATTAGAGAATAACCCATGCTAGTCTCAATAGAATTAATAGTGTATGTATTTATCAATTCATCGACTAGGGACAATTTCAATACTTCACAATTGCACATGTAAAGATAAACACTAGTTGTGAATTCATCACAAATTCTATCATGCTGTGAATTGTATTGTGGATATTCAGTAAATGAGTTTAAGATCTCAATCAAATACACAAGCATGTATACTAAAATAGTTAATATTCATTTATTAAAATAAATGATTATAATCATAATGCGATTGCCTTAGGACACTTCTCTCATATCACTAACAGCCTTACAGACTGGGATAAGGAAGAGATGTGATTGAAGTTGTTGTGAGCAGATGATAAAGTTATTTATCTGTTGCGAGCAGAAGACAAAGATATCTCTTAAAGGATAACTTTATCCTTTAATCAAATCCAATAGATGTAGTTTAATCCCATCCAAGATCAACCATCCAGATTACATCCATGGATCAACGGTCAAGAGAAAATTCCTCAACAATCAACAATCCAGATTTTTCTCTTAGGCTATAAATAGACTTAGAGTTTCACCTTTTCATTTAATTAATTCATTCTTGTAAACTCTCTAAAAGTCTAGCATGCTATTTTTGTAAGGTTTCTCCGCGACAAGGAGATTTTTATTGAGCGTCCACTGCCTTGGAAGCAGCGTTCTCAGTTGCGACCAAGTTTCTTTTTTAAAGACGAGTGCCTCCACTTTCATAATTTTTTTCCCGTCTACTCACCCCCCTCTAGCCGGTCCAACCCGATCCAACATAAGTGAGGTCTTAACATCATCCCAAGCCCCAAAATGGTGCTTGGCCGAAAGTTGCAAGGAGCCCTAATTCCATAGTTTTCTCAACATAGATCCCAAATAAATCTCAAATCAAGAAAGGCAATATAAAAGCTATTATACCACAGGTGAGGGAGTCTTACATCTTGTTGTCTTGGTTATAAACCTTAAATAGAGAAAAAGTGAAGACCTTCTTTACCTTAGAACACCCCTTGCCCTTGTAGCCTTGTAGGAAACCATGGATCTTCAAGAGGGAGTCCTCTTGTGAAGTTTTCCAAGGGGAATACTCTCTTGTGGCTCACGGCAAGAAGGAGGAAGAAGAGGGGAGAGGAAAAGCCTTGGTGGAAGAGAAGAGGAGAAAAATAACTTTAGTGCCTCTTCACTTCTCATCCATTTCTTGTATACTAAGTGGCATGGTGCCTCTTCACATGGTGACTCTTCACTTCCTTTAACCTCAACAAAAATCTTCTTTCCTTTCCAATAGCACTCCCTTGCTAGGTGAATTGTTAGTACATGTATGATGAGGCTTTGCCTCTATTCTAGGTCCAAGATTCAATCCTTGGTGCATGCACTTTCTTTTTATTCCATTTACTCTTATTTTTGGCAAGGCCCACATAAGAGCCCACCAAGAGTTATGCTAATATTCCTAATTGGAACTCATTTCTATTTATGATAAAACTCTACCTAAGGTCCACTAATAGCCATGGTACTAGAAGGGCCCATGTAGGGCCCATTAGTAATTAGCTTTTTAATCCATATAAGAAATCATGCTAAGGTTCATGCTAGTATTCATATGTTACTCAAAAATCCATATAGGCATGATCAATATTTTAAAGAAAAATATTGAGAGGATTTTATGGGCGTTACAGAAAACATAGTATTTTTAAACTTCTTCTTTTAATTTGAACTACCCCTAAACCTAACACAGTCCTAGGAGGCTTGTTGACCACAAGTTAATCCTCCTCTGAGTCTTAGGGTTTGATTCAAACAAAAAGAATAGAGAACTAAAAAATTATTTTGTTTTAATGATTTGAAACATAATTTTTTTCTCCTTTTCGAAAAGGTTAATATTGAGAGCTGAAAAGGAGAAATTCAATATTTAAAATGATTTCAAAAAATGGAAGAAAAAAAACTTAAGTCCGCAAAATATATAAATATCAAAGCCCGGACTGCAAACGTTTTTCAAAAATATATCCTAAATAATACCCAAGGTGACTTTTGCAAGACCAACAAAAATAATTTCATTGCCTAAAAGAATTTCTTTGTATAATGGCAAAAGAAAGGAATAAATTTCAGGTAAGTGAACAAAAGAGACCTAAGATGATTTGAATATTAAATCATAGTTTAAGAAGTTAAATTTGATTAATTTAGAGGGCTAAATTTGAATTTTGAAGTTGTTCAGTTGATTTAAATTTGAATTTTGACAGTTATTCAGTTGAGTTAAATTTGAATTTTGAAATTTATTCAGTTGAATTAAATTTGAATTTTGAAATTTATAATGAATTCAGTTTGTAATGTTGGTTGGGTTGGACTAAACTTTTAGGTCCTAAGCATCTCACCCATTTCTAAGTGACAAAACAGGATACCCTTAACTATTTTGTGAGATGCATTAATTTTATCTTTGATTTTATGTTAACACTATGATTTAATTGAAGCTTGTGTTAGATTCAAGTTTAATAAATAATAATTTAAAAGTGAGTTTCGATAATTGGCTTCCAGGTCTTGGCGAGGCATAGAGGTCTTCTTTGGTCGTAGCCTTATTAGATCGACCCTTTCCTTGACAAAGCCTTTTATAGAAAATTCATCTTCAAGTTACTCCTTGGAAGATTTTGGTCTAACTAGTTTGGGTCTTAGATCGGTAGCTTCGGCTAGTTTCACCAGACTAAACATACCAAGTAGAGTATACTTGACCTTATTAGAAAGGTTTCCCTAACGTACTTTCATCTCACCTCCTCCCAATACTATGTTTTCAAGTTTTAAGTAACTCTTTAGTCCTTAAACTAATCAATCCTAATTCTAAGCAAAAATAAATAATTAATCATGCCAAAAATGATCTAAGTTATATCATAAATGAAATAAAATTCTGGTTTTTTAAAATCAGCAAGGTTGTGAATCAAGTTTTCTAACATATTAACCTTAACTAATTTATACGAATTAATCACGTTATTTGAGATACATATTGGATTTTCAAATATTGAAAACTTACCTTTTGATTCCTTATTGGGAATCTCCCCCTTGATTCTTGCCGTCTCGGATCTCGACTCATCTTCTGATTCCGTGTCTGAGTCGGACTCGGGTACTGGTTGAAGCTCCTTCTTTGGTGGTTCTTTTGAAGTATTCCCTGCAATAGAATTTACACCGTCCTCAACTATTACAGTATCTGTTTGATTATTTAATTCTAATTTTGAAAAGAATTTGAAATCAGTTACCATCACAGTCAATTCATCGTTTGATTCTGGTCTGATTCTGGTTCGATTTTGACTTTGGATTCGGGTTCAGACTCTGACTCAACTGTCTGTGCTTGGACCGAAAGTGCATGATAACTTACCCGATCTTCTTCTTCATCTAAGATCTCTTGATGAAGATTGATCAATTTTTCCCAAATCTCTCTAGCACATCTGAATGGACCTACTAGTTTGACTTGCTCCTTGGTTAGGCCACATTGTGGGATTGTAGTTGCCCTTGCATCGGTCTATTTGGTTAAGGGTTTGTTCATCCAGTTTGTCCCATTTGATTGCTAATTCATCTTCTATGAGAAAATAGAATCCCGTTTGGATGATCCGCCATAAGTCCATGTGGGCCTTCAGAAGAGACTCCATTTGACTTCTCCAAAAATTGAAGTTCTCGCCGGAGAATAGCGGTGGACGGGTACTGTTCCATTCTTGGTTGGTCATTAAGTTTAAACCTCGTACACACAAGAAATTACAAAAAAATGTACCAAGACTTGGTCTTGGATTAGTAGTGCGGGAGAGAGGGAAAAATAGCCTAAGATAAATATTGCACGAACTTCGATGCGGAATAAAAATAATAATAATAAAAAGTATATATATTTTTAAATCTGATTAAGAGTTAAAAATGCTTGAATTAAGATAGCACGAATTTTGAGAACAAATAGAAAAAAAAAAGTTTTTGACAAATTTTCAAAAATTGATCGTTTTATCAATTCTGACTTATGGTGAAAAAATGAGGATTCAAAATTAAAAAAGGCGTTGCACCACCTACAGATATTATTTATTTGAAATAAAGATCGAGTGGTGTTGCACCACCCTCGATTAACGACAAAGATTTAAAAAAATAAAATAATTTCGAAAATCCAAAAATTTTCCAAATTGGTGGTTGCACCAAATTTAAGCTACCCCGCTCTGATACCACATGTTGGATTGAGAAACACTATAGAGGGGGGTGAATATCATGAAAACTTTTTCGGATAAGATTGAGAGAAATTACGCAGCGGAAATAAAAACAAACATAGCAGAAGAACACAAGCACTTTTACTTGGTTCGGAGTCGCGATCGGCTCCTACTCCAAGGCCCACGGTCCTTGACCATTTACTACGGGTATTTCTATATGTGCGTAAAGGTTTACAGGAATTGTTACAATAGTAGTGCAGTAAATAAAGAATTATACTCTTCGTTACCGACGCTCGATGTGGATCGTACTTCAGAGCAGAGGGTCGTCGTCGGCGCTAGAATGTCGAGCACGGAGTTTGCCGAAGCAGTGCGCTTGAACGAAGAGAGTAGAGGTGTTGGAAAAAGTGTTGTCGAAGCCTTAGGGGTTGAGCCCCTTTTATACTGCTCCTGGGGGCGCCTGACACGTGCCTTCGGATCCGAGAAACCTCATCCGCAGCTCAGTCAGCGCTTATCCCTCCAGAATCGGCCTCGGAGCTGACGGGGGCGCCCGGGACGTTGGGGGCACCATGGTTGTGATGACCCGCCTTAACTTCTCTCCCTTAAAGCGGACGTCACTTTTACTTAACCTTAACTTTACCTTATCCTTAGCCTTAGGTTACAACTACTTGACTTCCCTTAACTTGCTCTGATTTTTTTTCCTTTTTTTCCAAAAAATAACTTTTTAAAAAATAACTTTCATTTTATTTGCTTTGCAAGAATTTGATCCCTAGACCTCCTAGTTATAAAACTGAAGCACTAACCATCTGCTCTACAACACTTTCTTTTCAATAGTACCAGTCGACTGCTAGATAGCCAGTCGACTGGTATCAGCCACAGAAACTTTCTGTGCCCGGCACCAGTCGACTGGCTTCATGGCAGTCGACTGGTGCATCGAACAGAAGGTTCTGTTCGATATCGCAGTCGACTGGTTCTGAACCAGTCGACTGACACGCCTGAAAACTGCAGTTTCAGACCTGAGAACTCCTTCCAAGGGTCCATAATTCATACTCTTCCAATGTATATAATGAAATAATTCCAAAACTAAACTCCATACTAGTTTTATAAGCATCTTAACAACTCAAAACGAATCTAATAACTTGAAATTAGGATTTCTACGAAATTTAACAAACTTATCAAAATACATGCAATCCCTACTAACTTTGTACCCAACTTTGACTCCATGTAAAGTTTAAATAAGGTGTTCACATCCTACCAATCCAAAACATCAACCATGAGTTTCTATAAATCAAAACGCCTCTAAGACTTATCCCAAAGATCTCTTCCATGGTTCCGCCGCCACTGAACATCAATGCAAGTCCCGTTCGCCTCCATAGCTTATGTTTTTTCTTTACCTTTATCTGTAATAGGAGGAAATGCAACTAATAAGCAAAATGCTTAGTAAGTAAATCCTAAACTCACAAATCCATACTATCAACAATAAACATGTTCATTTCAAAGAATGCTTACTTCCATAATACATGCACATGGGAAAACTTTCATATTCTTATCATGCTCAATCATGTTGAAAACATTACTTGCATAAAACATTTGCAAACTTAACATGCTCATACATTAAAACACTAACCTCCTTACTCTTACTCCTTATCATGCTTGCAAAGTATCAATGTGAACTTATTGAAATAAAGACATGTACTCAAAGCTAAAACACTTGTAAATACTCATATACTTGAAAATAATATTCAACTTTCTTTAGGCCTTGACATTGTACCATGGTATCAATGTACCAATTGTGCGCTTCTCTAATAGGTTGTGGGGTAGCTAGCCACCACACCCTATTAGAGCTTCTTTCTATCTTTCGGTGGGCCTTCCATTTGCCCGGTACATGTCACATTCTGAAAATAAAATACTTTCTTACTTACAGTACTTATACTTATTAACTATCTTACTTTTGCATAAATTTTACACTTAAAACCCTTTTCCTTTCTTACTTGGGACTTTTATCGAGCACCTTGCGTGCCCTTAATCCCAACCTCATTTTTGGGACTCTTCACAAATTAAATCCTATCATGCTTAGCTTACATACACCAAATCTAAACCAATTAAATTTCTATCATGAGAAAACATGCATCTTTAAGAACTTAAAACACCCGCTAACCATAATCTTAACGCATGCATCATAAAACATGGTTCTACAACAAGATCTTACATACAAAAACTACTCCTATTGCAGGTGAGTGATCTACTTACCCTTATCTTGAAGAAAACTCACTAAATCGAGGTATAAACCTAGAGTAGAACTCCTCTCTTCTTCCTTGTGAGAAACCTCCACTCTTTGGCCCTAGGGAGAAACCCTAGATTCTCTCTACTCAAGGGGAAAGAGAAGAAGAAGAAGAACTCCTTGGCTTCCTCTATTTTCGCAGCCCCTCCCTCGCCCTCTTCTCGCACGCAGCCGCCAACAAGCCCTAAACCCATTTACGTGACTTAAACGGGGTTAATATATCTCTTAATGAAAAGGCCTAACTACCCTATAACATTATTTCTCTCCATCCTTTTTTATGCTTGATACCCCTGGCTTTCTGGTTAGCCGAGCCTGCAAAAGACCTTGGCCAGCTGCGTGGTCGCGAGGTCGAACCTCTCCGTGACCATTAATTAATTTTTTTCAAATTTTATTCTGAAAAATACTAGAAAATTCCTAAAAATTCATAATAATACCAGAAAATTATTGGGTATTACAATGGTTGACTTGGTCTGCTAGCTTCGTGGCTGAGTTTACTTCGATCACAATCTGGCTTAGACCCAGGGCGCCCGGGACCATCAGGGCGCCTGGCCCAGTAAGCTTTCGAAGCGATTCTTGCTTAACTGCTCGTTTGGCTTTGACCTTGGGCGCCCGGGACCTCCCAGGCACCTATCCCAGCTGCTGCCCCTCTCCTTTGAGGCGTTCTGAACTGCAGAAACACATTCCTTTGGTCCCTGCATCCAAGGTTAGTCCCACAACAAACAAGGCTAGAATGTTAGTTAGATTTTATAGTCGTAGCTGTCATGGTTCTGACTTCGGGTCTCCCAAATGGAACCCTAGGTCTAACCGATGCCTACTGTTCCCTCGAATGGGAATGCGTCCTCACCTTCTCCTCTCTGGAGAGTTTACATTTTGCCAACCGGCTCCTCCGGTTGGACTTTTACCCAGCAGTCCTTCGCCAGGTGCCTAGCAGTCCTTCGCCAGGTCTTATATTCCTAACAGTCCTTCGCCAGGTCTTCAACTCCTAGCAACTCTTCGCTAGGTGCCTAGTAGTCCTTCGCCAGGTCTTCAACTACTAGTAGCCCTTCCCTAGGTGCCTAGCAGTCCTTCACCAGGTCTTCAACTCTTAGCAACCTTTTGCTAGGTGCCTAGCAGTCCTTCGCCAGGTCTTCAATGCCTAGCAACCCTTCGCTAGGACTTCTGGTTTCAATGCCTAGCAGCCCTTCACTAGGTGCTCAGCTGCCCTTCGCCAGGACTTCTTTCTGCACACTCAGTGAACACATTAGATCACAAATAGTACTTAACTTTGAATCCTTTGCCAATATCAAAACAAGGTTCGATATGGTGCTTCCTGCACCAACAGGTAACTCCATCAGTCGACTGGTCCTCGGCCAGATTTCAAAGAGAATGATTGGTCAAGTGAATTGGCCTAGGAGTCGACTGCCACCAGTCGACTGCTCAAGGAGGCAGTCGACTGGTCTTGGTTGAGTAGAAAAGTAAATGTGACCTCCCTCTAAGGTTAAGGTTAAGAAGAGAGGGTCGTTACAAAAAGTACTCAAACACAATGCTTTTTGAAAAGCGTTGTCTTTGATCTAATAAAAATGCCAATAGACAACACTTATTTGAAAAGAGTTGTCTTTAATAAGATATAAAAAAACATAGACAACGGTTTTCACTAAAAGCGTTGTTAAAAAAAATAAGACAACGCTTTCTGAAAAAATGTTGTCTTTTAAGTGTTGTGTAATCTTAATTTTCTTGTAGTGTCTAAATCAGTACCCTCTACTCCCACAGAATTGTGGACTTGGCATAAGCCTAGTCTGATACATATTCAAATTTGGGGTAGTTTAGCACATATGCTGAAGGGAGATGCTGATAATTTGGAATCTCGTACAGAAGTACGCTTGTTCATAGGCTATCCTAGAGGAATGAATGGTGGTTTATTTTATAGTCCTAAAGATCCAAAGGTCTTCGTTAGCACGAATGTCAGATTTTTAGAGGATGACTATGTAATGAACCACAAGCCCATGAGTAAGATTGTTTTAGAGGAAGTGAGAGGGGAAGTTCCTACTTTAGTACCAACGGTATAGGATGGCATACCACAAGTGACTGCACCGCGTGTCACTGATGATACACAGGTAGTACCTCATCATAGGGGGAGGGTTATTAGACAACCTGATAGATTCATGTTTTTGGGAGAGTCTTCTGACTTGGTCCCTGGTGAACATGAACCTGATCCTTGAACCTATGATGAGGCACTCCAAGATAAGGATACGGTATCTTGGCAAAGGCGATGAATTCTGAGATAGAATCTATGTATTCTAATCAAGTCTGGGAGCTAGTAGAACCACCTGATGGTGTAAAAGTCATTGGATCCAAGTGGATCTACAAAAGAAACAGAGGGTCAGAAGGGAAGGTGGAAACCTTCAAAGCAAGACTTGTTGCGAAGGGGTATACTCAAAAAGAGGGTATCGATTATGAGGAGATCTTTTCGCTGGTAGTCATGCTTAAGTCTATCCAGATTCTCTTGTCTATTGCTGCTCATATGGATTATGAAGTTTGGTAGATGGATGTTAAGATAGCTTTCCTTAACGGAAGTCTTGAGGAAAATATCTATATAAAGCAACCAGAGGGATTCATTGCAAAGGGCAAAGAGCATCTTGTGTGTAAGCTTAATCGGTCCATTTATGAATTGAAGCAAGCTTCAAGATCTTGGAACAATCGGTTTGATGAGGTAATCCAGTCTTATGGATTTATTCTGCTGGTTGCAACATAACAACCGAGGGTATTGCTTGGCGGGTTTCCTAAACAACCACGGGGTCAAACATGAGAGGCTTCTCTATGTTTACGGATTAAAAATTTAATCCAAATAGAGACCCGTCTCACAAATGACCGTCTCGTCGTCGTATCAATTGATTCAAGTCACAACTTAGCCAAACCAAAGGTAAGGCCTTGCAACTTTTCCGAATCAATCAACCGCAGAAAAGATGATGAATGAATCACCGATTTTTGTGTTTATTATCGGGGTCCATGACACGATTAATTAGCAACATTAATTAATGAATAATTAAACTATGATAATTAACAAAAACACATGTGATGATAAGAATAATCAAAGCAATAAAATAACAAGAACAATGACGGAGCTAGGGAGAGGTATACCTCACCTTTTACCTCGCAATCTTCTACCGTATGCCCCTCCCCTCTTGGACGTCGTGTGGGCGATGATCTACCAAGACGCGGAGTCACTGAGGCATCGAATTAATCCTCCTTTTCTTCTTCACCAATGCGCCAAGCCAAAAACCATAAAGTTAGGGTTTTCTCTCCACCGACTTTCACCACCCTTCAAGGAACCACCGGCGCCTATCCCTTCTCCAAGGGATCGCTGGCTCCAAGGTGGTACTCAAGGGATGAAGAAGAAGGTGAGGAAGAACAAATCTCCTTCACCAAACCTAATCACCCGAAGCTCTTCTCACCTCCTTGATTGTGGCGCCGACGCCACCAAAGAAGCTCCTCCCGCCGGCGACCTCCTTCTACTCATGCTGTCATGCACCACAAAAGATGGAGAGCTTCTCCTTCTTTATCCTTGTGATCACCAGCGTGCAAAGAAGAAGAGGAAGAAGAAGAAAATTTTCTTCTCTTCCAGCCGCCGGCGCTCCCTAGTTCCTGCTGGAATCGCTGCCACCAGTGCTCTCTCCTTCCACTCAAAGTGTATCCAGCCAAGAGAAGAAGAGATGAACTCCTTCTCACCTGTGTCGAACCTCAAGAGGAGAGAAAGGATGAGAGGAGAAAGGAAAGCCAATCCTTCTCCTTCAACTCCACCGTCGGCCAATCCCTAACCCTAGGGGAGAGAAAATAGAGAGAGGGAGAGAGAATTAGGTCATGATTAATTATGGATTAATTAGCCTTGGTATCATGACTCCTATGGGGTATTTATAGGGCTATGGTAGGGACCTGAGGAGGAGTTGGGTCTTGGCCCGCTAATGGATCCAAACAAGATCCATTAATGGGGATCCATTCCACTAAAGGATCCCCATTGAACTTCCTCATCAACCCCCATATTTTCATTTGGGCTCCACCTATTATGAGTCGTCCTTTATAGGGCTATGGTAGGGACCTGAGGAGGAGTTGGGCCTTGACCCGCTAATGGATCCAAACAAGATCCATTAATGAGGATCCATTCCACTAAAGGATCCCCATTGAACTTCCTCATCAACCCCCATATTTTCATTTGGGCTCCACCTATTATGAGTCGTCCATCTCTCCATGTTTAAGATATCGAATGCCCAATAATTAATTTAAATTGTTGACAATTTTAATTAAACATCCTCTTGATCCTTGACTAGTACCACTCAACCTTTTCATCATGTCGGACCATAGTCCACTTGCAAGATTTGACATGACAATCCTTTTGAGCTCATCAAGGGGGCATCATCATCCTGACTAACCAGGACACGGATTCCATCAATAATCAATAGCACACCATGTAGATAAAATTATTACACAACTTACCGGACCTATCGATCTAACAGAATAGATCTTGCCCATTGGTAAATTAAAGTAATAATAATTAAATACATGTGCCTATTATTATTTTTGAATTTAGATATCGTACTCCATAATATATAAATCGAGGTCTAATCCAATTTATGAAGTCAGTACAGAATTAGATGACCTCTCTTTTGGTCCTACTCAATGTACACAAAGCGCACTAATGTAATTCTATGGTTAAGACAAACTACACCTAATTACACTATAATCATCCCAATGATTTGTCCAACTCCATCTCGGTTGTGAGTCTCTTTCTTATACTTCTACAAGGAATTGATAACATGATCTTCTGTGTGTCACCACGCACCATGTTATCTACAGTACAAAGTATGAGACATTTTGTGCATATACTAATATAAACATGCAACGTGTGATTTTGCGATTCTCTTTCATAATGTAAATGTATTTTAACCAAAAGCAAGACTTTTAATATACATCCATGTTAGTGATATGAGAGAAGTGTCCTAAGGTCTTATGATTGTAATCATTTATTTTAATAAATGAATATTCACTATTTGAGTATACATGTTTGTGTATTTGATTGAGATCTTAAACTCATTTACTGAATGTCCGCAATACAATTCACAGCATGAGAGAATTTATGATGAATTCACAACTAGTGATTATCTCTACATGTGCAATTGCGAAGTATTGAAATTGTCCCTAGTCGATGAATTGATAAATACGGACACTATCAATTCTGTTGAGACTAGCATGGGTTATTCTCTAATCAGCTGATTCTCACTGGCTGGTGACATTGAGATGTCCGGAGATAAACATGAATTCTAGTTAAGGGAACTAGTTCATTGGAGTGACTGGCTGTAAAACTTCATATGGTAGTCTACATATAGATATGTCAGTGAAGTTCTTACTACAGCTTAAGTGTGATGTTCCTTTGACTTGTGGTGTTCAAGTCATCTTGGTCAAGCAGACCTATACTTTGATATCTTAAGCAAGCATCTCCAAGGAGGTGTGGACCCAGGATGATTGGGTATAAGCCGAAGTTCCCGAAGATGTTTGAACAGCCTACAAAGGATTCACCACTCCTTGCGAGGAGATGTATACCCGAGGCCTATCGTTGGATTGTTACTCGAAGCCTCTGGCCAGAGCATGACATGTTCAGAGTATGAATCTCTTAAATACATGAGAGTAATTAGAATCCGTAGGACGAGAAAACGTTACTTGGGCTAGGTGTGATGTAGTCAGCCTAGTGGGGACTGACACACAAAGACCATGTCCTGAACCAAGTGGGTATAAGATGGTGAAGAGAATGGGCACGATTCATTATAGCTGCTGAAGGGTTTCAGAATTGTTTCTGAGGTCAACCGTTGATCTTTCGATTAATTGGGGACCATGATGTACTACTAGGTGTCACTCATGATCGTTCTATAATTGATTAATTATAGACGGCCAATATAAATCGAAAGCCTATTTAGTCACACGCACTACGAGTAATCCGAGGGATTTAAAACGATTTAAAAATTAGATTTTCCAATCAAGAGAGATTAAGTTTGGTTGAGCCAAACGATAAGTCGAATCTGAATTTTTCAAAGATGCATCGGAAGCGTAAAATGGCTAAGTCTTTTGTAGACTTAATAGATGAATTAAATAAGTTTAATTCATTGGGGCTTGGCTTGGAGAGAACCAAGTTTTTGGTTCAATTTATAAAATAAACCAAGTGTGGTTTGTTTTATAAAATTATGGATGATATAAATTTTTTATATAATAAACCAAGGTTTGGTTTATTTTTCATGGAAATTAAAATGAACCATGGATTGGTTTATTTTTTTAAAAATCAATCATGGATTGATTTACCATGATAAGGAAATTTATTCCATAGGAGAGAAGATTTTTATCATGAATTAAAATATGATTTTAACCATGATATAAAATCAAACTTGGCATGATGGAATAAGTTATTCCATATTTGAGAGGCTTGATGGTTGAGAGGCCACTATATAAAGGACCCAAGGCAAGGCTTGGGCGAGAATTATAGAGATGAAGGCATAGGCTCTCTCCCTCTCTTTCTCTCCTTCTCTTCTCCCCTTCTTGCCGTGCGCCAACCAGCCCCAAGAAGGAGCACCAGCCGGTCATCCTTTTGTGGTTAGTCTTCCGACTTCTCTCTTGGTTTTTCTCATCGCGTTCTCGGAGAATCTAGTAGTTCTCGAGAACACGAAACTCGTGGCTTTGCGAAGTCATCCCGATGATACTCGGCGTGGTCGCGAATAGAGGCGGAGCTTCCAAGGGACGCTTACAGTTGGATCTCATCCCTTCCTTCGAGTTACGTGAGGTAATATATAAATTAGATTACGTTTCTGCAAAAATTTTAAATATATGATCATGTCTACACAAGATAAAATTACATGCTTAGATGTGTGGTTAAATGATTTAGAGAAATTATTTATGCTAAACCTTCCGTTGCACGTAATTAATTTTAAAATTATGAACCCGCATCCATGACAACATGCACCCAGACCCAAGAGTGGTATCAGAGCAGAGGTTTGTGTTCGACATAATCAAATAATTGTTTTGTGGAAAGCTTTATCATGATCTCAATTTTGGAAAATTTTCTGTTATGAAAAATTCCAATTATGATAAATTTTCGATTTAGGAATTTCAAAGTTTGGAAATTCTCATGAAATTTCGCAAACTTTTGAAATATCTCTGTTTCTGAAATTTTATGATAATTGTGAAAACTTTTCATTTTTGGAAACTTTCCAATTTTGAAAATTTCCTATTTCAGAAATTTTTCAATTTTGGAAAAACGTAAGTTTTCTTTGTACCAGAAACTTACAATTATTCTGAAAACCTTTTATTTTTGGAAACTTTCCATTTATGGAAAGCTCGCAATTTTGGGCACTTTCTTTCAAGAAAGTCTAGACAAATTATATGAATATTAATTGGCATTTAAATTTATAATTGGAAATTAAATTATTTACAAAATTCCTTATTTTGGATTGAGCCTCGGGGAGCCGTCCAATTTAAAGTTAGTTGTTATAATTAAATTTCCTAAATTGAATTTAAATTGTCAAATGTTTAATTTGGATTGAGCCTCGGGGAGCCATCCAAATTAAGTTATTGATATTAATTTTCCATAAATAAAATATGTGATCAAATCTTGGAAATTTTTGAGGTGATTCTCAAATGATAATTTCCTTATTTGATTTATGAGGTGATGCTCTTACATATTATTGTCTCCAAAATTAATTAGGAAAATTGTTTCCTATAGAGTATATTTCCTTAAATAAGATTTTCATGAAAATAATATGTGGTTGAATTAAAGGAATCTGTCTCTTAATTTAATAAGATTTGATTTAGAGAAATTAAAGTCTTAAACATATTATTTCCAAAATTGATTATGATAATTCAGGAAATTGTTTCCCAAAATAATTCCTTGAATAAAGTATGAAATTAGAATTAGGAAATCCGGTTCCTAATTCAATTAATGAGACTTGATAAATTAAGTCACATACATAATTTATTAAGGAAATCGTTAGAACATGACATAATTATATGTCATGAATGTGCATAAAAGAAAAGGATGAGACCCAAAACCCCTTACAAAATATTAAGGCCAACACCTTCCATTAATATGGTTAGAACTGGAGTTTTGTTTCTCGTTTGGGTTGATGGACACATCCATGCCCGGCTTGAACCTCAACATGTTCAAACCATGGAATTAGTTTATGATTAATATAGTTGGAGTCAGAGGTCAATCCTTAGTTTTGGTTGTTGGACACATCCAAGCCTGTCTAAACGGTTGAATGAGCTCCAACCATATTAAAACTATTTCTTGATTAATGGGTCAGCCTTAAGCTTGGAGCATCGATTTGTTGTGCCACAGCCAAGGTCGATGTAAAGAGAGGTGTAGTTGGGTGCTATGTATATTGTTGCATACTTGTTAATGAGTTAACAACCCAATGATTTATGCAAACATTCAATTAGTTGATAGCATAATGTGATAGTTACATATGTATAATATGAAATCGGTATAATTACCTACCTTCATAGCTAAGAATAACTTGATGGACTCTAGCCATGGTTGTTCTTATCTATGGTTGGATATCAACCTATTTGGAGATGTTCCTACGATCTCCCGAATTGATAAAAAGGGTTATTCAATTCGAAAAATAAATAAGATTTAATTAATGTATATTGATGCATTCTTTATCATTCTCATCACATAACCTCAATTTGTATTTCTAGGATAATCATCTGATCATGTCTTCTTTGAATTTGCGTTTCATTTTGGACACCTATAAGATTAAAAAGGCCAAAAAGATTAAAAAGGCACCAAAAGGCACTTGCCATCACTGTGGCAAGGAGGGCCACTGGCGAAGAAACTGCAAGGTTTATCTGAGTCCCTGAAGAAGAAGGCATCCGATGCCCCATCCTCTTCAGGTATCTTCGTTATTGAATGTCACTCTATTTCCTCGGACACCTGGGTACTTGATACTAGGTGTAGCTCACATATATGTAATGACATACAGGGGCTAAGGAATAGAAGAAGACTCGTCAAGGGAGAAGTTAATTTGCGAGTTGGAAATAGAGCAAAGATTGCTGTTGTTGCCATCGGAACATATTTGCTAAAGCTCCCTATTGGACTTATCTTAGAATTGGATAATTGTTATTTTGTTCCTTCGTTAATAAAGAACATTGTATCTATTTCATGCTTGAATGAAAAGGGTTATCATTTAACTTTTAGTAACAATTGCTGTTACATAACTTTAAATGGTGTTCTTTATGGGACCGGAATTTTATGCAATGGTATCTACACGTTAGATTTATCCGGTGACGTTTTTAATATCGAAGTTAGCAACCTATATCCTTGGGATTAGAATCTATAGAGATAGATCAAAACGGTTGCTTGCTCTTTCGCAGTCTACATATATAGCCCGAGTGCTAGAATGGTTTAGCATGTCGGAATCCAAGAAAGGTTACCTTCCCATCAGGCATGGGATCAACCTTTCGAAGTATATGTGTCCGCGCACAGAAGATGAGAGGATTTGCATGAGTAAGATTCCTTATGCATCCGCGATAGGATCTATCATGTATGCTATGTTATGTATGTTAGTGATATGAGAGAAGTGTCCTAAGGCAATCGCCTTATGATTGTAAACATTTATTTTAATAAATGAAAATTCACTATTTGAGTATACATATTTGTGTATTTGATTGGGATCTTAAACTCATCTACTGAATGCCCGCAATACAATTCACAACATAAGAGAATTTGTGATGGGATCATAACTAGTGATTATCTCTACATGTGCAATTGTGAAGTATTGAAAATATCCTTAGTCGATGAATTGATAAAAACGGACACTATCAATTTTGTTGAGACTAGCATGGATTATTCTCTAATCAGCTGATTCTCACTGGCTGGTGACATTGGGATGTCCGGAGATAAACATGGATGCTAGTTAAGGGAACTAGTTCATTGGAGTGACTGACTGTAAAACTTCACATGGTAGTCTATACATAGACAGGTCAGTGAAGTTCTTACCGCAGCTTAAGTGCGATGTTCCTTTGACTTGCGGTGTTCAAGTCATCTTGGTCATGGAGACTTATACTTTAACATCTTAAGCAAGCATCTCCAAGGAGGTGTGGACCCAGGATGGTTGGGTATAAGCCGAAGTGCCCGAAGATGTTTGAACAGCCTACAAAGGATTCACCACTCCTTGCGAGGAGATGTATACCCAGGCCTATCATCGGATTGTTACTCAAAGCCTCTGGCCAGAGCATATCATGTTTAGAGTATGAGTCTCTTAAATACATGAGAGTAATTAGAAATCCAAAGGACGAGAAAGACACTACTTGGGCTAGGTGTGACGTAGTCAGCCTAGTGGGGACTGACACACATAGACCATGTCCTGAACCAAATGGGTATAAGATGGTGAAGGGAATGAGGCACGATACATTAGAGCTGCTGAAGGGTTTCAGAATAATTTCTGAGGTCAACCGTTGATCTTTCGATTAATTGGGGATCATGATGTACTACTAGGTGCCACTCATGATCGTTCTATAATTGATGAATTATGGACGGCCAACATAAATCGAAAGCCTATTTAGTCACACGCACTACGAGTAATCCGAGGGATTTAAAACGAGTTGAAAATTGGATTTTCCGATCAAGAGAAATAAGTCGAATCTGAATTTATCAGAGGCGCAACGGAAGCTTAAAATGGCTAAGTCTTTTGAAGGCTTATTGGGCGAATTAAATGAGTTTAATTCGCGAGGGAAGGGCTTGGAGTGGCCGGCCAAAGAGGGTGCCCACCCTCTTTGGTTTGGCCGGCCACCTAAAGGAGAGAAACCAATTTAATTGGTTTAAATTATAAAATAAATCAAACGCGATTTGTTTTATAAAAATTATGGATAAATAAATTTATTTTCATGGAAATTAAAATAAACATTAAATGGTTTATTTTTATTTTATAAAATCAATTATGAATTGATTTTTCCATGATAAGAAAAATTTATATAATAAATTTATTCTTTTTATGAAAATTAAAATGAACCATGGATTGGTTTATTTTATTTTATAAAATCAATTATGAATTGATTTTCCATGATAAAGAAAAATTAATATAATAAATTTATTCCTTTTATGGAGATTAAAATAAACTTTAAATGGTTTGTTTTTATTTTATAAAATCAATTATGAATTGATTTTTCCATGATGAGAAAATTTATATAATAAATTTTATGAAAATTTATTCCATAATTAAAAAGAGAGATTTATTTGTTTTATTATAAAATTAGTTATAATAAAACTTGGCATAACGGAATAATTAATAAGAAAATTTATAAGATAAATTTCTAATGAAAATTTATTCCGTTAATTCCGTTAAAGGGGAGACATGGCAAGGGAGAGGCTACTATATAAAGGAACCAAGGCTAGGCTTGAATTTCTCAATTGCGTTATCAAGAGATTAGTAGCTCCCTCTCTCTCTCTAACTCTCTCTCTCTCTCTCTCTCTAGGGCCGGCCCCCCTCTCTCTCTCTAGGGCCGGCTCTCTCTCCTCCCCTAGGGCCGGCGCACATCCCAAGGGTGGTCGAAAGCTTCATCCGCCAAGAAGGTGCCGAAGAAGAAGAAACAGATCGCGACTCCTTCTTTCCTTTCCCGAAATTTTGATTCCGTTACTTGGTGGTTAGTTTCCTTTCTTCTCTCTTGATCTTCTAGTTGTGCCTTTAGAGAATCTAGTAGTTCTCGTCGGCACAAAACTCGTGACTTTGCGAAGTCATCCCGAAGAGAACTCGGCGTGGACGCGAATAGAGGCGGAGCTTCCAAGGGACGCTACGGTTGGATCTCGTCCCTTTCTTCGAGTTACGCGAGGTACAAAGTAAATTAGTTTACTTTTCTGCAAAATTTTAATTTATGATCATGTCCACACATCATAAGGTCGCATGCTAGATACGTGGTTAAAAATAATTTGAGAAATTATTTATGCTAATTCTTCCGCTGCACGTAAATATTTTAAAATTTACGAACCCGTATCCTTGTCAACATGCACCCGGTCCCAACAGTGGTATCAGAGCCGGTTAGTGTTCGACATAATCATATAATTGTTTTGTGGAAAACTTTGTCATGATCTCAATTTTGGAAAAAAATTTCAATTATGGAAACTTTCAAATTATAATAAATTTTAGATTTCGGAATTTCTAAGTTTGGAAATCCTCATGAAATTTCGCAAACTTTTGAAATTTTCTAGTTTCTGAAATTTTATAATAATTGTGAAAACTTCCCATCTTTGGAAACTTTCCAATTTTGGAAAATTTTTCTATTTTAGAAATTTTCCAATTTTGGAAATATGTAAGTTTTCTTTGTACCAGAAACTTACAATTATTCTGAAAACCTATTATGAAATCTCGCAATTTTGGGCACTTTCTTTCAAGAAAGTCTAGAAAAATTTATGGACAATTAATTGACTATTAAATTTGAATTGGTTTTTAAATTGACAATAAAATTCTTTATTTTGGATTGAGTCTCGGGGAGCCGTCCAATTTAATGTTAGTTGTTGTAATTTAATTTCCCAATTTTAAATGAGATTGTCATGTTTAATTTGGTGACGCTTCCGAAGCGGACCAAATTGGATTTATGACAAATTACTTTTCTTTGGGTATCTGAGCCTCAGGGAGCCACCCTTAGAAAATGATTTGTTGTAATTAATTAAATCCCTGAATAAAATATGATTTAAGAGGTGATGCTCTTACATATTGTTGTCTCCAAAATTAATTAGGAAAATGGTTTCCTATAGAGTTTTCTTAAAAGAGATTTTCATCAAAATAATATGTGGTTGAATTAAGGACTCATGTCTCTTAATTTAATAAGATTTGATTTAGAGAAATCAAAGTCTTAAACATATTATTTCCAAAATTGATCATGACAATTTAGGAAATTGTTTCCCAAAATAATTCCTTTAATAAAGTATGAAATTAGAATTAGGAAATCCGGTTCCTAATTCAATTAATGAGACTTGATAAATTAAGTCACATTCATACTTTATTAAGGAAATCGTTAGTCATGACATGATTATATGTCATGAATGTGCTTAGAAAAGAAAGGATGAGACCCAAAACCCCTTACAAAATATTAAGGCCAACACCTTCCATTAATATGGTTAGAATCGGAGTTTTTTTTCTCGTTTGGGTTGATGGACACATCCATGCCCGGCTTGAACCTCAACATGTTCAAACCATGGAATTAGTTTATGAATAATATAGTTGGAGTCAGAGGTCAATCCTTAGTTTTGGTTGTTGGACACATCCAAGCCTGACTAAACGGTTAAATGAACTCCAACCATATTAAAACTATTTCTTGATTAATGGGTCAGCCTTAAGCTTGGAGCATCGATTTGTTGTGCCACAGCCAAGGTCGATGTAAAGAGAGGTGCAGTTGGGTGCTATGTATAATGTTGCATACTTGTTAATGAGTTGACAAACCAATGATTTATGCAAACATTCAATTAGTTGATAGCATAAAGTGATAGTTACATATATGTGATATGTAATCGGTATAATTACCTACCTTCATAGCTAAAAACAACTTGATGGCCACAGCCATGGTGGTTCTTATCTATGGTTAGATATCAACCTATTTGGAGATGTTCCTACGATCTCCCGAATTGATAAAAAGGGTTATTCAATTCGAAAAATAAATAGGATTTTATTAATGTATGTTGATACATTCTTTAATCATTCTTCTCACATATGCTCAATTTATATTTCTAGGATAATCACTCGATCATGTCTTCTCTGAATTTGCGTTCCATTTTGGACACCAATAAACTGACTGGGCCAAACTTCATGGACTGGCTTCGAAACCTGAGGATAGTCCTCAAGACAGAGAAGCTTGCTTATGTCCTTGAAGATCAACTTCCCAACCGTCCTCCTAAAAATGCAACTCTAGACCAGTTTCCTGAGTTGCTCAACCTGCTGAAGACTGTAGAGCCTTCTGTGAAGCAGGATCAAAAAGACGGTACTGTTAGTTGGTTCCTCGAAGAAAGGTTCTAAGAGGAAGGCCAAAGAACAGAATAAGGGAAAGAAGAAAAAGGCCAAAAAGACTGAAAATACCCTAAAAGGCACTTGCCATCACTATGGCAAGGAGGGTCACTGGCGAAGAAACTGCAAGGTTTATCTTGAGTCCTTGAAAGAGAAGGCATCCGATGCCCCATCCTCTTCAAGTATCTTCGTTATTGAATGTCACTCTATTTCCTCAAACACCTGGGTACTTGATACTGGGTGTAGCTCACATATATGTAATGACATACAGGGGTTAAGGAATAGAAGAAGACTCGTCAAGGGAGAAGCGAATTTGCAAGTTGGAAATGGAGCAAAGATTGCTGCTGTTGCCATCGGAACATATTTGCTAAAGCTCCCTACAGGACGTGTCTTAGAATTGGATAATTGTTATTTTGTTCCTTCGTTAATAAAGAACATTGTATCTATTTCATGTTTGAATGAAAAGGGTTATCATTTAACTTTTAGTAACAATTGTTGTTACATAACTTTAAATTATGTTCTTTATGGGAATGGAACTTTATGCAATGGTATCTACACGTTAGATTTATCCGGTGACGTTTTCAATATCGAAGTTAGCAACAAACGTGCTAGAATAGATAATCGAATAGACTCCTACACGTGGCATTGTCGTCTTGGCCATATAAGTAAGAAACGCATGACCAAATTACACCGATGTGGAATTTTGGAATCATTTGAACCCGATTCATTTGATACATGCGAATCATGCTTAAAAGGCAAGATGACCAAATTACCCTTTTCCGGAAAAGGTAATCCAGTGGGAGAATTGCTTGGTCTAATACATACTGATGTATGTGGACCAATGTCAACTCTTGCACAAGGAGGCTATAGCTACTTCATCACCTTTATCGATGATCACTCACGATTCGGGTATGTGTTCTTGATGAAACACAAATCTGAAGCCTTTGAGAAATTCAAAGAGTTCAGAAATAAAGTAGAAAAACAGCTTGGCAAATGTATTAAGATACTTCGATCCGATCGGGGTGGTGAATACTTAAGTCAAGAGTTTCAAGATTATCTAAGGGACAATGGAATATTGTCCCAATGGACTCCGTCGTATACACCACAGCATAATGGTGTATCTGAGAGGCGCAACCGATCCTTGATGGACATGGTTAGGTCAATGATGAATCATGCAACTCTTCCAAAATCCTTTTGGGGTTATGCACTTAAGACAGCTATTTACTTGCTAAACAGAGTCCCGACCAAGGTAGTCTCTACTACTCCATATGAGACATGGAATAGTAAGAAACCTCACTTAACTCACCTTAAGACATGGGGTTGTCCTGCTTATGTGAAGCGGACTGTATCAGACAAATTGGATGCTAAGTCTAATAAATGTCTATTTATTGGATACCCTAAGGAAACGAAGGGTTACCAATTCTATCATCCCTTGGAACAAAAGGTGTTTGTTTCAAGGCATGCTGTATTTCTGGAAAAAGAATTTCTTTTACAAGAAAACAGTGGGAGTGGCATTGAACTTGATGAAGTTCAAGAAACTCCAATAGACATTACAGAGACACCTAGTCTAGACCCACAACCAATAACTCATAATGATGAGCTATCAGTGTAGCGACCCGCCGTCTCTACCTTAGACGGACTGTTACTTGTCTACTTCTTGACTCTAATGCACGACTAAAAATGCAGATCTTTCTTTTTTTTTCTTTTTTTTTGTATTTGAATCTATCTAAGAATGATATCCTAACTTTAATAGTCATGCATGATACAATGGCACACTTCCTTTCTCTAAAATTCTAAACATTTAAACTCATCACACAAGGTTCTATAACATTACTACAGCATTATGGAATATGAATGCAACTTTTCTAAGCATATTTAAAGCAATAGAAACTTAATTAAAAAGGAGACTAACAACATCTTGGCACATGCATCAAATAGCTACATCAAAGTATCGATATTCAAAACTACTCACGCTCATACTCATCCAATGCAATCATAAGGATATGTATACTAAATAGAATGACATGGAATCTTTACTCGTGGTTTTAAGACATGCAAAATATCTAAAACGCAAATACTTGGACAAATTCTATGTGATCTAACTTAAACTAAAAATCTGTAACAAATGCACTTTAAGTCTTTTATTCATCTTGTCCCAAGGACCTCTCCAAGGTCAGCCATCACACACACGTCACTCAGCACTGCCTTGTCGCCTTCCTTCAGAATTGCTTGCCTTTATCTTTACCTGCAGCAAGAGGAAATGCAACTAATAAGCATAAAGCTTAGCAAGTACTATCTAGCTCACAAAATCTCGAAATGTGCAAGCATGCTTTGTAAACAATGTGAAATCACATGAGATACTTTTATGCTTAAAAGAAACATTAAAACATGTATAACTCAAAACATGCATACTCAAGCATTAATAAGTCTTAACTCACTTTTTCTTGGCTTAACTTGAAACTTTAGCAATTCTTTAACTTTAAATCTTTCTTTAACTTTTAGAAAACTTCCTTAAACTTTAGAAAAACTTTGCTAAAGCATATACTTGAAAATAATAACTCACTTGGATCCACTTAAGACGTAAGTACCATCTTATGCGCGTTCCCTAAAAGGTTGGGGTAGCGAGCCACCAATCCTAATAGAGCAGACCTTGGTCTACCAGGGCCAAGACCTTGGAATTGGACACCTGGATTTCTTTAACGACGCCCTTGGACGCCGGGTACTGGCCTTAGAAAATAAAATACTTACTTTTTCTTATCTTGAATGCCTTGGCATTTTAACGAGCACCTTGTGTGCCCAAATCCCTAAGTCTTGACTTTTGGGGATTTCTTAAGGCCTTGGCCTTTTCTTTTCTTATCTTTATCTTCTCTTTTCTTTTCTCATAACTTCTCTTAGCCCCTAACCTCATATAGGGTACATAATCAAACTTATACAAGCATGGATTAAACTAGAGTTACATGCAAAATTATAAACTAAAGGAAAATTTGCATTTTTAACTTTCTAACGGGAAAAACTTGCGGAAAATCGCCTCTTACTGCAGGTGAGCAGTACTTACATCGATATCTTGGACTTACAACCAAGAACGGTGTCGGAGGTTCCGGAGAAACTCGGAGTCTCGGAGATTTCTTCGCGCTCACGCGTTCCTCTCGTCGCGGGGATCCCGAATATCGGAAAATCTCTCGGAGGAGAGCCTTGGCCGGCCACCGGAGGAAGGTCCTAGGGCTTGGTGTGGTTTCGCCCAAGAGAGGGGAGGAGGGGTCGGCGGATGGTGAGGAGGAGAGGAAGTTGCCGAACCAAAAATAAAAGAATCACTTAAGTTCTTCTATTTATACCAAGGGGTATTTCGGTTCAACTTACTACTTAACTTAATATCTCTCTATTTTCTTTCAGCACACCCCTGCTGGGGCTCCTGGTTAACCCGACCAACTTAAGTTGTTGGTCCCATGGGAGGTCTTGGGTTCAAAACTCGTCCAGACAACTTTTTGCCGAAGACTCTATTTCTTTTAATAAAAATACTAAACGGACTCAGAAAATTCCATAAAAATATTCTAAAAATTCCTAAAAATATCTAGAATATTTCTAAAACATTTTTAAATAGTTATAAGGACTTTAAGAACTTCAATATGGAAATTTCGGGGCGTTACAATCCCCCATACCTTATAAAAAGTTCGTCCTCGAACTTAAAATAATTCTGGATATTTTTCTCTCATGCTGTCTTCACGTTCCCAAGTAGCTTCCTCATGCTTTTGATTCTGCCATATGACCTTCACTAGTGGCACTTCTTTATTTCTTAATCTTTTAACTGCTTTGTCCACTATCTGTGTCGATCTGCTCTCATAGCTAAGATCTTCTTGGATCTGTACTGACTGAGGCTGAATCACTTGGCTAGGATCGTGAATACACTTCTTTAGCATAGAGACATGAAATGTACTGTGGATAGCTGACATATCCTCTGGTAAGTCCAGTTCATATGCTACCTTACCAACCCTCTTTATAATCTTGTAGGGTCCTATATAGCGAGGACTTAGCTTGCCCTTTTTGCCAAATCTCATCACTCCCTTCATAGGAGCGACCTTGAGGAATACTGAATCTCCAACTTGGAATTCCAGTGGCCTACGGCATGTGTCAGCATAACTTTTCTGTCTACTCTGGGCAGTCTCAATCCTCTGGTGGATCGTCTGGATAGCCTGAGTGGTCTCATCTACAAGTTCAGTCTGGCTGCCTATTTCTGACTCCGCCTCTTTCTTTTCACCAGCTTCTTGCCAACATATGGGTGATCTGNAATGTACTAGGCCCGATGTATCGTATGCTCTGAGCATCACAAGTAGATACCAGTCTGATCCAAGAATGGATCATTGGGCGGCTGTCAAGACAATCCTCAAGTACTTAAGAAACACTAAGGATGTGTTCCTAATATATGGAGAAGGTGATATGGTAATACGTGGGTATACAGATGTCAGTTTCCAGACAGATAAGGATGGCTCCAAATCTCAGTCCGGATATGTATTTATTTTGAATGGAGGCACAATAAGTTGGAAGAGTTCCAAACAAGACACCGTAGCGGATTCTACCACGGAAGCGGAATATATTGCAGCTTCGGAAGCAGCAAAGGAAGCAGTCTGGATCAAGAAGTTTGTCTCAGAACTTGGTGTGGTTCCAACCATTGATGAAGCAATACCAATTTACAGCGACAACAATGGAGCTATTGCACAAGCGAAGGAACCAAGGTCTCATCAGCGATCCAAACATGTGCTTCGCCGCTATCATCTTATCAGAGAGATAATAAGTAGGAATGATATACAAATTGAGAAAATTCCCACTGAAAGGAATTTAGCGGATCCTTTAACTAAGGCCTTGCCTCAAAGCAAGTTTGAGGATCATGTTAGAGCCTGTGGTATTGGGTACCGTAGCGATTGGCATTAGGCCAAGTGGCAGTTTGTTAGTGATATGAGAGAAGTGTCCTAAGGCAATCGCCTTATGATTGTAATCATTTATTTTAATAAATGAATATTCACTATTTGAGTATACATGTTTGAGTATTTAATTGAGATCTTAAACTCATTTACTGAATGTCCGCAATACAATTCATAGCATGAGAGAATTTGTGATGAATTCACAACTAGTGATTATCTCTACATGTGCAATTGTGAAGTATTGAAATTGTCCCTAGTCGATGAATTGATAAATACGGGCACTATCAATTCTGTCGAGACTAGCATGGGTTATTCTCTAATCAGCTGATTCTCATTGGCCGGTGACATTGAGATATCTGGAGATATACATGAATGCTAGTTAAGGGAACTAGTTCATTGGAGTGACTGGTGAAGGATCGTTTATGGTGTGCTAGAGGGGGGTGAATAGCACTTTTTAGATCTTTGGACTCTACAGGATTGTTAGCGCAGCGGACACAATAATATGCAAAGTAAATAAGAAGTAACAATGCTAACAATACCAGATTTACTTAGTATCCACCCCGGTCAGGTGACTAATCCAAGAATCCTTCGGTGGATCAACCCCCGGACAACCTCCGGCTAGATCTGTCGCTCCTTGTGGGTGGAGAAACCTCGCCACAACCCGTAGGACACTCTCTGATCACAATAGACTACTAACTCACTTTTCCCAAGCGAGTTTCGTCAAGAACGATAGTAGTAAACGAGCCCCTTTAAATAGGGCTCGAGTCTGGAACAGTCGCTACCAGTCGACTGCCCAAATGGCAGTCACCTGGTCCCACTCAGATTCGATCGTTATACCACAACGTTCGAAATCTGCCAGCCTGTTCCAGCCTATATCAGTCGACTGCCCCATACCTAAGCCTAGGGTTTTACTCCCGAGTACAAGTCTCTCCGCACTCAAACCCTCCCGGCTTAGACCCTGAGTACAAGCACTCATACTCAGACATCACAACCTTGTTGACTCTTCACCAGCAGCCTTGATTGTTGCCTTTACGCCTTCTTCATCTTTGGCCCTCATCCCTCGGATGCGCACGCAAGCCTCCAGCTTGCCTTCATGCCACCCTTCACGTACGCCTCGAAGTCCGTGTCCCTCGGCTCATCATCCCTGCTATCGAACGGCCCCTCGGATGCGTACATAAGCCTCCAGCTTATCTCCATGTCATCCTTCACTAGGAGACATCAACCAGGTCCATGTGTACCTGTACACCTGCACACTCATGTACACATATGAGAGCATAAATCCTAACTTAACCATATTGCCCACACATCAAAATATCATGATCCTCCAGATCATTTCAGGGTCGATTGCCCCAACAACTGGCTGTAAAACTTCATATGGTAGTCTACATATAGATATGTCAGTGATATTCTTACTGCAGCTTAAGTGCGATGTTCCTTTGATTTGCGGTGTTCAAGTCATCTTGGTCATGGAGACTTATACTTTAACATCTTAAACAAGCATCTTCAAGGAGGTGTGGACCCAGGATGATTGGGTATAAGCCGAAGTGCCCGAAGATGTTTGAACAGCCTACAAAGGATTCACCACTCCATGCAAGGAGATGTATACTCGAGGCCTATCGTCGGATTGTTACTCGAAGCCAGAGCATGACATGTTCAGAGTATGAATCTCTTAAATACATGAGAGTAATTAGAATTCGTAGGACAAGAAAATGTTACTTGGGCTAGGTGTGACGTAGTCAGCCAAGTGAGGACTGACACACATAGACCATGTCATGAACCAAGTGGGTATAAGATGGTGAAAGGAATGGGGCACGGTTCATTATAGCTGCTGAAGTGTTTCAGAATTGTTTCTGAGGTCAACCGTTGATCTTTCAATTAATTGGGGATCATGATGTACTACTAGGTGCCACTCATGATCATTCTATAATTGATTAATTATAGACGACCAACATAAATTGAAAGTCTATTTAGTCACACGTACTATGAGTAATCCAAGGGATTTAAAACGAGTTGAAAATTGGATTTTCCAATCAAGAGAGATTAAGTTTGGTTAAGCCAAACGATAAGTCGAATCTAAATTTTTCAGAGATGCATCGGAAGCGTAAAATGGCTAAGTCTTTTGAAGACATAATAGATGAATTAAATAAGTTTAATTCATTGGGGCTTGGCTTGGATGGGCCGGCCAAAGAGGGCCTCCATCCTCTTTGCTTGGTCGGCCACAACAAAGGGAGAGAACCAAGTTTTTGGTTCAATTTTAAAATAAACCAAGTGTGGTTTGTTTTATAAAATTATGGATGATATAAATTTTTTATATAATAAACCAAGGTTTGGTTTATTTTTCTTAGAAATTAAAATGAATCATGGATTGGTTTATTTTTATAAAATCAATCATGGATTGATTTACCATGATAAGGAAATTTATTCTATAGGAGAGAAGATTTTTATCATGAATTAAAATATGATTTTAACCATGATATAAAATCAAACTTGGCATGATGGAATAAGTTATTCTATATTTGAGAGGCTTGATGGTTGAGAGGCCACTATATAATGGACCCAAGGCAAGGCTTGGGCGTGAATTATAGAGATGAAGGCATAGGCTCTCTCCCTCTCTTTCTCTCCTTCTCTTCTCCCCTTCTTGCCGTGCGCCAACCAGCCCCAAGAAGGAGCACCAGCCGGCCATCCTTTTGTGGTTAGTCTTCCGACTTCTCTCTTGGTTTTTCTCGTCGCGTTCTCGGAGAATATAGTAGTTCTCGAGAACATGAAACTCATGGCTTTGCGAAGTCATCCCGAAGATACTCGGCGTGGACGCGAATAGAGGCAGAGCTTCCAAGGGATGCTTACGGTTGGATCTCTCCCTTCCTTCGAGTTACGCGAGGTAATATGTAAATTAGTTTACGTTTCTACAAAAATTTTAAATATATGATCATGTCTACACAAGATAAAATTGCATGCTTAGATGTGTTGTTAAATGATTTAGAGAAATTATTTATACTAAATCTTCTACTGCATGTAATTAATTTTAAAATTACGAACTCGCATCCATGTCAACATGCACCCAGACCCAACAATCCTAACATATTCAATGCCCGGATGAGTCTTGTGTATACAAGAGGTGTGATGGAAATGTAGTAGTATTTCTTATACTATACGTAAATGACATTTTTCTCATTAGCAACAATGTCAAAGTATTGTCAGACGTAAGAGTATGGTTGTCCAAACAGTTTGATATGAAGGATTTGGGTAAAGCAGGGCACATCCTTGGGATCAAAGTTATAAGGGATCGCAAGAAAAGGATGATGTGTTTATCTCAAGCTTCATACATTGATGCTATCCTAGCTCGTTTTAGCATGCAAAACTCCATGAAAGGTTTTCTACCTTTTCGACATAGAGTACCTTTATCTAAGGAGATGTGTCCTAAAACATCAAAGGAGATAGAGGAGATAAAGGTGGTTCTTTATGCTTCGGCTATAAGAAGCCTCATTTATGCTATGTTATGTACGAGACCGGATAACTATTTTACAGTGGGCATGGTTAGCAGATATCAGAGTTATCCAGGACAAGGACATTAGACTGCGGTAAAGCATATATTGAAGTACCTGAAAAGGACTGGGAATTATATGTTAGTTTACCAGCCAGATCAATTGCTCCCTGTGAGTTACACGGATTCTGATTTCCAATCAGATAGGGATAACAGTAAGTCTACCTTGGGGTATATGTTTACTTTGGGAGGTGGAGGCATAGTATGGAGGAGTATCAAGTAGAAATGTGTGGCGGACTACACCATGGAAGCTGAGTATGTGGCAGCCTCTGAGGCAGCCAATGAAGCTGTATGGCTCAGGAACTTCTTGATAGACTTAGATGTGATTCCTGTTTGCCCAAAGCTATCATAATTTATTGTGATAACAGTGGTGCAGTAGCAAACTCGAAGGAACCACGAGCCCATAAGGCAAGTAAACACATAGAGCACAAGTACCACCTGATACAGGACATCATAAAGCGAGGAGAAGTTGTCGCCGAGATTGCATCAGAGGATAACCTGGCAAATCCTTTCACTAAGGCTCTTTTAGCGATAGCTTATGATAGGCATGTGGAGGGGATGGGAATTAGATGTATGGCAGTTTGATGATAGCATAGTCTTTTAGTATAAGTGAGAGATTGTTAGGATGTATAGTAAAAGCCTAGCTTTTGTATAGACATCTATATTTTGAAATAAGAATCACATGGTCATTGTTTGCATTTTTGTATTTGATATATATACTATTGTCCTTTACTTTACATTATAGATAACATGGTGTGTGGTGCCACACAGAAGATCATGTTTCAGTCCCTTGTGAAGTATAATTAGTGACTCACAACCGAGATGGATTTGGACAAACCATTAGAATGGTTGTAGTGTATTTTGGTATTAGTCTATCTTGACTATAGAATTACACTAGTATACTTTGTGTGTATTGAGCATGATCGACTTAAAGGTGATTCGATTTATACTGACTATATAATTGAATCAAACCTCAGATATTATGATGTACATGCTCTTAATCCCAATATAATAAAGGGCACACGTATTTAATATCTATTTCTTTAATTTACCAATGGGTGAGATTTATTTGTTAAATCGATAGGCCTGATAAATTAGGAAATAATACTATTTACATGGTATGTCGTTGATTATAGAAGGAAACCATGTCCTAGTGCGTTAGGATGATGATGTCCCCTTGAGGAGCTCATAAAGTTCATCATGTAAATCCTGCAGGTGGACTTGGTCCGACATAATGATAAGGTTGAGTGGTACTACTCATGGAGTTAGATATTAATTAATTAAATTGTCAGTAATTTAATTAATTAATGGATATGCAAGATCTTAAATATGGGATGATTATGTACACATAATATGGTGGAGCCCATATATTATTATGGGGGTTGGTGCGGCAGTTCAATGATAACTCATTAGTGGACCGGGTTATCATTAATGGATCGAGCTTAGGATCAATTAGGAGACCAAACCCAACTCCTCCTCATGGTCCCTATTGTAGCTTATATATACCTCATGAGTCATGAGACCAATGAAATAACAATATAACCCATAACCTAATTCTCTCCCTCTCACAATCTCTCTCCTAGGGTTGCGCCGGCGCCAAGCAAGGAGGAAGAAGATCCTCGGTAGGGTAAGAGGAAGAAGGAGAGGATCTTTCTTCTTCATCTCTTCTTCTCTTCTCTTCATCCCCTTAGGGTTCGCGACATCACCAAGCAAGGAGAGGCACCGGCGGCTAAGAAAGAAGCTTTCTTCTTTCTTTGGTCGGCAAAACAAAGGAGGAGTAAGGAGGAGGTTTCGGCTAGGGTTTTATGAGGGAGAAGAACTCTTTCTCTTCTTCTTCATCTTCTTCTTCTTCCTTCACTTCATCTTTGGGAGTCGGCGTAAGCAAGCAAAGGAAGAGCTTCTTCCTTTTGGCCGGCAGCAACCAAAGGGAAAGTTAGGGTTTTGGCGCAAGCTTGGAGAAGGAAGAAGGTGGTTTTGATTAGTGTCGTATATTTTTAAGGTTGTGAATTTTTAGGATTTAGTATGGTTGTTCCCTATAACATGAAAGCAATGGTGTAATTACCCATGTAGCAGTACCATTGAGTAAAGCAAGTTTGAGGTGTAGCAGCTAGGATTCCGTAGCTGCTATAACATGGTTGACATTGTAGCAGTTGTTATCCTGTATTTGCTATACTGAGCTAGTCCAGTGAGTTTTGTGTTGTAGCAACTACAAGTACAAAAGTTGCTATAACATTATAGTAGCTACTTTGAGGTAGCTGCTATAACATTATAGTAGCTACTTTGAGGTAGCTGCTATAACATGGCTAAGTAGAGCTATTGTCACTTTTACGTTGTAGCAACTATTCGATAGTAGCTACTTCACAGAGTAAATTTTTTAGCAAGCTTCAATAGTTTCATTCTCTAGCACAGCAACTATTCATTACCCTATCAGAAATGATCTATTGTTGAGTAGCTATTACACGTTGTAGCAGCTACTATACAAGTAGCACTATACCGTGTATCACCTATTGTCTAGTAGGGCTTGTACATTGTACCATCTACCATCGTCATATACCCTTATAAAATTTCATAAGGTACAAGGGTCAAGAAATGGTAATAAAAAACATTATACAAAGAGAAAAACATCTGCTACGGAGTGGAGGGGTTTACTATCGAGGTGGGAAATGATGTTTGGCAAGTTTCCTGCAACAATTAGATAACCAAAAAAAATTAACTCATGCTTAATGTTGTAGTAGCTATTGTCCAGTTGCTATAACACAAATTTATCTAGTGAGTTTCACGTTGTAGCAGGAACTTTTTCAATATCTGCTACAATGTTGTAGCAGCTACTTTAAGGTTGCTGCTACAATGTGTATAAGCAGAGCTTCTATCAATTTGATATTGTAGTAGCTATTTTCCAATAGCTACAAAAATAAAGCAAGTTTGAGGTTGTAACAGCTATTGTCCAGTAATTGCTACAACGTGCTAGTTCAATGAGTTTCGCGTTGCAGGGGCTACTTGTACAAAAACTGCTACAACATGGTTAAGTAGAGCTACTGTGTAATCATCATTGTGAACCTTAATTACAAAATCACAAGATAGAATGGAGGGGTGAGAACAGGAGCGTCTACTTTGTTTGCGGTTGGGGACCTTCCAACCTGAAGAGAAGAACTTGGAGCTAACTTTGTTTGTGTCGAGGTGAAGGAACGAGTGGCACCAACAGAAGACGTCGCCGAGTGAAGGAGCGAGATCAATGGAAGAGGTCAGGTGAAGGAAGGTGCAAGATCAAGGGAAATTTAGAATTGGGAAAGTGGACAGAGTGACGTTTTTTATAATGGAGGGAGAAGGGGAGAGAGAACAAAAGAATTGTTTTAATACTAAAATTTTGAGCTGGGGAGCGAGAACAAAAGCAGTATTTTATTAATAAAATATTGAGCTGGCAATGCCACATGAGCGCATCACTCATGGTCACTCACGAAGCATCGGGTAGGATTTTATTTTATATATATATATATATATCTGGAAACAATCTCTTACAAAATAGGTAAGATTGTATACAATAGACCCTTTTCTAGGACCCCGCATGGTAAAAGCTTCATATACTAGAGTACCCTTTATATATAATTGTGTGTGTAAATGCAAAACTAAGTATGAATAATATTATCAAGACTTCAAGCACAATATCAAAGATTATCAAGAAGATAAAAACACACACACGCACTGATTAAATCTATTGCTTAATTTATCTCAATTCACCCTTATCAAAGAGTTATTCAATTGTTTACATCCTTTACAACTTCAATTTCACTACTAAAGATAAATCAATACCTCTTATACGAGACAATCGAATGAACCATCTATAATCATCACATATTTATCATATTCGTGTTGGCCCTAAGATGAGTTGCTCGCGGTGCTGGGGGCGAGCAAATCGCCTTTTGCCACTATGATCATCACATTTCAGTTGCTTCTTAAAGTTTGCCAATCAAGGATCTTCTCAAAAAAAGATTGATTCATATTGATTACGAATTAATTGGATATTCTCTAGGGCTTTCTTCTCCTCCATCTAACATTAAGGAATCATCCTTTTCTTCACATATAGAGGGTAACTTATGCAGGATCATAGAGAGCCATAGGGGGGTGAATATCGTTGGGTTCTCCCGGCGACATAAACACAAAATGTAGCGAAAATAAGAACCCTCGAGCGGTCCATGCGAAAGAAAACTCGTACGAAGTTCATCTATCTAATAGATCTATCTACAGTGTACACCTTTGGAGTGTGCCCTTACGTTATCCCGCTCGTCCAAGTGCCGCCGGATCTCTTGCACGTTCAAGCGTCTGTGCCTCTATACGTATCCACATGGACACGATCTCTCAACTTCGGGAAGAACTACCTTAGTTGTGCTAGCAACTTGAGATAATTCACAAGACCACCAAAACCCCAAGAAGAGTTTCGGCCAAGGGAGAAGAGGAAGAAGCGAGGAAGGGAAGAAGAGAAAGCTCACACACTTTTATCCAAAGTCCCAAGACTCTCTGTTATACTCATCCTATGAATATGAAGAGGTTTGTGTCTCTTTGGCTTCCTCCATTAATACCAATAATGAGCACATCTTTTCATGTGGCTCTTTATCTTTTCCCATGTAAGAAATGAATCTTTTCTTTTTTCCTTCATTAAACACTTTAATGAATCAATATTTCCCTTAATTCCGACCCGGCCTCTCGGGCTCCTGACCAAGTCTCCCGAGAAAGTCACCGAGCTCCCGACCCAGTGTGCCGAGCTCCTAGCCCAGTCTGCCGAGTGTCGAGCTCCCAACTTAGTCTGCCGAGCTCCCAGCTCAGTCTGCCGAGTGCCGAGCTCCTAGCCCAGTCTACCGAGTGCCGAGCTCCCGACACAGTCTGCTGATCTCCAGCTCAGTCTGCCGAGTGTCGAGCTCCCGACTAAGCCTCCGAGTTCCCAACTCGGGCACCCGATTAGACCTCCCAAGTTCCCAACTCGAGCTCCCGATCAGTTCTCCCGAGTTCCCAAATCGGGCTCCCGAAGCATCATGTCCTTAGTGTGTGATCCAATAGGTTCTCGTGACGTTGGCAATGCACCTAAACGCATTAGACACATAAGCAATGAGCAGTATCTAGCAATACATCATTGCTACTCAAGTAACAAGAAAAGTCGAGATCCGACTAAACCTCCGTGACTATGATAATGTATGACCTTGTCCTTCTATCCTTGATATCTAGATTGTCCAACGAGGCATAGACTGTATCATCCTCAATCAATCTTTGTGTTTCTTGATTCCCGAGTAGACTCACTCAAACAAATGAGCTCAATATCTCATATTGACTCATTTGAGCATGGTCATGCATTTTAGCAGTCCTACTCGATCAAGGGGCCCACAGATATCACTCCCGCTATATGGGAGGGATAGATCCCATCTACATCACTCACATCCCTCTGCATAATTCATTACATACCCAGTGATCGCTTTTATAGTCCACCCTGTTACGGTTGACGTTTGACTATACCAAAGTACATAACTCCTTATGTAGAAAATCGTAGTGACTTCAGGTCTAAGGACTATTCATACCAATAGTCACATGAGAAAGTTTATGACACTCATATGACAATCTATGAAACTTTCTCATGGCGGGTCAATTCAGTACACATTCTCTAATGTATACCCATGTGTCAACTTGATATCACATATCCATGACTTGTGAGCTTAAGTCATCAATTGGCCTACATGCTAGTCTCTATGCATTAATATTGTCTGTAAATATTAATGCTTGATGTCCTAGCTTGGAGGGCTAGGTGGATGAAATCCTAACATGGAGGGTTAGGTGTGGGAAAGTCCTAGCTTGGAGGGATAGGTGTGGAAATTTCTAACTCGGAGGGTTAGGTGATTGGAAATCCCGGTGAGTGAAGCCGGGTCCTGATGAGTGAAGCCAGGTTGACTGAAGTCCCGGTGAGTGAAGCTGGACACAGAGTCTTGGTCCGAGGGATTGAGCACGAGTCAAGGGAGGCTGGGAGCCAGTTCTCTTGACTTAGAGTGGGTTTGGCCTTGGCCGGATCGGTCTGGTGACCGATCAGGGAAGTTGGCACGAAGTTCCCTCATGGATCGGTCTGGTGACCGATCCAGCGATGTCTGATCAGTCTGGTGACCGATCAGGGAGCATCCAGTAACTTTGGCAAACCTACTGTTCGACTCCTGATCGGACTGGTGACCGATCAGGGAGCATACAATGAGTTTGGAAAAATTTATGTGCGGCTCCTGATAGGTCCGGTGACCGATCAAGGAGAGGTCAATGTTTTTGGTGGAAACCTTGATCGATCAACCTGAACGATAAAATATCGTGAGGTTTCTCACCCTGACCGATCAGACTGGAGCCTGATCGGTCAGGGAGTGTCCTGATGGATCTGGGGACCGATCAGGTCACACCCCTAATCGGTCTGGTGACCGATCAGTCATGTATTTCAGGCGGGATTGTGGCAAGCAGATTTCTGGATCGGTTTGGTGACCGATCTAGTGACCGGTAAGGGTGACTGATCATACAAGCTTGCGATCCCAAGTTTCTCACTGGGACCGATCAGGCTGGAGCCTAATCGGTCTGGGATCATTCTGATCGATCCGGTGACCGATCACTTTAATTCAAATGCGCTGTCAGACGCTCTGATCGCGTCTGATCGCACTCTGATTACTACTGATACTTGTTCTGCTCTCTCTGATATTTGATCTTCTATTGATTTGCTGCCCTAATGAGCTGCTAAGTGTGCAGGTGACTCAGGGACCATCCATGGAGAGTCAAACTGAGTATTTCGCTACAGTAGATTTGTCCGTTTGCTTCCGCAGGTTGCAACGTCCTCTGGCACGAGCTGCAACGGCAGTGGAGCTGATGACCTGGGGCTCGACTGGAGGGGATTCAGTGAGTCCAAAGGAGGTCAGGGGTAGCTGGCTGCTACAGGTGAGCAGCTGGGATCTGCTGCAGAGGAGCGTGTGACCTGGCGATGGAAGCTGGTTAAGCTGTGTAGCGGAGAAGAGCTGAGAGAGTTTTTGACGAAGTGCTAGAGTCCTTGTTCTCTACATCGAAAAGCATTTGCTCTACACTTGTGTGATTACTCTTTTGTGAATCTTGAGCAATCTTATGAAACTTGAGCACTTGGGAAGAAGAAACAAGAAGCTTGGTGAGTCCATCAGCAAGAAGACACGAAGAAGAGAGTTCTTGCGTGAGATCTGTGTTGAGTGGAGCTCGGTGATAAATTTTCTTGTGTTCTTGCAGTTCTAAGTGTTCGGTAAGGCTTCTTCTTATGTTTCCTGTACTTAATACTTCATTCATCTTGAAACGTTGTGGAGAGGTTACTCCACCGAGAAGGAGGTTGCTTTCTATCTGGATTTTCCGGGGCTTGATCTACTGACGATCAAGGGATCGCCCACCTTAAGGGTATGCCAAGGAGTAGGGGCAAGTTATCCCCGAACCTTATAAATCCTCTTGTTAGCGTTTTCGTTTGTCTTTCATTTCTGCATTTTGTTTTTGTTGTCTTGCTTCCGCTGTGCTACTAACATTCAAGTGCAGAAGTGAAAAAAAAGAGAAAGAAGTTTTGTGTCTGGCTACATTCACCCCCGCCCTCTAGCCATCCAAGTTCCAACAAGTGGTATCAGAGCTTGGGGCTCTATTCAAGCGGCTTAACATCCGAGAGTCTATAAGATTGCTGGAAGAGAAGGATTGAGCACAAACCGACCTCCATTCCTCGACGACACTAATTTTTCTTATTGGAAGTCAAGAATGGAGTTTTACTTGAAGACAAACATGAGCTTGTGGTTCGCTGTCAAGGAGGGGTTTTCCCTTCCAAAGGATAATGAAGGAAAGGAGCTTGAGTTTTCCAAGTGATCGACTGAGCAAATCCGGAAGGGGAAAGCCAATGCCAAAGCTGTGGTCACTTTACAATGTGGGATGACCAAAGAGAAATTGATCAAGATTGGTCCCTTCACCTCTGCCAAAGATCTATGGAACAAACTTCTTGAGCTCCATGAAGGAACGGATGAAACCCGGACAGCCAAGAAGGACCTCCTTCTCAGTCAACTTCAGAATTTAACAATGGGAGAAAATGACACTGTAAGTATGCTCCATAGTAAATTCAAAGAAGCCCTCAATGGTCTACACTCCATAAATGAAAAGGTCGAGAACCGCGACCTTGTGAGGTATGTCCTAAAAGCTTTTCCAAGAAATACTTTGTGGTCATCCATGGTGGATGCCTACAAGGTATCTAAGGATCTTTCAATTATTAAGTTAGAGGATTTATCTTGTGAAATGGAGCTACATGAGATCTCGAACCAAAGCCCAAAGGAGAAAGGGTTGGCTTTAGTGGTAGGTGACAAAAAGAAGAAAATGGAGGAGGAGGAGACCTACTGTCATATGGCTCTAGTGGCCTTAGAAGAGTCATCCAAGGAGAGTGGAGACGAATCAAGCTCCTCAACCGCGCCTTCATCATCTTCGGATGATGAAGAGGTAATCTCTCCCGAGCTAGATAAGTGTCATAGAACAATAGCTTGCTTGACAAACATGCTCAAAAAGTCTAAGAACAAGATTAAATATTTGAAATTGGAAGTAGAACATTTAAAAACCTCTAATGATGAGGTAATTGATGGCTTGCATGTTAAGATCCTTGAAAATGAAAATAAGGACTTAAAGAGCGAAGTTAAAAATCTCAAGAATGTTCTTAAGAAATTCTCAACTAGCTCCAAAACCTTAGACATGATACTAAACTCCCAAAGGGCGGTTTATAACAAGGCCGGTATAGGTTACCGACCTAAAGAACCTAGTATCATGTCACTAATGTCTAGAACATATTTTGGATCATCAAAAAATTCTAAGGTTCAAAAACCCAAAAAGAAAATGACTAAGGTATGGGTGCCAAAGTCTTTCATTGAAAGTTCATTAGGTCCCAAAATTTGGGTACCTAAAACCTCTATATTTAAAATTATATAAGCATTGGTTGAGGGGGAGTATCTATCAACATGGGTCGTTGATAATGGGTGCTCCAAATCTATGGTCAGGGAAAATTGTTATCCACATGATTAGTTATGGAAAATTCAAATTAGATAATTTGATCTCCATTGCTTTAGCTCTTATAACAATGTAATCCCTTGGCTAGTGATTTTTATGGAATTCATGTGTCAAAGTACTTAATCATGCTTAAGTACAATCTACTTTAGTATTAGAGTTCTTCCATGATCAAGGTTGCTTCCAAGGCAAAAAGAAGAAAAAAAAACTGTCTAGTTTATCTTTACCAAATAGACATATACATCTATCATGTGTGCTATCCATGTCTATGAATTTCCTATTCAAATGATTGCATGCATACCTGTTTTGGAAGCCTAATTCAACCTTGATTTCAAATCGGTTGGAACCATAACTTTAATACACACTTGGAAGTATGACTTTTCAATCCAATCCATGAGTTTTAGCTTCAATATGTCATGATTAGGATTGAACTCCATAGTTCACTGTAAATCTAGAAGTTAGCTAAAATATTCGCAATATCTGATGATATATCTGAGGTCTAAGTTAGGTTCCTTTAATTTCTTGCATTTATAGATTTTTAACAATCTCATGCTTTGGTGATCAACATTTTGAATTTTCTAAAATTGTCTAAATTGGATAAATACATAAAGGTAGTTTAGTTAACTGCCTTCTTATAAAGAAGTTAGACGATTCCATGGAAAATTCATGTTTGTGTGTGATCAATGTATGTTTTTGAAATATGTTTGAAACTTTCTAAATGAGATAAATGCATGTTGGACAAAATACGACATTATGAATTGTATTGATACACAAAATTTATTTTGGGATTTTGACACAAACCTGATAGAAAAGTTTGGTGATTATAGACTTGACATATATTTTGAACCTGTTTGAAATAAACATGATCATGATTTGATACAAATTTTGTTTCTTTCATAGAAATTCTTGACTCTTGATATGAAAATATTCATTTTGATTAAGGGACCCCATGATTAGGATTAAATGGATTACACCTGATTGTATTAGGGTTTACATTTGAAACAAAACTGATTTCAGAGTTTTTGAAATCGGTTTTTGAAATCGGTTTTTGAAATCTGGAACTGAGAAAACCTTCTATATCAGACCTGATTGTTCCACCAACCGATCAGGACTCACCCTGATCGGTCGGGTGACCGATCAGACGTCATTCTGATCGGACTGGTGACCGATCATGTTAATGCTGATCAAGGAACTCCCAAATCGTTCCCAATGGTGTAAGACTACCCCTCAATCCAATCACCTTTCATCAAACTGTATCAGATTGCTTATCATATTGATCCCAACAAATCTGATACAATCCAATTATAATTGAAACATATTTAATCACTCATTGGTACAAACCTGGTACTAAGGGAGCACAAATTTGTTCAAATGGGAAAATATGGGTAGAAATATTTTTTTAGGCCCTTGTTTCTCAGAAATATTTCTGAAACGTCAAGTGTTAAAATGAGGTTTGGCTAATCGTGCTTGGAACAAAACTAAATATTGATTTGATACAAACCTATGTTGGAATGTTCAAATTCATAAGAAAGGGTTGGTTGAACCATGACCCTTGTTCCTTGATGAAGAGTAACTTTTAGCCAAGCAACCCAAACCATGGTTCAGAAATTTTTCTGAAATATCGAATATCGATAAAGTCTACACCCCTGTTGTGAGATGCAAATTGTTAATGCAGTCTGGTCAGGAACGTATCAGAGGTTCAGGATTTTTTTTTGAAATCTAATCGGTCCCTAGACTAATCAGAAATTGTGCTGTATCAAATAAACAATGAACCTGATCGGTCACGGAGACCAATCGGGATTATGTGTCATATACAACTGTATTCCCTACTTGTCATATGAAATATATACATGTTTGACCATGATATAAATTTGTATATGGTTTCATGTGCAATTAACACTTATTGTCGTATGATGCATATACATTATTGTCATGATACATTTATGGTATATGCCTCTCATATGCAATTCAAAATTTATCTTTGATTATTTTGGGTTTGGGGAGAGACCCTTGTTTGAGGGGGAGGTATGTTTAAACTTAATAACCATGACCTTTTCGATGTTTGACAAAGGGGGAGAGAATGGTTGATTAAGTTTAGGATTATTGTAGGGGGAGGATCGTGATTCCCCTATGAGTGTGAAATTTGCAACTATTGATTTCAAATCCCTAAACTTAAAATCGGGTTGTCAAATAACAAAAAGGGGGAGATTGTTGATGCAGTCTGACCCTGATTGTTGTTTTGGTGTTGACATCAATTTTAGTTTAGGTTGATGAGATGATTATGATTAAGTCCTGGTCGTGAACTAGGAATACCTAGTGGGAGTAGGTTGGATAAAATCCTAACTTGGAGGATTAGGTGTGGAAAAGTCCTAGCTTGGAGCGCTAGGTGGATAAAATCCTAACTTGGAGGGTTAGGTGTGGAAAAGTCCTAGCTTGGAGGGCTAGGTGGATGAAATCCTAACTTGGAGGGTTAGGTGTGGAAAAGTCTTAGCTTGGAGGGTTAGATGGATAAAATCCTAACTTGAAGGGTTAGGTATGGAAAAGTCCTAGCTTGGAGGGCTAGGTGGATAAAATCCTAACTTGGATGGTTAGGTGTGGGAAAGTTCTAGCTTGGAGGGCTAGGTGTGGAAATTCCTAACTCGTAGGGTTAGGTGATTAGAAATCCCGATGAGTGAAGCGGGGTCCTGGTGAGTGAAGTCAGGTTGACTGAAGTCCCCGGTGAGTGAAGCTGGGCACGGAGTCTTGGCCCGAGGGACTGAGCACGAGTCAGGGGAGGCTGGGAGCCAGTTCTCTTGACTTAGAGTGGGTTTGGCCTTGCCCGGATCGGTCTGGTGACCGATCAGGGAAGTTGGCACGGAGTTCCCTCATGGATCGGTCTGGTGACCGATCCAGCGATGTCTGATCGGTCTGGTGATCGATCAGGGAGCATCCAGTATGTTTGGCAAACCTACCGTTCGACTCCTAATCGGACTGGTGACCGATCAGGGAGCATACAGTGAGTTTGGAAAACTTTCTGTGAGGCTCCTGATCGGTCCGGTGACCGATCAGGAAGAGGTCAGTGGGTTTTGGTAGAAACCTTGATCGATCTACCTGAATGATCAACTGTCGCGAGGTTTCTCACCCACACCGATCAAACTGAAGCCTGATCGGTCAGGGAGTGTCCTGATCGGTCTGGGGACCGATTAGGTCACACCCCTGATCGGTCTGGTGATCGATCAGCCATGTATTTTAGGCGGGATTGTGGCATGCAAATTTCAGGATCGGTTTGGTGACCGATCTAGTGACCGGTAAGGGTGACTGATCAAACAAGCTTGTGATCCCAAGTTTCTCACTGGGACCGATCAGGCTGGAGCCTAATCGGTCTGGGATCATTCTGATCGATCCGGTGACCGATCACTTTAATTCAAATGCGCTGTCAGACGCTCTGATCGCGTCTGATCGCACTCTGATTACTACTGATACTTGTTCTGCTCTCTCTGATATTTGATCTTCTATTGATTTGCTGCCCTAATGAGCTGCTAAGTGTGCAGGTGACTCAGGGACCATCCATGGAGAGTCAAACTGAGTATTTCGCTACAGTAGATTTGTCCGTTTGCTTCCGCAGGTTGCAACGTCCTCTGGCACGAGCTGCAACGGCAGTGGAGCTGATGACCTGGGGCTCGACTGGAGGGGATTCAGTGAGTCCAAAGGAGGTCAGGGGTAGCTGGCTGCTACAGGTGAGCAGCTGGGATCTGCTGCAGAGGAGCGTGTGACCTGGCGATGGAAGCTGGTTAAGCTGTGTAGCGGAGAAGAGCTGAGAGAGTTTTTGACGAAGTGCTAGAGTCCTTGTTCTCTACATCGAAAAGCATTTGCTCTACACTTGTGTGATTACTCTTTTGTGAATCTTGAGCAATCTTATGAAACTTGAGCACTTGGGAAGAAGAAACAAGAAGCTTGGTGAGTCCATCAGCAAGAAGACACGAAGAAGAGAGTTCTTGCGTGAGATCTGTGTTGAGTGGAGCTCGGTGATAAATTTTCTTGTGTTCTTGCAGTTCTAAGTGTTCGGTAAGGCTTCTTCTTATGTTTCCTGTACTTAATACTTCATTCATCTTGAAACGTAGTGGAGAGGTTACTCCACCGAGAAGGAGGTTGCTTTCTATCCGGATTTTCCAGGGCTTGATCTGCCGACGATCAAGGGATCGCCCACCTTAAGGGCACGCCAAGGAGTAGGTGCAAGTTATCCCCGAACCTTATAAATCCTCTTGTTAACGTTTTCATTTATCCTTCATTTCTGTATTTTGTTTTTGCTGTCTTGCTTCCGCTGTGCTAATAACATTCAAGTGCAGAAGTGAAAAAAAAAAAGAGAAAGAAGTTTTGTGTCTGGCTACATTCATCCCCCCTCTCTAGCCATCCAAGTTCCAACAAGAATATGATACAAAAAGTTCCTAGTCAATCATCATATGATTGACTCTAGGGCTCCTACTAACAAATATCGCGTTCGAAAAATTCTTCGGATTCATAAAAGTAAGTGAGTACGCAGTGAAAAGTAAAGTAAAAATGTACAGCTAACACCTTTTATTTTTACTTGATTCGGAGTCTGTGACGGCTGCTACTCCAAGGCCCATGCTCCTTGACCTTTTACTTTAAGCAATTCTATAAGTTGCAAATGTGTATAAGAATGCAATGATTAAGTACAAGAATAAAAAGGAATACCGACAAAAAATAAAATGAAGGAAAAGTACGTCATTGTCGGAGCAATATTTCATCGTCTCTGTTGGGACCGGGTGCATGTTGACATGGATACGGGTTTGTAATTTTAAAATTTAATTACATGCAGCGGAAGGTTTAGCATAAATAATTTCATAAATTATTTTAACCACGTATCTAGCATGCAACCTTATATTGTGTAGACATGATCATAAATTAAAATTTTGCAGAAAGTAAACTAATTTACTTAATACCTCGCGTAACTCGAAGTAAGGGACGAGATCCAACCGAAGCGTCCCTTGGAGGCTCCGCCTCTATTCGCGTCCATGCCGAGTTCTCTTCGGGATGACTTCACAAACCCACGAGTTTCGTGCCGACAAGAACTACTAGATTCTCCAAAGGCATGACAAGAATATCAAGAGAGAGAGATGGAAACTAACCACCAAGTAACGGAATCAAGATTCCGTGGGAAGGAAGGAGTTGCGACCCGCTTCTTCTTCTTCTTCGGCGCCTTCTTGGTGGAGATGGCTCACGGCAACTAGAACGGGGCGCCGGCCCTAGAGGGTGGAGAAGGCGCCGGCCCTAGAAGAAGGAGAGGGCGCCGGCCCTAGAGGAAGGAGAGGGAGAAAACGAGAGAGAGAGAGAGCTTGCTACTTGATCTCTTGATTGGAATTCAAGCCTTGCCTTGGTTCCTTTATATAGTAGCCTCTCCATTGCCAAGTCTCCCCTTTAACGGAATAAATTTTTCATAAGAAATTTATCTTTATAAATTTTCCTATACATTATTCCGTTATGCCAAGTTTTATTATAACTAACTTTATAATAAAACAAACACATCTCCCCTTTTATTATGGAATAAATTATTCACAAAAAATTTATTATATAAATTTTTCTTATCATGGAAAAATCAACTCATAATTGATTTTATAAAATAAAATAAACCAATCCCAGGTTTATTTTAATTTCCATGAAAATAAATCTCTTTATATAAATTTCTTTATATAAATTTATTTATCCATAATTTTATAAAACAAATCGCGCTTGATTTATTTTATAGTTTAAACCAAATAAATTGGTTTCCCTCCTTGTTGTGGCCGGCCAAACCAAGCCGCCTTCTCGCGAATTAAACTCATTTAATTCGTCCAATAAGCCTTCAAAAGACTTAGCCATTTTAAGCTTCTGATGCGCCTCTGATAAATTCATATTCGACTTATTTCTCTTGATTGGAAAATCCAATTTTCAACTCGTTTTAAATCTCTCGGATTACTCGTTGTGCGTGTGACTAAATAGGCTTTCGATTTATGTTGGTCGTCTATAATCAACCAATTATAGAGCGATCATGAGTGGCACCTAGTAGTACATCATGACCCCCAATTAATTGAAAGATCAACGGTTGACCTCAGAAATAATTCTGAAACCCTTCACCAACTATAATGAATCGTGCCTCATTCCCTTCACCATCTTATACCCACTTGGTTCAGGACATGGTCTGTGTGTGTCAGTCCCCACTAGGCTGACTACGTCACACCTAGCCCAAGTAACGTTCTCTCGTCCTTTGGATTCTAATTACTCTCATGTATTTAAGAGACTCATACTCTAAATATGTCATGCTCTGGCCAGAGGCTTTGAGTAATAATCCGACGATAGGCCTTGGGTATTCATCTCCTCGCAAGGAGTGGTGAATCCTTTGTAGGCTGTTCAAACATCTTCGGGCACTTCGGCTTATACCCAACCATCCTGGGTCCACACCTCCTTGGAGATGCTTGCTTAAGATGTTAAAATATAAGTCTCCATGACCAAGATGACTTGAACACCGCAAGTCAAAGGAACATCGCACTTAAGCTGCGGTAAGAACTTCACTGACCTGTCTATGTATAGACTACCATGTGAAGTTTTACAGTCAGTCACTCCAATGAACTAGTTCCCTTAACTAGCATTCATGTTTATCTCCGGACATCCCAATGTCACCAGCCAGTGAGAATCAGCTGATTAGAGAATAACCCATGCTAGTCATAACAGAATTGATAGTGTCCGTATTTATCAATTCATCGACTAGGGACATTTTCAATACTTCACAATTGCACATGTAGAGATAATCACTAGTTGTGAATTCATCATAAATTCTCTCATGCTGTGAATTGTATTGCAGACTTTCAGTAAATGAGTTTAAGATCTCAATCAAATACACAAACATGTATACTCAAATAGTGAATTTTCATTTATTAAAATAAATGTTTACAATCATAAGGTGATTGCCTTAGGACATTTCTCTCATATTACTAACAAACTCCCACTTGGCCTAATGCCAATCGCTACGGTATCCAATACCACAGGCTCTAATATGACCCTCAAACTTACTTTGAGACAAGGCCTTAGTTAAAGGATCCTCTAAATTCCTTTCAGTGGGAATTTTCTCAATTTGTATATCATTCCTACTTATAATCTCTCTGATCAGATGATAGCGGCGAAACATGTGTTTGGATCGCTGATGAGACCTTGGTTCCTTTGCTTGTGCAATAGCTCCATTGTTGTCGCAGTAAACCGGCACTGCTTCATCAATGGTTGGAACCACACCAAGTTCGGAGACAAACTTCTTGATCCAGACTGCTTCCTTTGCTGCTTCCGAAGCTGCGATATATTCCGCTTCTGTGGTAGAATCCGCTACGGTGTCGTGTTTGGAACTCTTCCAACTTATTGCACCTCCATTTAAAGTAAATACGTATCCAGACTGAGATTTGGAGTCATCCTTATCTGTCTGGAAACTGGCATCTGTATACCCACGTATTACCATATCACCTTCTCCATATATTAGGAACACATCCTTTGTTCTTCTTAAGTACTTAAGGATTGTCATGACAGCCGCCCAATGATCCACTCCTGGATCAGACTGGTATCTGCTCGTGACACTCAGAGCATACGATACATCGGGCCTAGTACATAACATAGCATACATGATAGATCCTATCGCGGATGCATAAGGAATCTTATTCATGCAAATCCTCTCGTCTTCTGTGCGCGGACACATAGACTTTGAAAGGTTGATCCCATGCCTAATGGGAAGGTAACCTTTCTTGGATTCAGACATGCTAAACCTTTTTGGCACTCGGTCTATATATGTAGACTGCGAAAGACCAAGCAACCGTTTTGATCTATCTCTATAGATTCTAATCCCAAGGATATAGGTTGCTTCTCCCAGGTCTTTCATGGAGAAAGTTTTGGACAACCAAATTTTAACTGTCTGTAAGACTGATATATCGTTTCCTATAAGTAATATGTGATTGACATATAACACTAGGAATACGACTGCACTCCCATTAACCTTCTTGTACACACAAGGTTCATCAGGATTTTGTGAGAAATCAAACTCTTTGATTGTCTCATCAAAACGGATGTTCCAGCTCCTGGATGCTTGCTTCAGTCCATATATGGATCATCGAAGCTTGCATACTTTTGTTTTATCAACCGATGTGAAACCTTCAGGTTGTATCATGTATACATCCTCAAGCAGGTTTCCATTAAGGAAAGTTGTTTTCACATCCATTTGCCATATCTCATAATCATAATGAGCTGCTATGGCTAGGAGCATCCGAATGGATTTAAGCATAGCTACTGGCGAATAGGTTTCGTCATAATCAATTCCTTGTTTCTGACGATATTCTTTTGCCACTAGTCTAGCCTTAAAGGTAACAACATTACCTTCCATGTCAGTTTTCTTCTTGAAAACCCACTTGCACCCTATGTGCTTAATCCCTTCAGGTGGGTTAACCAAGTCCCATACTTGATTTTCGTACATGGAATCCATTTCCGACTTCATGGCTTCAAGCCATTTATCCCTTTCTGAACTTTTCAGAACATCTTTATAACTGATAGGTTCATCATCGCATATGAGTAACACGTCGTTCGATTCACTTATGAGATATCCGTATCTCTCTGGAATATTGTGTGTCCTATCAGACCTACGAAGGGTGGTGTGTTTTAGGTTCAACTGATAGCTCATCATTATGAGTTATTGGTTGTGGGTCTAGACTAGGTGTCTCTGTAATGTCTATTGGAGTTTCTTGAACTTCATCAAGTTCAATGCCACTCCCACTGTTTTCTTGTAAAAGAAATTCTTTTTCCAGAAATACAGCATGCCTTGAAACAAACACCTTTTGTTCCAAGGGATGATAGAATTGGTAACCCTTCGTTTCCTTAGGGTATCCAATAAATAGACATTTATCAGACTTAGCATCCAATTTGTCTGATACAGTCCGCTTCACAT
>JAGFNQ010006580.1:0-18820 GCA_024364735.1 Boesenbergia rotunda | reverse complement strand
AGAGAGGAGAGAAAAGAGAGAGAGAGAGGCTTGCTCTTAATCTCTTGATTGGAATTCAAGCCTTGCCTTGGTTCCTTTATATAGTAGCCTCTCATTGCCAAGTCTCCCTTTAACGGAATAAATTTTCATAAGAAATTTATCTTATAAATTTTCTATGAATTATTCCGTTATGCCAAGTTTTTATTATAACTAACTTTATAATAAAACAAACACATCTCCCTTTTATTATGGAATAAATTTTCACAAAAAATTATATAAAATTTTCTTATCATGGAAAAATCAACTCATAATTGATTTTATAAAATAAAATAAACCAATCCCAGGTTATTTTTAATTTCCATGAAAATAAATCTCTTTATATAAATTTCTTATATAAATTTATTTATCCATAATTTTATAAACAAATCGCGCTTGATTTATTTTATAGTTTAAACCAAATAAATTGGTTTTCCCTCCTTTTGTGGCCGGCCAAACCAAGCCGCCTTCTCGCGAATTAAACTCATTTAATTCGTCCAATAAGCCTTCAAAAGACTTAGCCATTTTAAGCTTCTGATGCGCCTCTGATAAATTCATATTCGACTTATTTCTCTGATTGGAAAATCCAATTTTCAACTCGTTTTAAATCTCTCGGATTACTCGTTGTGCGTGTGACTAAATAGGCTTTCGATTTATGTTGGTGTCTATAATCAACCAATTATAGACGATCATGAGTGGCACCTAGTAGTACATCATGACCCCCAATTAATTGAAAGATCAACGGTTGACCTCAGAAATAATTCTGAAACCCTTCACCAACTTAATGAATCGTGCTCATTCCCTTCACCATCTTATACCCACTTGGTTCAGGACATGGTCTGTGTGTGTCAGTCCCCACTAGGCTGACTACGTCACACCTAGCCCAAGTAACGTTCTCTCGTCCTTGGATTCTAATTACTCTCATGTATTTAAGAGACTCATACTCTAAATATGTCATGCTCTGGCAGAGGCTTTGAGTAATAATCCGACGATAGGCCTTGGGTATCATCTCCTCGCAAGGAGTGGTGAATCCTTTGTAGGCTGTTCAAACATCTTCGGGCACTTCGCTTATACCCAACCATCCTGGGTCCACACCTCCTTGGAGATGCTTGCTTAAGATGTTAAAATATAAGTCTCCATGACCAAGATGACTTGAACACCGCAAGTCAAAGGAACATCGCACTTAAGCTGCAGTAAGAACTTCACTGACCTGTCTATGTATAGACTACCATGTGAAGTTTTACAGCCAGTCACTCCAATGAACTAGTTCCCTTAACTAGCATTCATGTTTATCTCCGGACATCCCAATGTCACCAGCCAGTGAGAATCAGCTGATTAGAGAATAACCCATGCTAGTCTAACAGAATTGATAGTGTCCGTATTTATCAATTCATCGACTAGGGACATTTTCAATACTTCACAATTGCACATGTAGAGATAATCACTAGTTGTGAATTCATCACAAATTCTCTCATGCTGTGAATTGTATTGCAGACTTTCAGTAAATGAGTTTAAGATCCCAATCAAATACACAAACATGTATACTCAAATAGTGAATTTTCATTTATTAAAATAAATGTTTACAATCATAAGGTGATTGCCTTAGGACATTCTCTCATATTACTAACAAACTCCCACTTGGCCTAATGCCAATCGCTACGGTATCCAATACCACAGGCTCTAATATGACCCTCAAACTTACTTTGAGACAAGGCCTTAGTTAAAGGATCCTCTAAATTCCTTTCAGTGGGAATTTTCTCAATTTGTATATCATTCCTACTTATAATCTCTCTGATCAGATGATAGCGGCGAAACATGTGTTTGGATCGCTGATGAGACCTTGGTTCCTTTGCTTGTGCAATAGCTCCATTGTTGTCGCAGTAAACCGGCACTGCTTCATCAATGGTTGGAACCACACCAAGTTCGGAGACAAACTTCTTGATCCAGACTGCTTCCTTTGCTGCTTCCGAAGCTGCGATATATTCCGCTTCTGTGGTAGAATCCGCTACGGTGTCGTGTTGGAACTCTTCCAACTTATTGCACCTCCATTTAAAGTAAATACGTATCCAGACTGAGATTTGGAGTCATCCTTATCTGTCTGGAAACTGGCATCTGTATACCCACGTATTACCATATCACCTTCTCCATATATTAGGAACACATCCTTAGTTCTTCTTAAGTACTTAAGGATTGTCATGACAGCCGCCCAATGATCCATTCCTGGATCAGACTGGTATCTGCTCGTGACACTCAGAGCATACGATACATCGGGCCTAGTACATAACATAGCATACATGATAGATCCTATCGCGGATGCATAAGGAATCTTATTCATGCAAATCCTCTCGTCTTCTGTGCGCGGACACATAGACTTTGAAAGGTTGATCCCATGCCTAATGGGAAGGTAACCTTTCTTGGATTCAGACATGCTAAACCTTTTTGCACTCGGTCTATATATGTAGACTGCGAAAGACCAAGCAACCGTTTTGATCTATCTCTATAGATTCTAATCCCAAGGATATAGGTTGCTTCTCCCAGGTCTTTCATGGAGAAAGTTTTGGACAACCAAATTTTAACTGTCTGTAAGACTGATATATCGTTTCCTATAAGTAATATGTGATGACATATAACACTAGGAATACGACTGCACTCCCATTAACCTTCTTGTACACACAAGGTTCATCAGGATTTTGTGAGAAATCAAACTCTTTTGATTGTCTCATCAAAACGGATGTTCCAGCTCCTGGATGCTTGCTTCAGTCCATATATGGATCGTCGAAGCTTGCATACTTTGGTTTTATCAACCGATGTGAAACCTTCAGGTTGTATCATGTATACATCCTCAAGCAGGTTTCCATTAAGGAAAGTTGTTTTCACATCCATTTGCCATATCTCATAATCATAATGAGCTGCTATGGCTAGGAGCATCCGAATGGATTTAAGCATAGCTACTGGCGAATAGGTTTCGTCATAATCAATTCCTTGTTTCTGACGATATCCTTTTGCCACTAGTCTAGCCTTAAAGGTAACAACATTACCTTCCATGTCAGTTTTCTTCTTGAAAACCCACTTGCACCCTATGTGCTTAATCCCTTCAGGTGGGTTAACCAAGTCCCATACTTGATTTTCGTACATGGAATCCATTTCCGACTTCATGGCTTCAAGCCATTTATCCCTTTCTGAACTTTTCAGAACATCTTTATAACTGATAGGTTCATCATCGCATATGAGTAACACGTCGTTCGATTCACTTATGAGATATCCGTATCTCTCTGGAATATTGTGTGTCCTATCAGACCTACGAAGAGGTGGTGTTGTTTTAGGTTCAACTGATAGCTCATCATTATGAGTTGTTGGTTGTGGGTCTAGACTAGGTGTCTCTGTAATGTCTATTGGAGTTTCTTGAACTTCATCAAGTTCAATGCCACTCCCACTGTTTTCTTGTAAAAGAAATTCTTTTTCCAGAAATACAGCATGCCTTGAAACAAACACCTTTTGTTCCAAGGGATGATAGAATTGGTAACCCTGCGTTTCCTTAGGGTATCCAATAAATAGACATTTATCAGACTTAGCATCCAATTTGTCTGATACAGTCCGCTTCACATAAGCAGGACAACCCCATATCTTAAGGTGAGTTATGTGAGGTTTCTTACTATTCCACGTCTCATATGGAGTAGTAGAGACTACCTTGGTCGAGACTCTGTTTAGCAAGTAAACAGCTGTCTTAAGTGCATAACCCAAAAAGGATTTTGGAAGAGTTGCATGATTCATCATAGATCTAACCATGTCCATCAAGGTTCGATTGCGCCTCTCAGATACACCATTATGCTGTGGTGTATATAGCGGAGTCCATTGAGACAATATCTCATTATCCCTAAGATAATCTTGAAACTCTTGACTCAAGTATTCACCACCCCGATCGGATCGAAGTATTTTAATACTTTTGCCAAGCTATTTCTCTACTTCATTTCTGAACTCTTTGAATTTCTCAAAAGCTTCAGATTTGTGTTTCATCAAGAACACATACCCGAATCGTGAGTGATCATCGATAAATGTAATAAAGTAGCTATAGCCTCCTTGTGCAAGAGTTGACATTGGTCCACATACATCAATATGTATTAGACCAAGCAATTCTCCCACTGGATTACCTTTTCCAGAAAAGGGTAATTTGGCCATCTTGCCTTTTAAGCATGATTCGCATGTATCAAATGAACCGGGTTCAAATGATTCTAAAATTCCACATCGGTGTAATTTGGTCATGCGTTTCTTACTTACATGGCCAAGACGACAATGCCACGTGTAGGAGTCTATTCGATTATCTATTCGAGCACGTTTGTTGCTAACTTCGATATTGAAAACATCACCGGATAAATCTAACGTGTAGATACCATTGCACAAAGTTCCAGTCCCATAAAGAACGTCATTTAAAGTTATGTAACAACAATTGTTACTAAAAGTTAAATGATAACCCTTTTCATTCAAACATGAAATAGATACAATGTTCTTTATTAACAAAGCAACAAAATAACAATTATCCAATTCTAAGACACGTCCAGTAGGGAGCTTTAGCAAATATGTTCCGATGGCAACAGCAGCAATCTTTGCTCCATTTCCAACTCGCAAATTCGCTTCTCCCTTGACGAGTCTTCTTCTATTCCTTAGCCCCTGTATGTCATTACATATATGTGAGCTACACCCAGTATCAAGTACCCAGGTATTTGAGGAAATAGAGTGACATTCAATAACGAAGATACCTGAAGAGGATGGGGCATCAGATGCCTTCTTCTTCAAGGACTCAAGATAAACCTTGTAGTTTCTTCGCCAGTGACCCTCCTTGCCACAGTGATGGCAAGTGCCTTTTGGTGTACTTTCAGTCTTTTTGGCCTTTTTCTTCTTTCCTTTATTTTGTTCTTTGGCCTTCCTCTTAGAACCTTTCTTCGAGGAACCAACTAACAGTACCATCTTCTGATCCTGCTTTATAGAAGGCTCTATAGTCTTCAGCAGGTTGAGCAACTCAGGAATGGTAGTCTCCAGTTTGTTCATCCGATAGTTCATCACAAACTGTGAATAACTTTTGGGCAAACAATGCAGAATTAAGTCAATACTTAGTTCATGATCCATTGCAAAACCAAGTGTGCTCAGTCGCTCAATGTACCCCAACATCTTTAACACAAACTGTGAGGCAGAAGTGTCTTCCTGCATCCTAGAGGTGAAGTGGAGTCTGGAGACTTCGAACCATTCAGATCTCGCCTGCTCTTCAAATAACTCATGAAGATGGAAGATGATGGTATAAGCATCCATATGCTCATGCTGCTTTTGCAGCTCAGGAACCATAGAGGCTAGCATGATGCAACTCGCAAGTTCAGAATCGGTCACATGTTTCTGATAGGCCACTAACTGGTCTGGAGTTGCATCTTTTGGAGGACGGTTGGGAAGTTGATCTTCAAGGCATAAGCAAGCTTCTCTGCCTTGAGGACTATCCTCAGGTTTCGAAGCCAGTCCATGAAGTTTGGCCCAGTCAGTTTATTAGTGTCCAAAATGGAACCCAAATTCAGAGAAGACATGATCGAGTGATTATCCTAGAAATACAAATTGAGCTTATGTGAGAAGAATGATAAAGAATGCATCAACATACATTAATTAAATCCTATTTATTTATCGAATTGAATAACCCTTTTTATCAATTCGGGAGATCGTAGGAACACCTCCAAATAGGTTGATATCCAACCATAGATAAGAACAACCATGGCTGTGGCCATCAAGTTATTCTTAGCTATGAGGGTAGGTAATTATACCGATTACATATCACATATATGTAACTATCACTTTATGCTATCAACTAATTGAATGTTTGCATAAATCATTGGGTTGTTAACTCATTAACAAGTATGCAACAATATACATAGCACCCAACTGCACCTCTCTTTACATCGACCTTGGCTGTGGCACAACAAATCGATGCTCCAAGCTTAAGGTTGACCCATTAATCAAGAAATAGTTTTAATATGGTTGGAGCTCATTCAACCGTTTAGTCAGGCTTGGATGTGTCCAACAACCAAAACTAAGAATTGACCTCTGACTCCAACTATATTAATCATAAACTAATTCCATGGTTTGAACATGTTGAGGCTCAAGCCGGGCATGGATGTGTCCATCAACCCAAACGAGAAACAAAACTCCGGTTCTTACCATATTAATGGAAGGTGTTGGCCTTAATATTTTGTAAGGGGTTTTGGGTCTCATCCTTTCTTTTCTATGCACATTCATGACATATAATTATGTCATATACTAACGATTTTCTTAATAAAGTATGTATGTGACTTAATTTATCAAGTCTCATTAATTGAATTAGGAACCGGATTTCCTAATTCTTATTTCATACTTTATTCAAGGAATTGTTTTGGGAAATAATTTCCTAAATTGTCATAATCAATTTCGGAAACAATATGTTTAAGACTTTGATTTCTCTAAATCAAATCTTATTAAATTAAGAGACAAATTCCCTTAATTCAACTACATATTATTTTCATGAAAATCTCATTTAAGAAAACTCTATAGGAAACCATTTTCCTAATTAATTTTGGAGACAACAATATGTAAGAGCATCATCTCTTAAATCAAATAAGGAAATTATCCTAAATTTCCAAGATTTGATCATATATTTTATTTATGGATTAATTAATTACAACAAATTGTTTTGTAAGGGTGACTCCCCGAGGCTCAGATACCCAAAGAAAAGAAATTTGTCGTAAATCCAATTTGATCCGCTCCCCGAGGCGTAACCAAATTAAACATGACAATTTTATTCAAAATGGGAAATTAAATTACAACAACTAACTTTAAAATGAACGGCTCCCCGAGGCTCAATCCAAAATAAAGAATTTTGTTAATAATTTAAAACCAATTCAAATTTAATTGTCAATTAATGATCCATAAATTTTTCTAGACTTTCATGAAAGAAAGTGCCCAAAATTGTGAGATTTCATAATAGGTTTTCAGAATAATTATATGTTTCTGGTACAAAGAAAACATACATATTTTCAAAATTGAAAAATTTCTAAAATAGGAAATTTCCAAAATTAGAAAGTTTCCAAAAATGGAAAGTTTTCACAATTATCATAAAATTTCAGAAACTAGGATATTTCAAAAGTTTGCGAAATTTCATGAGGATTTCCAAACTTTGAAATTCCTAAATCTAAAATTTATCATAATTGAAAAGTTTCCATAATTGGAAATTTTCCAAAATTGAGATCATAACAAAGTTTTCCGCAAAACAATTATATGATTATGTCGAACACTAACCGGCTCTGATACCACTGTTGGGACCGGGTGCATGTTGACATGGATACGGGTTTGTAATTTTAAAATTTAATTACATGCAGCGGAAGGTTTAACATAAATAATTTCACAAATTATTTTAACCACGTATCTAGCATGCAACCTTATATTGTGTAGACATGATCATAAATTAAAATTTTACAGAAAGTAATCTAATTTACTTAATACCTCGCGTAACTCGAAGTAAGGGACGAGATCCAACCGAAGCGTCCCTTGGAAGCTCCGCCTCTATTCGCGTCCACGCCGAGTTCTCTTCGGGATGACTTCGCAAAGCCACGAGTTTTGTACCAACAAGAACTACTAGATTCTCCAAAGGCATGACAAGAATATCAAGAGAGAGAGATGGAAACTAACCACCAAGTAACGGAATCAAGATTCCGTGGGAAGGAAGGAGTTGCGACCCGCTTCTTCTTCTTCTTCTTCTTCTTCGGCGCCTTCTTGGTGGAGATGGCTCACGGCAACTAGAAGGGGGTGCCGGCCCTAGAGGGTGGAGAAGGCGCCGGCCCTAGAAGAAGGAGAGGGCGCCGGCCCTAGAAGAAGGAGAGGGCGCCGGCCCTAGAAGAAGGAGAGGGCGCCGGCCCTAGAGGAAGGAGAGGGAGAAAACGAGAGAGAGAGAGAGCTTACTACTTGATCTCTTGATTGGAATTCAAGCCTTGCCTTGGTTCCTTTATATAGTAGTCTCTCCATTGCCAAGTCTCCCCTTTAACGGAATAAATTTTTCATAAGTAATTTATCTTTATAAATTTTCCTATGAATTATTCCGTTATGCCAAGTTTTATTATAACTAACTTTATAATAAAACAAACACATCTCTCCTTTTATTATGGAATAAATTTTTCACAAAAAATTTATTATATAAATTTTTCTTATCATGGAAAAATCAATTCATAAATGATTTTATAAAATAAAATAAATCAATCCAAGGTTTATTTTAATTTCCATGAAAATAAATCTCTTTATATAAATTTCTTTATATAAATTTATTTATCCATAATTTTATAAAACAAATCGCGCTTGATTTATTTTATAGTTTAAACCAAATAAATTGGTTTCCCTCCTTGTTGTGGCCGGCCAAACCAAAGAGGATGGGGACCCTCTTTGGCCGGCCAAACCAAGCCGCCTTCTCGCGAATTAAACTCATTTAATTCGTCTAATAACCTTTCAAAAGACTTAGCCATTTTAAGCTTCCGATGCACCTCTGATAAATTCAGATTCAACTTATTTCTCTTGATTGGAAAATCCAATTTTCAACTCGTTTTAAATCCCTCGGATTACTCGTTGTGCGTGTGACTAAATAGGCTTTCGATTTATGTTGGCCGTCTATAATCAACCAATTATAGAACGATCATGAGTGACACCTAATAGTACATCATGACCCCCAATTAATCGAAAGATCAACGGTTGACCTCAGAAATAATTCTGAAACCCTTCAGCAGCTATAATGAATCGTGCCTCATTCCCTTCACCATCTTATACCCACTTGGTTCAGGACATGGTCTGTGTGTGTCAGTCCCCACTAGACTGACTACGTCACACCTAGCCCAAGTAACGTTCTCTCGTCCTTTGGATTCTAATTACTCTCATGTATTTAAGAGACTCATACTCTAAACATGTCATACTCTGGCCAGAGGCTTTGAGTAATAATCCGACGATAGACCTTGGGTATACATCTCCTCGCAAGGAGTGGTGAATCCTTTGTAGGCTGTTCAAACATCTTCGGGCACTTCGGCTTATACCCAATCATCCTGGGTCCACACCTCCTTGGAGATGCTTGCTTAAGATGTTAAAGTATAAGTCTCCATGACCAAGATGACTTGAACACCGCAAGTCAAAGGAACATCGCACTTAAGCTGCAGTAAGAATTTCACTGACATGTCTATATGTAGACTACCATATGAAGTTTTACAGCCAGTCACTCTAATGAACTAGTTCCCTTAACTGGCATTCATGTTTATCTCCGGACATCCCAATGTCACCAGCCAGTGAGAATCAGCTGATTAGAGAATAACCCATGCTAGTCTCAACAGAATTGATAGTGTCCGTATTTATCAATTCATCGACTAGGGACATTTTCAATATTTCACAATTGCACATGTAGAGATAATCACTAGTTGTGAATTCATCACAAATTCTCTCGTGCTGTGAATTGTATTGTGGACTTTCAGTAAATGAGTTTAAGATCCCAATCAAATACACAAACATGTATACTCAAATAGTGAATTTTCATTTATTAAAATAAATGTTTACAATCATAAGACGATTGCCTTAGGACACTTCTCTCATATTACTAACAGTCTCTAGATTGTCTCAGTATAGCACATGAAAGCACAAGTGATGTATCAAAGTTCATATGAGTCTCTAGTCGAAAACCCCTTATATAGGGTCATACAGGCACCCGTGTGCCTATATGGGCCCCAGTGTTACTGCGATCTAGTCGCGGCCTCATCTCTGTCGGGTCCATGTTCTATCCCTACTCAGGTACTTGACTGCTTTTCGGGCTCATGTTTTTCTGATGTGGAGGCTCCAGTTAGTGTGTGCCAACTTAGCCAAACTTAGGCTGAGTCACGGGTAAACAGGCACCCGAGTTCCTCTCGGGGGCTTGAGTATCATAGGTTTCCGGGTTGCTTAGTTGCAACACAAGGTTAATCCAACAATAACATACAAAGGAAAATGCATAAAAGACAGCTAATGTTGTTCGATCCTGACTATCAAGTTTCAACTAAAAGTCTAGGTCGGACTGATGCCTACTGCTTCCTCTTCCAGGGAACGCATCCTCACTTACTCCACTCTAGAGAAGTTACTTGTTGCCAATCGACACCTCTTATTGTACTTTTGCTCGGCCTCTGATGACTCCGAATCTCGCAATATCCATACCTCAACATATCCCTACTTTTGTCTGTTGTCCTCACTCGACTAAGACTCCTGCCCGATCTTTCGGATCAAAACATCGCTGCTCAACCCCCGGTTAGGTCTTCATCCAGTCTTTCGAACCAAGTCTTCGTGCTTGACTTCACTCACCAGGTCTTCGGTGCCCAACCCTCAGTCAGGTCTTCCCACATAGCTTTATTGACCAGGTCTTCTATAACACCTGAACTTTTCAAAAAAATTTCAAAATAAACAAAAAGAAACTAAAAATTTCTTTTAAAGGGGTCGGAGCAAGAGGTTGAACCCGCGACCCGCGGTTCAGATTGGTTTCTAACTTCCATTAGGAATAGTAATCATTTTTCTAGAATATGGAACCAATATTAGATAAGTAATAGTAAGCGTCCTTTATGGGAGATAGTTCAACATCCACTTAGTATATATAGGATGGAAAGGAGAAAAAACCAAGGGTTTTCTCTTCCTTCGTCTTCTTCCCTGCGAAAAAAAAGAAAGGAGAGTTAGGGTTTCTTACCAAGAGGAAACTAGGGTTCTCTCCTAGGGCCAAGGGTTGGAAGATCACACAAGGAAGAAGATTTTACGCCAGGTAGTAAGTTTAGAAGCACAAGGATGAAAGTAGATCACTCACCTGCAATAAAAGTAGTTTTGTGTGATTCTAACATGATTCTAAGTCTTTGGATGATGTGATCATAGTATAGCAAGACCAAGATCTTGATTTGCCTAAAAGTAAGTTTTGGTATTAGGGCATGCAAGGTGCAAGATAAAAGTTTATAGTAAAACTGAGGTCTTACTAAGCCCTAGAACGAGTTCTAGGACTAAGAAATGAGATAAAAAAACAAGACCATGGTCTTGTTGTCTCCTAAAATAAGTTTTGGGAACATTACTTTTAAGTGCAAAAGATATGCTAAGTTATGCATTGTAAATACAAGCATGAGTACAAGTTTAAGTATATTACTCTGAAAGACTGAGGTCTTTTTGGCATGTATTGGGCCGAGGCCCATAGAGATCTAGGCGAGCCTAGTAGAGATGCTCTAGTAGGGTTTGGTGGCTAGCTACCCCAAAACCTATTAGGGATGTGCGCATTGGTATTATGTCAGGCCCAAAAGAGGAAGTTTATTATTTTGAAGTATTTGAAGTATAAGAATATAAGTTTCAAGTTTTCTTCCATAGCAAGTATTTATTTCAAGCAAGTTAAGCAATTTCAGTTCAAGCAAAGTTTTTAAATGCAAGCAATGGTTACAAATGTATTCATGAGTATTTTTCATGTTAAAGAATAGCATTTTCAGTTACACATGTTTTTAAAGTGAGTATGAACATGTGTTTATATCGAATGCATATTTTGTGAGATAGGTATCTACTTACTAAGCAATTTGCTTATAGTTTACATCCTTTTATTGCAGATAAAGGTAAAGAAAGGATGTAAGGCAAGGAGACCAAAGGATGGATAGTTGTATCAGTGGTGGCGGAACTGTGGAATGAGATCCTTCGGGATGAGTTTGTTAGTGTTCCAAGCTCTAAACAATAGAATGCTATGAGTTTTCTTGAGTTTTGTGTCATGATAGTTATGTTTATTCCGCAAGAAGATATTAAGTTTGAAAGGCATGCTAGATAAAGTATGATTGAGTCCAATTATGATAGTTATATGATTATGAGTCTTCTATTTGTTGTGTCGTTGAAATAGAGTGTATATGTATACATGATCAGTGTTTCTGAAATCTAGAAACTGTAGTTCCAGAGATATTAGCCGACTGATTCAGATATCAGTCGACTGCCCTCGTGAATTTGAGGGAACAGAAACATTGGTCGAGTGATTCCCGGGTGAAGTCGACTGATAATGTCATCAGTCGACAGGTATCAATGTAAAAGAAAAGGCGTCAAATCCTAGCGAAGCCAGCAAAAATTAAAATTTTTTTTAATTCGACTAATCTTGGCCCAATAGTAAAGTTAACATAACGACCCTATAAGGTCAAGGTTAGTAAGAGAGGGTTGTTACATCTTTGGTGCCCAGTCCTCGACTAAGACTTTGTGCTCAACCCTGCAGATCACGACTTCATGCCTAATTATAGTAGGACTTTCCTGCTCACTCAAGATAACACGTTAGATCACCATAGACCTTAACTCTGAACCTTTGCTAACATCAAAATCAAGTTTGATTATCTGGTGCTCCAAGAACCAACAACTTAGTCCCACATCACTTATTCAGGAAGAAATTAAGTTGTTAAAAGAGGAAAATTAGAAACTTTCTAAGGCAGTTGAGGAGTTAACTGGTGAAATCATTAGAGAAAATCCTTTAACTGAAAAGCAAGTAAGAGCTTTATTACTAGAAGCCTTTGAACAGAATAGTCTGGTAACAAACGAAACCTTACAAATTTCTACAGATTTAAAGGCCAAAATCAGTAAAATAAATCATCAAGCGAGTAGGAATAAGCAAAATCTACTCAAAATTTAATTTGAAGAGCGGATTTCACAAGTTATGATGGACCCATCCTCCATTGAATGGACAGCCTTTTGGGTCCCAGAAGGACTATTTGAATGGCTTGGTCCCTAAACAGATTTTTATGCTCCGTGGAGCTGGGCCGTGTTAGGATGTATACTAAAAGCTTTGCTTTTGGTTGAAATACATTTACATTTTAAAAGAAAATCACACGGTGCATATTTATATTAGTATGTGCACGAAATGTCTCATACTTTGTATTGTAGATAACATGGTGCGTGGTGACGCACTGAAGATCATGTTATCAAGTTCCTTGCAGAAGTATAAGAATAAGGCTCACAACCGAGATGGAGTTGGACAAACCATCGGGATGGTTGTAATGTAATTAGGTGTGGTTTATCTTGACAATAGAATTACACTAGTGCGCTTTGTGTGCATTGAGTAGGACCAAAAGAGAGGTCATCTAATTTTGTACTGACTTCATAAATTGGATTAGATCTCGGATATATATTATGGAGTACGATCTCTTAATCCCAAAATAATAATGGGCACGTATAATTACTTATTATTTCTTTGACTTACCAATGGGTGAGATTTATTCTATTAAATCGATGGGCCCGGTAAATTAGAAAATAATATTAATTATATGGTGTGTCATTGATTATTGACGGAATTTGTATCCTAGTGAGTCGGGATGATGATGCCCCCTTGGTGAGCTCAAAAGGATCGTCAGTTAAATCTTGCAAGTGGACTATGGTCCGACATGATGAAAAGGTTGAGTGATACTAATCAAGGACCAAAAGGATAATTAATTTAATTGTCAGTAATTTAAATTAATTATCAGACATTCGATATCTTAAACACGGGGAGATGGATGACTCATAATAGGTGGAGCCCATATGAAAATATGGGGGTTGGTGAGGAAGTTCAATGGGATCCTTTAGTGGAATGGATCTCCATTAATGGATCGGGTTTGGATCCATTAGCGGGCCAAGAACAACTCCTCATGGTCCCTACCTTAGCCCTATAAATATCCCATAGGAGTCATAATACAAGGCTTAACGAATTAATTGAGAATTAATTCAATTAATCACAAAACCCAAAACCCTTTTCCCTCTTTTTCTCTCTCTCCTAGGGCATCTTTGCGTCGGCGAGAAGAAGGTGGAAGAAGAGGAGTTTTCTCCTCATCCTTCATCCGTCTCTTGGGCGTGAAGCTTCGACAAGGGAGGGAGGAGCACTCTGGTGCTTGGTTTGGAGCAGAGGAGTGGGAAGAGGGCTGCCGATAGCGGGTTTTATAGACTTACGGCACCAACGGTAAGGAGGAGGAAAAGCTTGGTTTTCCTCCTTTCTTCTTCTCTGATCTCTTCTCCTTCCTTCATCACCGTCTCTTCCTCTGCGTGCGCAAGCAAGGAGTGGGAAGGAGAGGGATCCGACGGTCGGAAAACATGGATTTTCTTCCTTGGTGGCGGCGGCGGCCAGGAAGGTTAGAGTTAGGGTTTCTGGTGGGTTTTGGGAAGAAGAGGAGTTCTCTCAGCTACTTCTGTTGGGACCGGGTGCATGTCGACAAGGATACGAGTTCGTAAAATTTAAAATTTTTACGTGCAGCGGAAGAGTTTGCATAAAATAATTTTCTAAATTATTTTAACTTCGTATCTAGCATGCAACCTTATAGTGTATCGACATAATCATAAAATAAAAGTTTACGAAAAGTAAACTAATTTACCAAGTACCTCGCGTAACTTGAAGTAAGGGACGAGATCCAACCGTAGCGTCCCTTGGAAGCTTCGCCTCTATTCGCATCCACGCCGAGTTCTCTTTGGGATGACTTCGCAAAGTCACGAGTTTTGTGCCGACGAGAACTACTAGATTCTCTATAGGCACAACTTGAAAGATCAAGAGGGGAGTTTAGAAACTAACCAACAAGAAGTAACGGAATCGTATTCCGGAAGAGAGGAGTCGCTGTCCGCTTCTTCTTCTTCGTGTTCGGGTTCTCCTTCTTCTTCAATGCTCACGGCAACCCTTGCCTTGGAGTAGTTGGGCGCCGGCCCTAGAAGATGGGAGGTGGCCGGCCTTGGGTGGAAGAAGGTGGAAGGAGCACCGGCCCTAATCTTCTTAGGGTTGGCGCCGGCCCTATGCAAGAAAGAGTGAAGGAGAAGATAAGAGAAGAGAGAGAGGGAGAGCTCCAATAATAATCACTTGATTGGAATTAAGGGCTAGCCTTTGATTCCTTTATATAGTAGCAACTCCTTTGCTAAGTCTCCCTCTAAACCGAATTAACGGAATTAACGGAATTAGTTATAAGAAATTTATCTTATAAATTTTCTTATTGCTTATTCCTTTTAAGCCTAGTTTTATTATAACCATTTATAATAAAATAAATTAGTTATCATAAGAAATTTATCCTATAAATTTTCTTATGAATTTTATTATAACTAACTAATTATTTATCATAAGAAATTTATCCTATAAATTCTTATGAATTAATTCCGTTTAAACCAAATCTTTATTATAAACTAATTTATAATAAAAACTAATTCTTCTTCTCTTTAAATTATGGAATAAATTTTATAAGAAATTTATAAACTTTCTTATTATGGATAAATCAATTCATAATTGATTTTATAAAATTAAAATGAACCAACTCATGGATTATTTTAATCTTCCATAAAAGAATAAATTTCTATAAATTTTATTTATATAAATTTCTTTATACAAATTTATTTATCCATAATTTATAAAATAAATCGCGCTATATTTATTTTATTAATTAAACCAATTAAATTGGTTTTCTCCTTTTATTTGGCCGGCCACCAAAGAGGGGTTTACACCCTCTTTGGTCGGCCAAACCCAACCCGGACCGTCGCGAATTAAACTCATTTAATTCGCCCAAAAAGCCTTCAAAAGACTTAGCCATTTTTAGCTTCTAATGCGCCTCTGACTAACTCAGATTCGTCTTATTCCTCTTGATCGGAAAATCCAATTTTCAACTCGTTTTAAATCTCTCGGATTACTCGTAGTGCGTGTCACTAAATAGGCTTTCGATTTATGTTGGCCGTCTATAATTAACTAATTATAGAACGATCATGAGTGGCACCTAGTAGTACATCATGATCCCCAATTAATCGAAAGATCAACGGTTTGACCTCAGAAGAAATTATTCTGAAACCCTTCAGCAGCTCTAATGAATCGTGCCCCATTCCCTTCACCACCTTATACCCACTTGGTTCAGGACACGGTCAATGGTGTCAGTCCCCACTAGGCTGACTACGTCACGCCTAGCCCAAGTAATGTCTTACTCGTCCTTTGGATTTCTAATTACTCTCATGTATTTTAGAGACTCTCACTCTAAACATGATATGCTCTGGCCAGAGGCTTTGAGTAACAATCCGACGATAGGCCTGGGTATACATCTCCTCGCAAGGAGTGGTGAATCCTTTGTAGGCTGTTCAAACATCTTCGGGCACTTCGGCTTATACCCGATCATCCTGGGTCCACACCTCCTTGGAGATGCTTGCTTAAGATGTCAAAGTATAAGTCTCCATGACCAAGATGACTTGAACACCGCAAGTCAAAGGAACATCGCACTTAAGCCGCAGTAAGATCTTCATTGACATATCTACATGTAGATTCCCATATGAAGTCTTACAGCTAGTCACTCCAATGAACTAGTTCCCTTAACTAGCATCCATGTTTATCTCCGGACATCCCAATGCCACCAGCCAGTGAGAATCAGCTGATTAGTGAATAACCCATGCTAGTCTCAACAGAATTGATAGTGTCCGTTTTTATCAATTCATCGACTAGGGATATTTTCAATACTTCACATTTGCGCATTTAGAGATAATCACTAGTTGTGATCTCATCACAAATTCTCTTATGCTGTGAGTTGTATTGCGGACATTCAGTAGATGAGTTTAAGATCCCAATCAAATACACAAGTATGTATACTCAAATAGTGAATTATCATTTATTAATATAAATGTTTTACAATCATAAGGCGATTGCCTTAGGACACTTCTCTCATATCACTAACAAACTCCCACTTGGCCTAATGCCAATCGCTACGGTATCCAATACCACAGGCTCTAACATGACCCTCAAAATTGCTTTGAGGCATGGCCTTAGTTAAAGGATCTGCTATATTCCTTTCAGTGGGAACTCTCTCAATTTGTATGTCATTCCTACTTATAATCTCTCTGATCAGATGATAGCGGCGAAGCACGTGTTTGGATCGCTGATGAGACCTTGGTTCCTTTGCTTGTGCAATAGCTCCATTGTTGTCGCAGTAAACCGGCACTGCATCATCAATGGTTGGAACCACACCAAGTTCGGAGACAAACTTCTTGATCCAAACTGCTTCCTTTGCTGCTTCCGAAGCTGCGATATATTCCACTTCCGTGGTGGAATCCGCTACGGTGTCTTGTTTGGAACTTTTCCAACTCACTGCACCTCCATTCAAAGTAAATACGTATCCAAACTGTGATTTGGAGTCATCCTTATCTGTCTGGAAACTGGCATCTGTATACCCACGTATTACCATATCTCCTTCTCCATATATTAGGAACACATCCTTAGTTCTTCTTAAGTACTTAAGGATTGTCTTAACAGCCGCCCAGTGATCCATTCCTGGATTCGACTGGTATCTTCTTGTGACGCTCAAAGCATACGATACATCAGGCCTAGTACATAACATAGCATACATGATAGATCTTATCGCGGATGCATAGGGAATCTTATTCATGCAAATCCTCTCGTCTTCTGTGCGCGGACACATAGACTTTGAAAGGTTGATCCCATGCCTAATGGGAAGGTAACCTTTCTTGGATTCCGACATGCTTAACCTTTTTAGCACTCGGTCTATATATGTAGACTGCGAAAGACCGAGCAACCGTTTTGATCTATCTCTATAGATTCTAATCCCAAGGATATAGGTTGCTTCTCCTAGGTCTTTCATGGAGAAAGTTTTGGATAACCAAATTTTAACTGTCTGTAAGACTGAAATATCGTTTCCTATAAGTAAGATGTCGTCGACATATAATACTAGGAATACGACTGCACTCCCACTAACCTTCTTGTACACACAGGGTTCGTCAGGATTTTGTGAGAAATCAAACTTTTTGATTGTCTCATCAAAACGGATATTCCAGCTCCTAGATGCTTGCTTCAGTCCATATATGGATCGTCGAAGCTTGCATACCTTGGTTTTATCAACCGATGTGAAACCTTCAGGCTGTATCATGTATACGTCCTCAAGCAGGTTTCCGTTAAGGAAAGCTGTTTTCACATCCATTTGCCATATCTCATAATCATAATGAGCTGCTATGGCTAGGAGCATCCGAATGGATTTAAGCATAGCTACTGGCGAATAGGTTTCGTCATAATCAATTCCTTGTTTCTGACGATATCCTTTTGCCACTAATCTAGGCTTAAAGGTAACAACATTACCTTCCATGTCGGTTTTCTTCTTGAAAACCCACTTGCACCCTATGGGTTTAATCCCTTCAGGTGGGTTAACCAAGTCCCATACTTGATTTTCGTACATGGAATCCATTTCCGACTTCATGGCTTCAAGCCATTTGTCCCTTTCTGAACTTTTCAGAACATCTTCATAACTGATAGGTTCGTCATCGCCAATGAGGAACACGTCGTTCGATTCACTTACGAGAAATCCGTATCTCTCTGGAATGTTGCGTGTCCTATCAGACCTACGAAGAGGTGGTGTAGTTTTAGGTTCAACTGATAGCTCATTATGAATTATCGGTTGTGGGCCTAGACTCGGTGTCTCTGTAATGTCTATTGGTGTTTCTTGAACTTCATCAAGTTCAATGCCACTCCCACTGTTTTCTTATAAAAGAAATTCTTTTTCTAGAAATACAGCATGCCTTGGAACAAACACCTTTTGTTCCAAGGGATGATAGAATTGGTAACCCTTCGTTTCCTTAGGGTATCCAATAAATAGACATTTATCAGACTTAGCATCCAATTTGTCTGATACAACCCGCTTCACATAAGAGGACAACCCATATCTTAAGGTGAGTTAAGTGAGGTTTCTTACTATTCCAAATCCCATATGGAGTAGTAGAGACTACCTTGGTCGGGACTCTGTTTAATAAATAAACAGCTGTCTTAAGTGCATAACCCCAAAAAGGATTT
>JAGFNQ010006579.1:287249-314573 GCA_024364735.1 Boesenbergia rotunda | reverse complement strand
CGAAGAGGTGGTGTTGTTTTAGGTTCAACTGATAGCTCATTATTATGAGTTATTAGTTGTGGGTCTTGACTAGGTGTCTCTGTAATGTCTATTGGAGTTTCTTGAACTTCATCAACTTCAATGCCACTCCCACTGTTTTCTTGTAAAAGAAATTCTTTTTCCAGAAATACAGCATGCCTTGAAACAAACACCTTTTGGTCCAAGGGAAGATAGAATTGGTAACCCTTCGTTTCCTTAGGGTATCCAATAAATAGACATTTATCAGACTTAGCATCCAATTTGTCTGATATAGTCCGCTTCACATAAGCAGGACAACCCCATATCTTATGGTGAGTTAAGTGAGGTTTCTTACTATTCCATGTCTCATATGGAGTAGTAGAGACTACCTTGGTCGGGACTCTGTTTAGCAAGTAAACAGCTGTCTTAAGTGCATAGCCCCAAAAGGATTTTGGAAGAGTTGCATTATTCATCATCGACCTAACCATGTCCATCAAGGTTCGGTTGTGCCTCTCAGATACACCATTATGCTGTGGTGCATACAGCGGAGTCCATTGGGACAATATCCCATTGTCCCTAAGATAATCTTGAAACTCTTGACTTAAGTATTCACCACCCCGATCGGATCGAAGTATCTTAATACTTTTGCCAAGCTGTTTCTCTACCTCATTTCTGAACTCTGTGAATTTCTCAAAAGCTTCAGATTTGTGTTTCATCAAGAACACATACCCGAATCGTGAGTGATCATCGATAAAGGTGATGAAGTAGTTATAGCCTCCTTATGCCAGAGTTGACATTGGTCCGCATACATCAGTATGTATTAGACCAAGCAATTCTCCCACTGGATTACCCTTTTCGGAAAAGGGTAATTTGGTCATCTTGCCTTTTAAGCATGATTCGCATGTATCAAATGAACCGGGTTCAAATGATTCCAAAATTCCACATCGGTGTAATTTGGTCATGCGTTTCTTACTTACATGGCCAAGACGACAATGCCACGTATAGGAGTCTATTCGATTATCTATTCTAGCACGTTTGTTGCTAACTTCGATATTGAAAACGTCACCGGATAAATCTAACGTGTAGATACCATTGCACAAAGTTCCATTCCCATTAAGAACGCCATTTAAAGTTATGTAACAACAATTTTTACTAAAAGTTAAATGATAACCCTTTTCATTCAAACATGAAATAGATACAATGTTCTTTATTAACGAAGGAACAAAATAACAATTATCCAATTCTAAGACACGTCCAGTGGGGAGCTTTAGCAAATATGTTCCGATGGCAACAGCAGCAATCTTTGCTCCATTTCCAACTCGCAAATTCGCTTCTCCTTTGATGAGTCTTCTTCTATTCCTTAGCCCCTGTATGTCATTACATATATGTGAGCTACACCCAGTATCAAGTACCCAGGTATTTGAGGAAATAGAGTGACATTCAATAACGAAGATACCTGAAGAGGATGGGGCATCGGATGCCTTCTTCTTCAAGGACTCAAGATAAACTTTGCAGTTTCTTCGCCAGTGACCCTCCTTGCCACAGTGATGGCAAGTTCCTTTTGGTGTCTTTTCAGTCTTTTTGGCCTTTTTCTTCTTTCCTTTATTTTGTTCTTTGGCCTACCTCTTAGAACCTTTCTTCGAGGAACCAACTAACAGTACCGTCTTTTGATCCTACTTCACAGAAGGCTCTACAGTCTTCAGCAGGTTGAGCAACTAAGGAAACTGGTCTGGAGTTGCGTTTTCAGGAGGACGGTTGGGAAGTTGATCTTCAAGGACATAAGCAAGCTTCTCTGCCTTGAGGACTATCCTCAGGTTTCGAAGCCAGTCCATGAAGTTTGGCCCAGTCAGTTTATTGGTGTCCAAAATGGAACACAAATTCAGAGAAGACATGATCGAGTGATTATCCTAGAAATACAAATTGAGCTTATATGAGAAGAATGATAAAAAATGCATCAACATACATTAATAAAATCCTATTTATTTCTCGAATTGAATAACCCTTTTTATCAATTTGGGAGATCGTAGGAACATCTCCAAATATGTTGATATCCAACCATAGATAAGAACAACCATGGCTGTGGCCATCAAGTTATTCTTAGCTATGAAGGTAGGTAATTATACCGATTATATATCACATATATGTAACTATCACTTTATGCTATCAACTAATTGAATGTTTGCATAAATCATTGGGTTGTTAACTCATTAACAAGTATGCAACATTATACATAGCACCCAACTGCACCTCTCTTTACATCGACCTTGGCTGTGGCACAACAAATCGATGCTCCAAGCTTAAGGCTGACCCATTAATCAAGAAATAGTTTTAATATGGTTGGAGCTCATTCAACCGTTTAGTCAGGCTTGGATGTGTCCAACAACCAAAACTAAGGATTGACCTCTGACTCCAACTATATTATTCATAAACTAATTCCATGGTTTGAACATGTTGAGGTTCAAGCCGGGCATGGATGTGTCCATCAACCCAAACGAGAAACAAAACTCCGATTCTAACCATATTAATGGAAGGTGTTGGCCTTAATATTTTGTAAGGGGTTTTGGGTCTCATCCTTTCTTTTCTAAGCACATTCATGACATATAATTATGTCATGACTAACGATTTCCTTAATAAAGTATGTATGTGACTTAATTTATCAAGTCTCATTAATTGAATTAGGAACCGGATTTCCTAATTCTAATTTCATACTTTATTCAAGGAATTGTTTTGGGAAACAATTTCCTAAATTGTCATAATCAATTTCGGAAATAATATGTTTAAGACTTTGATTTCTCTAAATCAAATCTTATTAAATTAAGAGACAATTCCCTTAATTCAACCACATATTATTTTCATGAAAATCTCATTTAAGAAAACTCTATAGGAAACCATTTTCCTAATTAATTTTGGAGACAACAATATGTAAGAGCCTCACCTCTTAAATCATATTTTATTCATGGATTTAATTAATAACAACAAATTGTTTTCTAAGGGTGGCTCCCCGAGACTCAGATACCCAAAGAAAAGAAATTTGTCGTAAATTCAATTTGGTCTGCTTCTGAAGCGTAACCATATTAAACATGACAATTTCATTCAAAATTGGGAACTTAAATTACAACAACTAACTTTAAATTGGACGGGTACCCGAGGCTCAATCCAAAATAAAGAATTTTGTTGATAATTTAAAACCAATTCGAATTTAATTGTCAATTAATTGTCCATAAATTTGTCTAGACTTTCTTGAAAGAAAGTGCCCAAAATTGCGAGGTTTGATAATAGGTTTTCAGAATAATTGTAAGTTTCTGGTACAAAGAAAACTTACATATTTCCAAAATTGGAGAATTTCCAAAATAGGAAATTTCCAAAATTGGAAAGTTTCCAAAGATGGGAAGTTTTATCAATTATCATAAAATTTCAGAAACTAGGATATTTCAAACGTTTGCGAAATTTCATGAGGATTTCCAAACTTTGAAATTCCTAAATCTAAAATTTATAATAATTGGAAAATTTTCATAATTGAAAATTTTTCCAAAATTGAGATTATGACAAAGTTTTCCGCAAAACAATTATATGATTATGTCGAACACTAACCGGCTCTAATAGCACTGTTGGGACCGGGTGCATGTTGACATGGATACGGGTTCGTAATTTAAAAAATAATTACGTGCAACGGAAGAATTAGCATAAATAATTTCTCAAATTATTTTAACCACGTATCTAGCATGCAACCTTATGATGTGTGGACATGATCATAAATTAAAATTTTGCGGAAAGTAAACTAATTTACTCAATACCTCGCGTAACTCGAAGTAAGGGACGAGATCCAACCGTAGCGTCGCTTGGAAGCTCCGCCTCTATTCGCATCCACGCCGAGTTCTCTTCGGGATGACTTGGCAAAGCCACGAGTTTTGTGCCGACGAGAACTACTTGATTCTCCAAAGGCACGACAAGAATATCAAGAGAGGAAGATGGAAAACTAACCACCAAGCTACGGAATCGAGATTCCGGCGGAAGGAAGGAGTTGCGACCCGCTTCTTCTTCTTCTTTGGCACCTTCTTGGTGGAGGAGGTTCACGGCAACCCTAGGTGGCGCGCCGGCCCTAGGGCAGGAGAGAGGGCGCCGGCCCTAGAGAGAGAGAGAGGGCGCCGGCCCTAGAGAGAGAGAGGGAGAGAATGAGAGAGAGAGAGAACTTCTTAATCTCTTAATTAATTCAATTGAGGAATTCAAGCCTAGCCTTGGTTCCTTTATATAGTAGCCTCTCTATCGCCAAGTCTCCTCTTTTAACGGAATAAATTTTCATAAGAAATTTATCCTATAAATTTTCTTATGAATTATTCCGTTATGCCAAGTTTTATTATAACTAAATTTATAATAAAACAAATACATCTCTCCTTTTATTATGGAATAAAATTTACAAGAAATTTATAAATTTTTCTTATCATGGAAAAATCAATTCATAATTGATTTTATAAAATTAAAATAAACCGATCCATGGTTCATTTTAATTTCCATAAAAAGAATAAATTTCTATAAATTTCTTTATATAAATTTCTTTATATAAATCTCTTTATATAAATTTCTTTATATATAGATTTATTTATCCATAATTTTATAAAACAAATCATGCTTGATTTATTTTATAAAATAAACCAAATAAATTGGTTTTCTCTCCTTGTAGTGGTCGGCCAAATCAAAGAGGGTGGGTACCCTTTTTGGCCGGCCACATCAAGCCAAACCTTCGCGAATTAAACTCATTTAATTCGCCCAATAAGCCTTCAAAAGACTTAGCCATTTTAAGCTTCCGTTGCGCCTCTGATTAATTCAAATTCGACTTATATCTTTTGATCAGAAAATGCAATTTTCAACTCGTTTTAAATCCCTCAGATTACTCGTAGTGCGTGTGACTAAATAGGCTTTCGATTTATGTTGGTCGTCTATAATCAACCAATTATAGAACAATCATGAGAGGCACCTAGTAGTACATCATGACCCCCAATTAATCGAAAGATCAACGGTTGACCTCAGAAATAATTCTGAAACCCTTCAGCAGCTCTAATGAATCGTGCCTCATTCCCTTCACCATCTTATACCCACTTGGTTCAGGACATGGTCTGTGTGTGTCAGTCCCCACTAGGCTGACTACGTCACACCTAGCCCAAGTAACGTTCTCTCGTCCTTTGGATTTCTAATTACTCTTATGTATTTAAGAGACTCATACTCTAAACATGACATGCTCTGGCCAGAGGCTTTGAGTAACAATCCGACGATAGGCCTGGGTATACATCTCCTCGCAAGGAGTGGTGAATCCTTTGTAGGCTGTTCAATCATCTTCGGGCACTTCGGCTTATAGCCAACCATCCTGGGTCCACACCTCCTTGGAGATGCTTGCTTAAGATGTTAAAGTATATGTCTCCATGACCAAGATGACTTGAACACCGCAAGTCAAAGGATCATCGCACTTAAGCTGCAGTAAGAACTTCACTGACATGTCTATATATAGACTACCATGTGATGTTTTACAGTCAGTCACTCCAATGAACTAGTTCCCTTAATTAGTATTCATGTTTATCTCCGGACATCCCAATGTCACCAGCCAGTGAGAATCAGCTGATTAGAGAATAACCCATGCTAGTCTCAACAGAATTGATAGTGTCCGTATTTATCAATTCATGGACTAGGTATATTTTCAATACTTCACAATTGCACATGTAGAGATAATCACTAGTTGTGAATTCATCACAAATTCTCTCATGCTGTGAATTGTATTGCGGACATTCAGTAAATGAGTTTAAGATCCCAATCAAATACACAAACATGTATACTCAAATAGTGAATTTTCATTTATTAAAATAAATGTTTACAATCATAAGGCGATTGCCTTAGGACACTTCTCTCATATTACTAACACGCTATGCTAAAGAGAAATTGCTATGGAAAGGAAAGGAATCATCTATGCTATTTTACTTTATGTATTGGCTTGTACCGGATCTTGAAAAAGGTCCAAGGGATGGGCACCTTAAGAATGCCCTGGTTCTGGACTACCGATGTTGTCCCTTGGCTAGAGGTTGTCTAGTATCTTAGTAGGTCGGATTAGCTACCTCGTACTCTACTAAGGGATGCGCGCAAATGATGAATGGGTACAAGCCAGGGATCCTAATGATGATGGTATGTTAATGTTCAAGTATTATATTATATATATTTTTCAAAGAGCATCCTTAATGTTTATGCACATGATTATGTTTAATGATATTGCATATGCTATGTTTAATGTTTATATATATGTTTATGTTTAATGATATTGCATATGCAATGTTGAATGTTTATGCACCTGATTAGGTTTAATGATATTGCATATGCTATGTTTAATGGTCATGCACGTGTTTATGCTTAATGATATTGTATATGCTATGTCTAATGTTTATGCACATGATTATATTTTAAAGATTATGCAAATGTTAAATGCTTTAAGTACTTACTCATGCCATATGTCCTTAATAACGACTCATATGCTTATGTTTTAAGTGTTTATGCTTATGTGCTTTAGATGCTTTAAATATTTATTCATGTTATATATTTATGTCAAATGATGTAGATTTCTACTTATATGTGATGTACGGATTTTGTGAGTAAGCAAGGAGCTTACTAAGCATTTTATGTTTATAGTCTACCTTCTTATGTTGCAGATCAAACTAAAGGTTTCTAAAGAAGGGGAAGCAGCAAGAGGGCATGTGTGTGTGTGTGTGACAGTGACTTGGCAGAACGATCCTACTGTTGTCTTACTCTTACTTATGGACTTAATGTTGCTACTTATAAACTGCATGTGTTAGTTCTTATATTTACGCTTATTACTTGTTAGAATTGAGCTTCTTTATGATATGCACGCTTAATGTAGAACTATATACTCACTTGTTAAATATGCTATGCTACGATTCACATGCTTAAAGTAGTTTAGTTAGAAAGAAATTTATCCAATTGCATATGTTCATGATTTAGTATTATTTCCGCTGCTATATTTACGCTTCATATGCAATAATGTACGAAAGAAAGGAAAAAAAAAGTAACGCGTCACTCACGTAAGGGGCAGGCGTTATAGCTTGGTATCAGAGCAATTTGTCATCTCACTACACACACATCAAGCCTGCATCCTACCGCTTCCAAGTAAGATCTTACCTTACCTGATTTAAGTATGTTTGCTTTATGTTTACTTATGATAGGAATGTTTCTAGACTAACCATACAAGTAGATGTGATACCCTATATGGTTCTAGAACGATAAGGAATGTTTATGACTAAGTATACAAATACGAAATTATGGAATCATGTTTTTACCTGGGAATGGAAACTTAGGGTAGTACCTTACCTTACCTTATAATGGAAAAGATGATACAAATGCATGTATATACATGAAGATGATGAAAATGATAAATGATCTTATACTAGCTTATTTTTTTATATATAATATGAAAACAGCATGGCTAGAAGAAGTACTAGAATTAATGATACCGTACCTCAGCCTGACCTGACGCACCTAGTGACAGAGCTCCAGTGTTAGCTCACCGAGCAGCAGCAGACCATCAACACCTTGATGAGTCAGCAAGCAAATACTACCGTCCCATCTGCGAACCAGATGCTGACACCTGTAGTGCCTCCGACTCCGCCAGCACCCCCGACAGGCCCTGCCACCGGAATGCGACCGGAAGCTTACTTAATCCAGTGGCAGAGGCTGAAGCCGGAAACTTTTACGGGTGCTTGCGAACCGTGGGATGCCCATGCCTGGTTCAAGACGATGGAAAGTATAGTAGAGCTGCTACACTGGTCTGAACATGAAAAGATTAAGTGTGCATCTCTACCTTTCTGGAGATGGCAGAATGTGGTGGGAAAGGGTCAAGGCCAAAAGACAAGTGAACCAAATGAAATGGACGGACTTCGAATCTGATGGAAATGGAGCTGATTCCACTTGACCTTATAGGGACGTCCATTCCATGACTTAGGCTTAAGTACTAATGTAACGCCCGCCCTTCTCACACTAGGGCGGGGTTACGCGAACATAGTTTTCGTTTTAGCGGAAGCGTTTGAAACTTGAACATGAAACATGTATAATCTTGTACTTGAACATGTAAGCATGAAACCTTTTAAATATCTTAGACATTGAGGAGAGCATGCTAGGTACCTTTACATTCTTACTTGCATAATAGAAGCATGCCACATAGCCATTTCTTAAGACAGAGTAGTAAGTATGAGGATGGATAACATAATACTAAAGTTCTTTAGCAAGTCTAAACTAAGTACTTAGCATATGAGCGAGAGTGAGCATGAAATATCCATATGAGTCTAAATATCAGCAAGTAGCAACTTAGTAAGTATGATTCAACATTTAACATGCAATACTCAGCATATGCATAACACCCCAAAAATATTATGAAATATTATTATGAAATATTATGAAATATTATGAATTCAAGAAATATTATTATGGAATATTATGAAATATTATGAATTCATGATACATAATTATTATTATGAAATTTCATGATGGGCTTGGCTTAATGGGCTTTGATATGAATTAGTGCAAAAAGGTGATAAAAAGAAAAGATAGAAAGGAGGAAGCAAGGATTGAACCTTGAACCTCCTAGTTGCACTAATCATGTCATAACCAACACACCAAGCCATACTTCATGTAGAGGAAATAAGAAACATGCTTGTTAAAGCTAGGGAAGTAAAGAGACATGTCTCTTCATGAGAAAAAGGTATAAATAAGAGAGGAAGAAGTTGGAGTAACTTCCTTCTCCTTCTCCCTCACTCTCATCACCGAAACTTCAAGCCTTCTCCCTTCTCATTTTCGAAAAAAAAAACACAACCCTAGGGTTCTAACCCTAGGGAATTGGAAGGAAGAAGAACTCTACAAGGACCTTGCCCTCTACTAGAGCCAAGGGTCCTATAGAAGTGCTAGGAAGGAGAACACTCACCTTCCTTCAACCAAGGGCACCTTAAGATTTTAGAGAAGGAGAAATTCAAGCGAAAGGATGTAAGTATCCCCTCGCCTGCAGTGTAATAGTTGTGTATGATTCTTTTGCTCTTGTGGTTTTCGAAAATGGGGGTTTTTCCCTTTGTAGGTTTCGGCCACCCCTTAAGGGGAGGCCTTGGTTACTCCTTAATACAAGAGAAGAACCCTTGAGACTTAGGGTAAATATGTATGTGGATTTTCTTCATGTTGTTATGAACAAAAACTAGGGTATTCACCCTTTGTAAGTTTCGGCCAAGGTAAGGGATTTAGGGGATTAAGAGTTGAATTTCTCTAGGATGTATTTTATGTTTAGTGTAATAAATGATGGTGTAGACAATGTGGTTGTATAAATGTTGGTTACAAAAAATACAATTTTTTTTCCCTACCCTACAAGTTTCGGCCACCCTAGAGGGATTAGGGTTTAGGGTTGCATATTTAACCTATGATGAAATCTATGGTTAATAAGTGGTATGATATGTATGTGAGATGTTTGTGTAAATGCTTGTATGAAGGTTGTTTTCCAAAAACCCTAATGAACCTACCCTACAAGTTTCGGCCACCCTAGAGGGATTAGGGTTTAGGGTTGCATATTTAGTGATATACTTATGGTTGGGGATGATGACACGTATATGCATGTGATGTTTAAATGGAAGGTTGGATTTGAAAACTAAAGTTTTTCCCCTAGCATGATTTTCGGCCAAGGCATGATATATATTAAGTTTGTGAAAGTTGATCACCCCATGAGGTATACTATGCTTAGTATGATACCTGATGTATATATATATGATGTTTGTATGGGATGTTTGATGTCAAAAACCTAAGCTACCTTACCCTTGACTTTCGGCCAAGCCCTAGATTTAGGGTTAAGAAGAACTCAATTAACCCATGAAGCATGCTACCCCTTCCTATGACATGGATATGATTTATGTGACCAATCTTGTCATCTATATAAGTATACTTAAGTGGTTGAATTATGATGTATGAATGAGCATGTCTTATGGCCCATGGGGCACCCTTATGAGATTTCATGTGATATGTTTGATGAAATGCTTGAAAGGATACTCCACTAAGTATGGGATCAAGAACACCCTTATGTTGTGAGGTGTGTCCCTATGGGATCAGAAACACCCTGGAAAAGTGGGTGTCCCTTGAGCAGTGAATTTGGAGTACTCCTTAGCATATATGTAAATACATTATAAGTATTTTACTTTGTAAGTTGTGTACCCGACTCATAAGAGGGGTCGTTAAACAAATCCGGGGTGCATGTTAACGTAAGGTCATGGCTCCGGTAGGACGTAAGAGGTCCTGCTCTAATGGGATTGGTGGCTCGCTACCCCAACTCATTAGGGAACGCGCATCATGTGGTACACAACTGGGCCCAATATGATATGGATGTATTTTTAAGTAATACCATTATGAAATTGTTTTGAAAACATTCATTGAAAACATTTATTACATGTGATGGGTATGCTTAAAATACTATATACTGCATGCTTAGAAACTTTGATGTTTAGTATGTTATGATGAACTCATGCTTATGTCTTGTTATGTGTACATGTGGTATGCTTTCGTATGGTTTTAGCGAGTAGGACAGGATCCTTACTAAGCATTTGTGCTTACTAGTTTATGTGTTGTCTTATTCTGCAGATAAGGGTAAGGAACACTTGAACTAAAGGAAGAGGCAGGAGGCTGAAGATGTGTGGGGTGGTGGCTCGGGAAAGAATGATTCTATATCTACTTTAATATGCTTATGTTAATGTTTCTTGATAAAGAATGTTAGTGATTACTCTTATACTTGATTAGGTTTGATTATGCTCTGAGTTGAATTACTGGTGAACTTATCATGTATGGAATTTTTTATTGTAACGACCCGACCCATTTGGCGGCCCATTTGGCGGTCTCGACCGTCGACCGTCGACCGTGCCGTTACCAATACTAGGTCTTCCCACTCCTGGGCGTGGATTTTTGCCTTCCCAGGATTCGAACTCTAGACCCAGGCTTAAATCTAGTTCTTTGTGAATCCTGAATACCAATCTAGGTCTTCCCAATTGAACTCTAGACCCAGGCTTACTCCAACTTCTTCCTCTCTTATTTATACCTTTTTCTCATGAAGAGACATGTCTCTTCACTTCCCTAGCTTTAACAAGCATGTTTCTTATTCCCTCTACATGAAGTATGGCTTGGTGTGTTGGTTATGACATGATTAGTGCAACTAGGAGGTTCAAGGTTCAATCCTTGCTTCCTCCTTTCTATCTTTTCTTTTTATCACCTTTTTGCACTAATCCATATCAAAGCCCATTAAGCCAAGCCCATCATGAAATTTCATAATAATAATTATGTATCATGAATTCATAATATTTCATAATATTCCATAATAATATTTCTTGAATTCATAATATTTCATAATATTTCATAATAATATTTCATAATATTTTTGGGGTGTTACAGTCCTCCATACCTTATAAAAAGTTCGTCCCGAACTTTAAAATAATCCCGGATACTTTAATCGTATTGCTTCCTCTCGTTCCCATGTGGCTTCTTCGAAATGTTCGTTCCGCCACAGAACCTTTACTAAGGGTACTTCCTTGTTCCTTATCTTTTTGACTTCCCGATCTAAGATCTGAATAGGTCGGCGTTCGGAACTTAGGTTCTCTTGGTCTTGTACTGGTTGGGGCTCTATCATCTGATTCATATCAGAGGTACATTTCCTGAGCATTGATACATGAAAGACATTGTGGATAGCCGACATTTCTGGCGGTAACTCCAGTTCATAGGCCACTTTGCCTACCCGTCTCATAATCTGATACGGTCCCACATATCTTGGACTCAGCTTACCTTTCTTCCCAAATCTCATTACCCCTTTCATAGGGGCCACTTTCAGGAATACTGAATCCCCAACCTCAAACTCTAATGGTCTGCGTCGCTTGTCAGCGTAGCTTTTCTGCCGACTCTGAGCAGTCTCTATCCTCTGGTGGATATTCTTTATAGCCTGAGTGGTATCATCTATAATATCCGTCTGAAGTCCCATCTCCTTCTTTTCACCACTCTCAAGCCAACATATAGGAGATCTGCATTTTCTTCCGTACAGAGCTTCATACGGTGCCATCCCGATAGTAGCCTGATAACTGTTGTTATAAGCAAACTCTGCTAGGCTCAGGTATCGACACCAGCTTCCCTTGAAGTCCAAGGCACAAGCCCGTAACATATCCTCTAATATCTGGTTTACTCTTTCAGTCTGCCCATCAGTCTGGGGGTGAAAGGCAGTACTAAATTTCAGCTTTGTGCCAAGAGCCTTCTGCACGTGTCCCCAGAAATCTGAAGTAAATCGACCATCCCTATCAAAGATAATGGTCCTGGGAACCCCGTGTAGCCGGATAATTTCCTTGACGTACAGTTGAGCCAACTGCTCTACTGAGTAGGTCATCCTGATAGCCAGAAAATGGGCAGACTTGGTTAGCCTGTCCACAATAACCCATATACCATCATATCCGTTCGTCGTTCTAGGCAACCCAGAGATGAAATCCATGGAGATGTCTTCCCATTTCCACTCGGGGATAGACAGGGGTTGCAAAACTCCTCCAGGCCTCTGGTGTTCTGCTTTGACCCTCTGGCAGGTCAAACACATACTAACATAGTGAGCTACATCCCGCTTCATACCAGACCACCAAAATTTGCTCTTCAGATCTTGATACATCTTGGTAGACCCAGGATGCATCGCATAAGGTGTTCCGTGAGCTTCTTCCAGGATTCTTGTCCGCAAGTCGGAGTCGTCGGGAACACATAATCGATCACGCAAATATAAGACTCCGCTGTCTAAAATCCGAATTCCATCGTCCTTGCCTTCGAGAACCTCTTGCTTGATTCTCTGAAGACTCGGATCATGATTCTGCTTTTCCAGAATATTGTCGAATAATGTTGGTGAAATCATTAGGGTGGACAACTGTCCTGATATGATTTCAATCCTGTAATTCATAATTTCTTCCCCTAAGGGTTGTGACAAAGCCGACAAAGACATTAAAGCAGCACATGATTTCCTACTGAGAGCATCGGCTACCTTGTTGGCTTTTCCCGGATGGTACAGGATCTCACAATCATAATCCTTGACCAATTCGAGCCATCTGCGCTGTCTCATATTCAGATCTTTCTGGGTGAAGAAATACCGCAGACTCTGGTGATCTGTATAAACTTTACACTGAGTTCCATATAGGTAGTGCCTCCATATCCTCAGTGCAAAGACTACTGCTGCTATCTCTAAGTCATGGGTAGGGTAGTTTCTTTCATGTTCCTTCAGTTGCCTAGAGGCATAGGCAATCACCTTCCCATTCTGCATAAGCACAGCTCCGAGTCCCAGTTTGGACGCGTCGCTGTACATATCGAAACCCATATCGCTCTCGGGAAGAGTGAATATTGGAGCGCTAGTCAGCCTCCTTTTCAGTTCAGTAAAGCTCGTTTCACATTCCTCGGTCCACACATATTTCTTGTCCTTCTTTGTAAGAGCTGTCATAGGGGCTGCAATCCGAGAGAAGTTCTCTACGAATTTTCTGTAATAGCCTGCTAGCCCGAGGAAACTTCGAATTTCACTAGCATTCTTGGGTCTAGTCCAGTTACTCACTGCTTCGATTTTAATTGGATCCACCATTACTCCTTCCTTGGAGATAACATGTCCCAAGAATGATACTTGATCGAGCCAGAACTCGTATTTGGAAAATTTAGCATACAGTTGTTCCTTCTGAAGAATCTGTGGTACTATACTCAGGTGCTCAGCATGTTCTTCGGGAGTTCTCGAATATATAAGGATATCGTCGATAAAAATGATCACAAATCTGTCGAGGAATGCCGAGAATACCCGATTCATTAAGTCCATAAACATAGCTGGCGCATTGGTAACTCCAAATGGCATCACTACGAACTCATAATGTCCGTATCTGGTTCGGAAAGCCGTCTTCGGTATATCCTCCTTTTTCACCCTAACTTGGTGATAACCCGATCTCAGGTCAATCTTAGAGAAAACCGTGGCTCCCTTCAGTTGATCGAACAGGTCATCTATCCTGGGTAGAGGGTACCTGTTCTTGATAGTCACGTTGTTCAGCGCCTGATAGTCGATACACATTCGCATCGACCCATCCTTCTTTTTCACGAACAGTACGGGAGCTCCCCAGGGGGAATGACTAGGGCGGATGAGTCCCTTGTCAAGAAGCTCTTGTAACTGTCCCTGTAATTCCTTTAATTCCGTCGGCGCCATACGGTATGGTGCCTTAGAAATGGGGTTAGTACCAGGAACCAACTCAATTGCAAATTCTATATCTCTTTCCGGTGCTAACCATGGTAAGTCATCGGGAAATACCTCTGGGTAATTGCATACTACTTTGACGTCTTCTAGCTTCGGGCCCTCTGTAGGACTGGTATCAACCACATGAGCTAGAAATCCAGAGCATCCCTTTTCTAACATCTTCCTTGCTTTCAGAGCCGACAAGAATTTGCTTGTCCTCTTCTTCGGCTCTCCGATAAATTCAAATAGAATTTCTCACCTCAGGTCGGAAGATAACCTTCCGTTTACGGCACTCGATAGAGGCGCCGTATTTGTTCAAGAAATCCATGCCCAATATCACATCATAATCTTGCATATTAAAGAATTCCTCCAGAAATTCGGACTCGAAGTCCTTCCACTTCCTCTGATCCACTGACCTTCTAGCTTTTACCCGTTCCCACCACATCCTGGCGTCACCAGTGAGGCAGAACGAGACACATTTAATTTTTCTCATGCTCGGGCCAGTCTAATAATTCCACTGTGCTCTCAACTGTCTTGAGCCAGGCCTGGGCGTCCCAGGGCTCGCAGGTGCCAGAGAACTTTTCCGGCTTCAGTCTCTGCCACTGAATCAGATAGGCCTCCTGTCGGACTCCTCTGGTCGGAGTGTCCGGAGGTGCCTGTGCAGTTGGGGGCTCAGTAGGTATCGCATTCTGACTTCCCTGCGGGGTTGCAGTGTTCCCCTGCTGGGTCATCAGAGTATTTATGATCTGCTGCTGTTCAGTGACCTGACGCTGCAGATCTGTGATCACTTGCATCATATTAGATGGGCGTGCGGTCTCATTACCCCGATTGCTACGTCCTCTAGCCATATCTATCATACAGGTGATAAATGACTACATAAGAATTAATATTACTTTCACTTGTTATGCAAGTGTTAATCATCTCCATATAATCATTACTGTACATGAACTAAAATAAAGCGAGGTTAGGATCTCTTACTTGGAAGCGGCAGGATGAAGCTTGATGTGTGTGTGGTGGAGGGGAAATCTGCTCTGATACCAACCTGTAACGCCCGCCCTTATATCTACTCTCGGGGCGGTGTTACGTACTAGACATTCATAAAATTTTAACATAACATAAGAACAAAAGTTCGAGGACTAAGCATGCTTGTTTAAAACTATCAAGTTATTCCATACATGATAAGTTCACCAGTAATTCAACTCACAGCATAATCAAACCTAATCAAGTATAAGAGTAATCACTAACATTCTTTATCAAGAAACATTAACATAAGCATATTAAAGTAGATATAGAATCATTCTTTCCCGAGCCACCACCCCATACATCTTCAGCCTCCTGCCTCTTCCTTTAGTTCAAGTGTTCCTTACCCTTATCTGCAGCATAAGACAACACATAAACTAGTAAGCACAAATGCTTAGTAAGGATCCTGTCCTACTCGCTAAAACCATACGAAAGCATACCACATGTACACATAACAAGACATAAGCATGAGATCATCATAACATACTAAACATCAAAGTTTCTAAGCATGCAGTATATAGTATTTTAAGCATACCCATCACATGTAATAAATGTTTTCAATGAATGTTTTCAAAACAATTCCATAATGGTATTACTTAAAAATACATCCATATTATATTGGGCCCAGTTGTGTACCACATGATGCGCGTTCCCTAATGAGTTGGGGTAGCGAGCCACCAATCCCATTAGAGCAGGACCTCTTACGTCCTACCGGAGCCATGACCTTACGTTAACATGCACCCCGGATTTGTTTAACGACCCCTCTTACGAGTCGGGTACACAACTTACAAAGTAAAATACTTATCATATCTTTACATATATGCTAAGGAGTACTCCAAATTCACTGCTCAAGGGACACCCACTTTTCCAGGGTGTTTCTGATCACATAGGGACACACCTCACAACATAAGGGTGTTCTTGATCCCATACTTAGTGGAGTATCCTTTCAAGCATTTCATCAAACACATCTTTGCCCCTCCTGCTGCTCCCTTTCGTTTATCCATTCTTTACCCTTTTCTGCAGTACAAGGGAAACATGGAAACTATAAGCATATAGCTTAGTAAGATCCCTTCCTACTCACAAAATCATACGTTCCATCAAGTAGAGAAAGCATCACGTCATAATAGTGCATAGCATTAAAAACACTTAACTTAACATAGCATAAGGGAGCATATGTACTTATCATAAGAAGCATACATGAACTTAACATAATTCACCTTTATAGCATAATAGTCATATAGTCATGACAAAAATGCGAATGCAAGATGCTCTTTTGAAAACATGCATAGGATAAGTACATGCATATGCTTTTCTTGAAATCATACATATAGGTACTTAAACATACATCCATCATCATTTGGGGGATCCCGGCTTGTACCACATACATACATACATAATGCGCGCATCCCTAATAGGCCGAGGTAGCTAGTCTCTAATCTACTAGGGAAACTAGGTCCGTTCATAGTCCGTCGACCTAGGGGCGTCTCGGGAGCCCATCCCCTTACTAGGTCCGTTCATAGTCCGTCGACCTAGGGGCGTCTCGGGAGCCCATCCCCTTACTAGGTCCGTTCATAGTCCGTCGACCTAGGGGCTGCATCCGGAGCCCACCCGTGGACCTTGCTAGGGTCCGGTACAAGCCATACAAAGTAAAATAGCATACATGGATTTTTATCATATCATAAGCATAGCACATTCTTGTTTCTTACTAGGTCCGTTCATAGTCCGTCGACCTAGGGGTTGCATAGCACATTCTTATCATATCATAAGCATATCATCATAACCTATCACATCATTGTCATATCATGAGCATGACATGCCTCTTATCTTATCATGAAGAGTGTTCTTAGTCCCGACTTACAGGGAAGCATCTCTTAGGCATTTCATCATACATAAGCCATGCATAACATAAGGGTGCTTAAAGAGCTTAAACATAGACATGTACATCATGATTCTTAGAGCATGAAAAAGCATGGGAGAAGACATGTTATCACCTATACTACTCATAGCATATCATGGGCATCCTTAGCGTGCCTAATTGGGGTTGTAGCTTCCCCCTTAGCCCAAATTCTTATTTAATCAGAAAATTCCAGCATATAAACTCTAAGTTTAGAGCATGATAAACCATGAAAAACATTACACTAACATCATACATTAAGGTAGGCATCATAGAGGAGACATTAGAAGGCATGTTGGGGTTGTTACCCCTTCTTAAGTCCTACTTATCATTCTTTACAGAAAATTCCAGCATACATACCTTAGTTTCCAAGCATGTTAAAATCATGAATAAACCATATTTTCATCATATATCATCTTATATATCATCACTACAAGAATATTTGCAATCAACAACGCCCAATCGACAACGTTTTTTAAAAAAAAACGTTGTCTTTTTTTGTTTTACAACGTTTTTAGTGAAAAGCGTTGTCTATGTGTTTTACTTTTTAATAACGACAACGTTTTATAATGATGCGATGTGCTTAGTGTTGTGGTTTCGAATGAAAGACAACGCTGTTACAAAAGCGTTTTTAAAAGCGTTGTCGTATTTTCCGCTAAAATAAAAAACACATCCCCTCCCTCCATCTCGCTCATTGCCAACCCTCGGTGGTTCGCGAAAAATCTCTCCGCGCTTCTTTTCTCCGCGAAATATCTCCCTCCACCTCCCTCCACCTCCCTCATTACCACCTCCCTCGTCCTCTCCTCTCCACGAAATCGACGAGCGTTACAACTCTTTTCTGGGTGGAATCAGAAAGAATGGAGGCGCAATGCCAGAACCCCCAACAAGCGGCGAGCGTTACAACTCTTTTTCTCTTTCTCTTCTCGCCCTCTTCCTCTTGCTCGGAAGAACAACGGACGGCTACCGTGCTTTTTTCCATCAACCCTAGATTTCTCTTCGTTCCCTCCCTGTATTTCTCTTTATTCGGCGATTCGTCTTCCTAGCTTTTGTTTTTCAATGGTCGACTGATCTTTCGGATTTCCAGGAACCACCACTCAGAAACTATTTCAAGTGCCCTTGCTCGCCGGCATTGCTGTGTGAAGTCCGAGGCTTTCGCCTTCCTGGTTTTCGTTTGGTTGCGGGAAAGGAGAAAGAGGTAACAGTTCGTTTAACAATGATTAACGCACTTGGTGGTCTTCCAAGTTTTGTTTACTTGATTTCAGTTACCTAATCCTTGAGTCAGTTTCAATGGTGTTGCAATATCATTTTTTCCCCTATATTGTAATGGGGTGCTTCTATTCACAGCTGAATTCTTGGTATTTCTTTTCCATTGCCTATCACTTACTCATGCTATAACAGGTGAGATCAATGTTTTTTAGTTTCTCATACCATCCAAGTTCTAAAACTTCTTAGACAAACTAGGTGGGGTGGGCCTTTGATGCAGCTCCAGTACTAACGGTGGTAGCCAAATGCAAGTAAAGGCCTTAGCCATATTGTGGACTGAAATTAACTGTAGTACTTCTAAATTTCCAACTCTGTGTGTGATAATGAGCAACTTAATAATTGTTTGCGTAGTTAATTAACAAATATATTAGAAACAAAATGTTGTAATGCCAGTAAAGTTGGTTTTTTATTGGTTTCTATGGTAACCAAGTTCCTATATCTTTGGAAAGTGCTGCTGAAAGGTAGCCATTTTGGAAAGTGGTGTTCATATTCACTGTCTCTCTCATGGATGGTTGGAATTATTTTTGGAAGAAAATTAATCATTTTATTGAAGACAATCGAACTTCTTAATGTAAGCTATTTTAGTTCATCGAACATGATCCATAGTATGAATTCCAACTTTGCTTATCCAAGAAAACAATCATCCTTTTTCTTTTCAGAGTGAGATTACTTATTCTTGTAGGACACACCAGAAATTCTTTTCCTATGCAATTCATTCTAATTGCATCTAGATCCAAAGACAAACTGACAATTTCTAATGCATCTTCTTTGCCTTTTTCATGCAACAAGGCCGCTTACTGTTTCAATCACAATATTTAGAAAATTTTCACTTTTCCATTTTGGAGATTTTTTTTTTCTTTGATATTTTCATGTTACTGCTGATGCATCTTCTCTCATTTTCATCCAATAAAAGTCAGCCTGCAGATACAACCACGATCTGTAGAAGTTAAATTTCACCAATCTGTCCTTGAGAAGTTTTTAAGTACCTTGATCCTTTCGCAGCAATAGAAGTTAATTTCAACACTAGTTCTGGCTATTTTTTGATCCTGATGGGTGTGGAAATTTGACTTATTGGCTTCGTCACTCAATGCTAATAGATGTATTTGAGTTGAAGGTTCTATATGATCTTCTTGTTAAAAAAAACAACTTAAGTACTCAGGACTGTTGTTTCCAAGTATTTTGAATTATTCCAAGATCACTATGTAAGAATTAAAAGGTAAGCACTGATCAGGGTTGGTGGGCATATATCTGCCTTGAAATTACTTTAAAAATAAAATTTTGTAAAACAAAATATCCATATTCATCTATACTCTGTATGTTGCCTTTCTGACGAAACATATTCAATTCTTAAGGACAAGGTTGTAAAAATCGCTAGGCGGTAGTCGGGCGGAAGACTACCACCTAGCGCCTAGTCGGCGCCTAGGCAGCGCTAGGCGGCATTAGGCGGCACCACGGTGGGGTGCCGCCTAGCACCTAGGCGGCCGCCTAGGCCGACTTTTACAACAATGCTTAAGGGATGTGAAAGTGTACAATTATACTATTTATGATGGAGAATGACCCATAGATAAAAAATGATGAAATGCAGTTTACTAGGAGGTAAATGCCCTTCTTTTGAAGGATTTTACACATACTATTTTGTAGATTCACAACCTCTGGATGTATTTTAATCATATACCAGATTGTTTTATCCAATTACTGCTGTCTGTTTTATCAGTTCATTTGTAGATAATATTATTTTTATGGCAATTTTTTGTTGGATCAAAGTATGCTTGTCTTACTCCAAAATATTACTGTAATTTGTATGTGACAATGAACAATTTTGTTCCTTTCATGCCATAATACGATGGAGTTGGTGTACATTTAGTTTATGATCCTGAAGGAAGTTAGTCAGAGCCTGGATCCTAGAAAATCTACTGTAATAAACCATTCTTCTTGCTATGGGCTAGATACACAGGTGAAATGCTGTCATTGCTATGAGTGATTCCCCACCTCCTACCCCCATAAAAATAGATTTTTGTGTGCAATATGATTATTATTTACACAAATTTTGATGGCAACTTCTTATTATCATGGATTTATTTTTTATTTGTTTGCAGTAAATTTTGTCTTCGAAGGGATTTTGTAACCAACCCTTCATCATTGAGAAAAAGACTTGTTTGTCTTGGGATTGGAATGTTTCTCATATCACCATGCCTTTTAATCTTCTTGCTAGTGCACCTTTTTCTAAGACATGCTGAACAGTTATACCATCATCCAAGCACAGCATCATCTCGTAGGTGGTCTAATTTATCGAAATGGATTTTCAGGGAGTTCAATGAGGTACAAATATTCCTTCTTACAAGATTAAATTAGGATTTAGTTTAACTTTCCCACGTCCTTGAGTAAAAAATAGATTAGTATAACAATAGAATAAACTCCTACAATACCCATGTGCACTTTAATCCAAGTCTATCACCTGAACCTTACCTCAGTAACCATGCTAAGAAACTCTCCCTTGACAACCTCAAGGCAAGAAAAGAGTTGAGAGAAATGTTAAGATGAAACAAATCTGATCACATTATATCTACTAATGAATCACAATTGAATGCAATTGCTTAATCATAATGAACTAACATGACCACCAAATGCATATTTACACCCCGAATGTAGGCTATTATAGTCCCTGAGTGCTTGAACCATTATATGAACTACCTATTAGATGACATGACATGACATCTAGTAATCAAGAGAGCACATATATGGAAGTTCTTCCCCTTGCACTCTATCTTACTGTTTGGATTGATAGCTCATGTTTGCCTAGACAGTGGGTATTTCTGACAAACAACCACATACTGCAAAGAAATTGCACTCGAAGCTTCACACTCGTCAACTGCTAGTCAAAAGCAAAAAAGTATATGGATTGCTCTTTATTATGAGTCACGTACATACCAGATTCAGTCTTTTATATATCATCAATAAGCTTGTAGGTTATCTGCATGGTTCATTAGGCCATTTCATCCTTCGTGATATCATACAAATATCTCATTTCTACCATGAACCCTAATCATATGTCTACAACTATTGATATAAAAGGAGCTACCCAATACAACAGAGAAGGAGTAGGATCTTACCTCATGGATATTGTTGGTCATTGGATCATCTAGTTAAGCAATCAAATCTGAACTTTTGCTTCTCTAATACAAAATTTGAACTGAATCCACTGTTGCACCAGAAGAAGAAAAAAACAGGAATGGAGCTTTTACCAGCTCAAATTTTTGACTTGACCAGAAATGTAATCTGCTGGGGTAAGTTGATTGACTTGGCTGGCTTTTGGAAAAAAGCAGAGGACCTATAAATGCCATCAAAAACCATGCCACTTTTATTAATGACTATCTAAAGTCAAGAATTAAAATTTTGATAAGAAAATTTATCAATTTGCATGATAAATTTAATATTTATCATATTTTTTATTGGCTGGTACCACTCTTATGTCCTTGAGCAGACTGTACAATTAAATCTAAAGTCTACAATGATGTGTTTATAGTTCTCAGTAGGGATGGAATCTTTTATCACTCTTAATATAATTAGATGGCTCAAATCATGTTTGAATTTCCTTCATCATACTGAACCATAGATTTCTTGAAGTTCAAAACTCTCAATCTAAAATAGAACACCAGAAAACTTGCTTGCATCATATGCTACAGTACACACATGAGTTTCATTAACAATCTTGTAATGTTCTCATTTTTCATTGCAATGACTGTTTGAATAACTTTTCAGGTGGATCATTTGTTTATGCAACGATTAAACAACAGTGTGATAGATGCCTCAAATTATTTAAAGCAATTTCCATTCCCTCTAATTTCCATATTAGCCAAATTTGTGTCTTTTGTTTCTGGTGGCTTCACTGCAATTCTAATTATAATTGCATTCTTGGATGAGCCTCTACTTGAAGCTCAAGTAAGTTATCTATCTTGTGCATTTAACTATGAATTTCAAGTTAACTATGCAAGTTTTATTTGTGCCTAAATATGATTTCAGATATTTGGTCGCAATTTACTCTGGTATGCTGCTGTTTTTGGAACTGTGACTGCCATAAGTCGAGCTGTTGTAACAGATGAACTTCAAGTTCGTGATCCAGAAGGTGCAATGTCTATCGTCATCCAAAACACACATTATATGCCCAAAAAGTGGCGTGGTAGAGAAAATAGTGGTGTTGTTCGTGCAGAATTTGAAACCCTGTTTCAGGTATCATACTTGTGCACCACACCCTAATTTCTTTAACTATAATCTTTGTTAATTCCTTTTACACCAATTAAAAATTTGGCAATACTAATGGCTCTGTTATTTTCAAAATTATAATGGGCCATGAACAATTGTTCTAAATGCCAAAAATGTTATTTTTGTCATTTATTATTTTCTTTCTTAAATAATATGCAAAATTTGAAATGCAAACATGCACGACTTCCATGACTCAACCATTTTGCATTAGGGGTTAATTTCTGTAGTTTTTTTTCTCTTTTCGCACAACTTCATTTAAAGTTAACCTTGAAACCTACAAAAAAAAAGATGTGTTATATACAAGTCTAATTAGATATTGACCTACACATTATTTAATTTGGAGTGTATTCTAGATCTATGCCTGCTAACCTTGTTCTGCTGAGGCTAAGCTTGGTACAAATTAATTCATTATTGAGCATTTGATAGTGATTTATATGATTTAAAGTATGTATCTCTCAAATATTGATGCTGATTTTCTTTCATTGTTCATTATAACAGGGCAATAAATTTTCGTTCATTGTTCATTATAACAGGGCAATAAATTTTCGTTCATTGTCCACTATAACAGTGCAACAAATTCTCATTCATTGTTCATTATAACAGGTTGATTTTTTTTTAGCATGTATTTTCTGTGTTCTGTAATTGCTGCAGCACAAAGAAATTCTTCTTTAGGCGACATCACCATTTTGTTCAGTAACTGCCTGTGGCGACTACAATCAAACTGATATATACTATTAGTTTCTCTTACATGAATTTGTTTCCATGCTATATTAGTAGCAATTGCTTGTTATTAAATTATAGTGACATTTGTATAAGTGATAATTTTGAAAGATCTAATCAATGGAACATGGTAACCATATATAGAATAAGTTATATAAATCATGATAAATACACACTTTCAAACAAAAACTAACGTTTTTAAGGCATTATAAGAATAGGTTTCCAAAATTCTTTAAACCTTGATATGTAACATTGTTATTTAACCTAAAAGGTAATGGCATCAATAGTGAACCATCTTGTTTGCTATAGTAGATGAAGGGATGGGTCATGAGTGACTTCTGTTGTTGATTGCACCACCAGACTTTTGACTTTTAATTGTTTGACAATGTCATTTGGTTCAAACTCAATAACTTGGCTTGGATTGCGTGAGGCAATATGCGATTAAAATGATATGCGGTCTCCATCTACTTTGTGGCTCGTATAATTTCTCATCTGAGCATATTAAGAACACATACATAATGATAGTGTATGTTCTATGTGCTGTGGCGAATTACTGCATGTGCATGTCATACATGGACCAGTTTACAAATAATGATGAGTATAGAACACTTCAATTTCTTTAAATCTCGGTTACTTTAAGTTTTGATTGCAGCATTGAAAAATTTGCTTAATTGATCTTTTCTAGTGCAGTACACTGGAATGATGCTACTGGAAGAGATGGCATCTATTTTCGTTACTCCTTATTTGCTCGTATTTGTTGTTCCTAAGGTAAAACTTGGTGTTATATTACCACTTGCATTATAAGTTTGTACACAATTTAATACATATATGTACCAATACACAGCATGTTGATGACATTTTGCGATTTATTTCAAAATTCACGGTGTATGTCGATGGAGTTGGCGATGTCTGCAGGTCAATCATTGTACTGCTGTCTATTTTTTTTCATGATAGGCTATTGCACTTGCTAATGAACTTAATTCTCTTTTATTTACATGCAGTTTTAGTTTGTTTGACTTTCGAAACCACGGAAATAAGAAGTATGCTTCACCTTCTAATGCAGAGCGAGATAAGAGTTCTCAGGGTAAAACAGAAAAATCATTTTTGAGGTACGTTTTTGCTGAGGCTGACTTGTTATCTAACACGTCCTTTCCAAGAACTGGTTATCAGTACGTCTTCCCTGAGGCCATGACTTGTTATCTAATATGCCCTTTCCAAGAACTGGTTATCATGTGGGACAACATTAAACTACCATCTACTCAAGGTTACTTCTATTCAACTTCATTCCATATCCATTTATCGTAAAAACAACTATGGTCAAGAGGATCAGTTTGTTGCAATGAAGTCATTTGCTGGACTAGCAAGTTACATATACAAAGTTGATTTATATGTAGTTTTATCAATACCCTTTTTTGTGCATTCTCAAAACAGGAGCCATTACCTTGATACAATTCCATTAGTCTATGTTTTTCTCACTGTTCTAAGCTACAATGTCAGCTGCTGAATCTGCAACCTAGTTCATTAGACATAGATCTTTTCAGTTAAAGAATGGGAGTGGCCCAGTAAGACTTGCCGTTGAGCGTTGTGCTCTGCATATTTTTCAGTTAACAAAAGGTCAGTGTTACATTGATTCTGTTTATCATAATCTCTAATAGTTCATCTAGGTATGCTTTATATTCTTTTTAGTTGTCACATATGGAAGCAGTCTTATTTGTGTGTATATAATCTCTTATCCCAATTTAATATTTTTATGCAGTGTTAAAGCAGATCGAGTTAACAAGCAGCCCCAAAGAACAACTTGTGAATGATGAAGTTTTATAGAACTTGTGAATTGAGATATTTTTTGTATTTAATATGGAATACAAACACTTTTGTAAATAATGCACTGTATTATAAGTGAATTTTGTAAACTATTATCAGTGTAAATTGTGAATATTATCAATTGTGAATAAAAATGCTTGTAAATTGTGAATATTGTAAATTGTGAATATTATCAATTGTGAATAAAAATGTTTATAAATTGTGAATATTATAAATTGTGAAAAACACTGCCTATTAAAAAGACAACGTTTTTTAAGTAACAATACACAACACGATTTTTGCGTTGTCTTTGTGCCAAACCACAACGCTTTTTAAAAACCAATAGACAACGCGAAAAAAGCGTTGTCTTTGCTCCAAACCACAACGCGGAAAAAGCGTTGTCGTAGATATACTTTCTACAACGGCTTCATCAACATCGCTTTTTAAGCATTAACGACAACGCGGAAAAAGCGTTGTTGTTTCACTTTTTTCTTGTAGTGCATAGGGAGGGTCATTATCAAGCATACTAGGAGTTTAAACCTCTCTAAGCCCTAAAAGAGGTCCTTGGTCGAAAATACCAGCAAGCCTACTCCGGGTTTTTGGGGGCTTAAGGACAAGGAAAACATCATATTATCATCATATATTTAGTCACACATCATGAGAGAAAAACATATGCAAGTATAGGAGTAGTTTAAACCCTCGCAAGCCCTAAAAACCTTCTTGGCCGAAAACATCAAGAGCTTCATCCTATGTTTAAACCCTTTTTAAACACTCGAAACTATTGTAATGCAGGTGAGGGGATTACTTACATCCTCTCGCTTGAATCTCCCCCAAGATGTCCTTGAAGAGGAGGAGAGGAGAGCCCTTCTTGCGCTTCTTTTCCTTAGCCTTGCTTTAGTAGAAGGTAGTCTCTCTATAGGGCCCTCTTGGGAGTTTTTTTTTTCTTATGGAGGAAACCTAGGGTTGGAGTTTCGAAAATTTGAGAAGGGGAGGGGAGAGTTTTCGGTTTTGAAGAGGGAAGAGTGAGGAAGAAGAAGAGAGGAAGTTATTCCAACTTCCCTTCACTTATTTATACTTTTCTCATGAAGAGACATGTCTCTTCACTTCCCTAGCTTTAACAAGCATGTTTCTTATTCTCTCAACATGAAACATGGCTTGGTGTGTTGGTTATGACATGATTAGTGCAACTAGGAGGTTCAAGGTTCAATCTTTGCTTCCTCCTTTCTACCTCTTCTTTTTATCACATTTTGCACTAATCCATATCAAAGCCCATTATGCCATGCCCATCATGAAATTTCATAATAATGATAATGTTTCATGAATTCATAATATTTCATAATAATAATAATGTTTCATGAATTCATAATATTTCATATGGGAAAATTTTGGGGTGTTACAATCCTTCATACCTTATAAAAAGTTCGTCCCAAACTTTAAAATAATTCCGGATACTTTAATCGTATTGCCTCCTCTTGTTCCCACGTGGCTTCTTCGAATTGTTCGTTCTGCCACAGAACCTTTACTAAGGGTACTTCCTTGTTCCTTAGCTTTTTGACTTCCCGGTCTAAGATCTGTATAGGTCGGCGTTCGGAACTTAAGTTCTCTTGATCTTGTACTGGTTGGGGCTCTATCATCTGATTCACATCAGAGGTACATTTCCTGAGCATTGATACATGGAAGACATTGTGGATAGCCGACATTTCTGGCGGTAACTCCAGTTCGTAGGCCACTTTGCCTACCCGTCTCAGAATCTGATACGGTCCCACATATCTCGGACTCAGTTTCCCTTTCTTCCTGAATCTCATTACCCCTTTCATAGGGGCCACTTTCAGGAATACTGAATCCCCAACCTCAAACTCTAATGGTCTGCGTCGCTTGTCAGCGTAGCTTTTCTGCCGACTCTGAGCAGTCTCTATCCTCTGGCGGGTATTCTTTATAGCCTGAGTGGTTTCGTCTATAATATCCGTCTGGAGTCCCATCTCCTTCTTTTCACCACTCTCAAGCCAGCATATAGGAGATCTGCATTTCCTTCCGTATAGTGCTTCGTACGGTGCCATCCCGATAGTAGCCTGATAACTGTTGTTATAAGCAAACTCTG
>JAGFNQ010006579.1:160418-286472 GCA_024364735.1 Boesenbergia rotunda | reverse complement strand
GGTCATCCTGAATAGCCAGAAAATGGGCAGACTTGGTGAGTCCTGTCCACAATAACCCATATACCATCATATCCGTTCGTTGTTCTAGGCAGCCCAGAGATGAAATCCATGGAGATGTCTTCCCATTTCCACTCGGGAATCGACAGAGGTTGCAGAACTCCTCCAGGCCTCTGGTGTTCTGCTTTGACCCTCTGGCAGGTCAAACACATACTGATATAGTGGGCTACATCTCGCTTCATACCGGACCACCAAAACTTGCTCTTCAGATCTTGATACATCTTGGTAGACCCAGGATGCATCGCATAAGGTGTTCCGTGAGCTTCCTCGAGGATTCTTGTCCGTAAGTCGGAGTCGTCGGGAACACATAATCGATCCCGAAGATATAAGACTCCGCTGTCCGAAATCCGAAATCCATCGTCCTTGCCTTCGAGAACCTCTTGCTTGATTCTCTGAAGACTCGGATCATGATTCTGCTTTTCCAGAATATCGTCGAATAATGTCGGCGCAATCATCAGGGTGGACAACTGTCCTGATATGATTTCAATCCCGTAATTCATAATTTCTTCCCCTAAGGGTTGTGACAAAGCCGACAAAGACATTAAAAGCAGCACATGATTTTCTACTGAGAGCATCGGCTACTTGTTGGCTTTTCCCGGATGGTACGGATCTCACAATCATAATCCTTGACCAATTCGAGCCATCTGCGCTGTCTCATATTCAGATCTTTCTGGGTGAAGAAATACCGCAGACTCTGGTGGTCTGTATAAATTTACACTGAGTTCCATATAAATAGTGCCTCCATATTTTCCAGTGCAAAGACCATCGCTGCTAACTCTAAGTCATGGGTAGGGTAGTTTCTTTCATGTTCCTTCAGTTGCCTAGAGGCATAGGCAATTACCTTCCATTTTGCATAAGTACAGCTCCGAGTCCCAGTTTGGATGCGTCGCTGTACATATCGAAACCCATATCGCTCTCTGGAAGAGTCAATATTGGAGCGCTAGTCAGCCTCCTTTTCAGTTCAGTAAGCTCTTCTCACATTCCTCGGTCCATACATATTTCTTGTCTTTCTTTGTAAGAGCTGTCATAGGGGCTGCAATTCGAGAGAAGTTCTCTACGAATTTTCTGTAATAGCCTGCTAGCCCAAGGAAACTTCTGATTTCACTGGCATTCTTGGGTCTCGTCCAGTTACTCACAGCTTCGACTTTAAGTGGGTCCACCATTACTCCTTCCTTGGAGATAACATGTCCCAAAAATGATACTTGATCGAGCCAGAACTCGCATTTGGAAAATTTAGCATACAGTTGTTCTTTCCGAAGAATCTGTAGTACTATACTCAGGTGCTCAGCATGTTCTTCGGGAGTTCTCGAATATATCAGGATATCGTCGATAAAGACGATCACAAATTTGTCGAGGAATGCCGAAATACCCGATTCATTAAATCCATAAACATAGCTGGAGCATTGGTAACTCCAAATGGCATAACTACGAACTCATAATGTCCGTATCTGGTTCGAAAAGCCATCTTCGGTATATCCTCCTTTTTCACCCTAACTTGGTGATAACCAGATCTCAGGTCAATCTTAGAGAAAACCGTGGCTCCCTTCAGTTGATCGAACAGGTCATCTATCCTGGGTAGAGGGTACCTGTTCTTGATAGTCACGTTGTTCAATGCTTGATAGTCGATACACATTCGCATCGACCCATCCTTCTTTTTCACGAACAATACGGGAGCTCCCCAGGGAGAATGACTAGGGCGGATGAGTCCCTTGTCAAGCAGCTCCTGTAACTGTCCTTGTAATTCCTTTAATTCCGTCGGTGCCATACGGTACGGTGCCTTAGAAATGGGGTTAGTACCAGGAACCAACTCAATTGCAAATTCTATATCTCTTTCTGGTGCTAACCCTGGTAAGTCATCAGGGAATACCTCTGGGTAATCGCATACGACTTTGACGTCTTCTAGCTTCGGGCCCTCTGTAGGACTGGTATCAACCACATGAGCTAGAAATCCAGAGCATCCCTTTTCTAACATCTTCCTTGCTTCCAAAGCCGACAAGAATTTGCTTGTCCTCTTCTTCGGCTCTCCGATGAATTCAAATAGAATTTCCGCCTCAGGTCGGAAGATAACTCTTCGTTTACGGCACTCAATAGAGGCGCCATATTTGTTCAAGAAATCCATGCCCAATATCACATCATAATCTTGCATATTAAAGAATTCCTCCAGAAATTTGGACTCGAAGTCCTTCCACTTCCTCTGATCCACTGACCTTCTAGCTTTTACCCATTCCCACCACATCCTGGCGTCGCCAGTGAGACAGAACGAGACACATTTAATTTTCTCATGCTCGGGCCAGTCTTATATATCATAGGGAGGGTCATTATCAAGCATACTAGGAGTTTAAACCTCTCTAAGCCCTAAAAGAGGTCCTTGGTCGAAAATACCAGCAAGCCTACTCCGGGTTTTTGGGGGCTTAAGGACAAGGAAAACATCATATTATCATCATATATTTAGTCACACATCATGAGAGAAAAACATATGCAAGTATAGGAGTAGTTTAAACCCTCGCAAGCCCTAAAAACCTTCTTGGCCGAAAACATCAAGAGCTTCATCCTATGTTTAAACCCTTTTTAAACACTCGAAACTATTGTAATGCAGGTGAGGGGATTACTTACATCCTCTCGCTTGAATCTCCCCCAAGATGTCCTTGAAGAGGAGGAGAGGAGAGCCCTTCTTGCGCTTCTTTTCCTTAGCCTTGCTTTAGTAGAAGGTAGTCTCTCTATAGGGCCCTCTTGGGAGTTTTTTTTTTTCTTATGGAGGAAACCTAGGGTTGGAGTTTCGAAAATTTGAGAAGGGGAGGGGAGAGTTTTCGGTTTTGAAGAGGGAAGAGTGAGGAAGAAGAAGAGAGGAAGTTATTCCAACTTCCCTTCACTTATTTATACTTTTCTCATGAAGAGACATGTCTCTTCACTTCCCTAGCTTTAACAAGCATGTTTCTTATTCTCTCAACATGAAACATGGCTTGGTGTGTTGGTTATGACATGATTAGTGCAACTAGGAGGTTCAAGGTTCAATCTTTGCTTCCTCCTTTCTACCTCTTTTTTTTATCACATTTTGCACTAATCCATATCAAAGCCCATTATGCCAAGCCCATCATGAAATTTCATAATAATGATAATGTTTCATGAATTCATAATATTTCATAATAATAATAATGTTTCATGAATTCATAATATTTCATATGGGAAAATTTTGGGGTGTTACAACTAAACGATCCAATAAATTGAATTTATTGGAGAGCCAAGAAAAAGAACCAAGAAATTCTTATCATCTCTAAGAGCATGAAAGATGTTAGACAAGGGATGCATTGGGTATCTAGCACATGTGGTCAACACAAGTCAAGTAAAGGACCAGAAGCTAGAAGAGGTTAGAGTTGTATGCAACTACCCAGAGGTATTCCCCGATGAATTACCAGGGTTAGCCCCTGATAGGGAGATTGAATTTGAGATCGAACTGATTCCTGGTACTAACCCGATCTCTAAAGCACCTTACCGTATGGCGCCGGCTGAATTGAAAGAGCTTCAGGGATAGCTACAGGAGTTACTCGACGAGGGACTTATTCGCCCTAGTCACTCTCCATGGGGAGCTCCAGTACTATTTGTGAAGAAGAAAGATGGGTCTATACGAATGTGCATAGATTACCGAGCACTAAATAATGTGACGATCAAGAACAGGTACCCCCTCCTAAGGATAGATGACTTGTTCGACCAATTCAAGGGAGCCACCATCTTCTCTAAAATTAATCTGAGGTCTGGCTATCATCAAGTAAACGTGAAACAGGATGATATATCGAAGACGGCTTTCCGAACAAGATACAGACATTATGAGTTCGTTGTTATGCCCTTCGGAGTGACGAATGATCCTGCTATGTTTATGGACCTGATGAATCGGGTGTTCTCGGCATGCCTCGACAAATTTGTGATCGTCTTCATCGACGATATCCTCATCTATTCGAGAAATCAAGTAGCGCATGCCGAACACTTTAAGGTCATATTATTGACGGAGTCATGGGGGACCCGAAGAAAATCGAGGCCGTGAGTAACTGGAATAGGCCGAAGAATGTAGCGAAGTCAGGAGTTTTCTCGGACTAGCGGGCTATTACCGGAAGTTCGTGGAAGACTTCTCCAGAATCACAGCACCTATGATGGTCCTCACCAGGAAGAACCAGAAGTACGTATGGACAGAAGAATACGAGAGGAGTTTCTTGGAACTGAAAAGGAGACTTACAAGTGCTCCAATCCTTACTCTTCCCGAAGATGACAAGAGCTTCAACATGTACAGCGATGCCTCCAAACTGGGACTCGGAGTTGTACTTATGCAGAGTGGTAAAGTTATTGCCTATGCCTCTAGGAAACTCAAAGAACATTAAAAGAACTATCCCACTCACGATTTAGAGTTAGCAGCCATGGTCTTTGCTCTGAAGGTATGGAGACGCTATCTATATGGAGCATAGTGCAAGATATATACAGACCACCAGAGTTTGCGATATTTCTTCACTCTGAAGGACCTTAACATGCGACAACGCAGATGGCTCGAACTGGTAAAGGACTATGACTGCGAGATCTTTTATCATCCAGGCAAGGCGAACAAAGTGGTTGATGCACTCAGCAGGAAGTTCAGTACTGCCTTTCATCCTCAGACAGATGGGCAAACAGAAAGGGTGAACCAAGTACTGGAAGACATGTCACAAGCTAGTGCCTTGGATTTCAAAGGGAGCTGGTGCCGATATTTATGCTTAGTGGAGTTTGCTTATAATAATAACTACCAAGCTACTATCAGAATGACACCTTATGAAGCTCTGTATGGAAGGAGATGTAGATCTCCGATCTGTTGGTACGAAGGGGGCAAAAAGAAAGAGATGGGACCCAAGACGGATTTCATCGACGACACCACCCGAGCTATACGGAATATCCGCCAAAGAATAGAGACTGCTCAGAGTCGACAGAAGAATTTTGCGGATCAACGACGTAGGCCTTTGGAATTCAGTGTCGGGGATTTGGTGTTTCTACGAGTGACTCCTATGAAAGGAGTAATGAGGTTCGGGAAGAAAGGGAAGCTAAGTCTGCGCTATGTGGGACCGTACAAGATCCTGAACAGAATTGGCAAGGTGGCTTACGAGCTCGGGCTACCTCAGGAGATGTCATCAATCCACAACGTGTTCCACGTATCGATGCTCAAGAAATGTATTCCCAATGCAGACCAAGTGATGGAGCCGCAGGCCGTACAAATCCAGGAGGACTTGAGTTATGAAAGCAAACCCATACGGATACTGGATCGAGATGTCCAGAGACTGAGGAACAATGATGTGCCCTTAGTCAAGGTCTTGTGGCAAAGTCAACAATATGAAGAAGCTACCTTGGAACGCGAGGATGATATAAAACAAAAGTTTCCGGAGTTATTTTAAGTTCGAGGATGAACTTTCCAGAAGGTATGGAGAATTGTAACACCCCACTAAAATTCCCTTCAATATTATCTCTAATATTGAGTGTGATTCATGAATAATAGTTAGAGATGTGGGAATTTTAGTGTAAGTGTTAATAGACCTTATATGGGTTCTAAATGGTGGAAATCCCTAATGGGTCTTAAATATCACTTCATTAGTTATCATAATGGGCTCCATGAGAATAAAATAAATAACACATCATGTAATGGGCCCTACCTTAGATGGGCTTGCAAAAGAATAAAAAAAAATTAAAAATAAAATAAAATGAGGTAGGAGCTAAGGATTGAACCTTGGACCTTAGAGATGATGTAAACCTTAAGAATGCATATGTAACCAATTCACCTAGCAAGGGAGTGCTATTAGGAGGATAAAGGGAATTGTAGATAGGTGTAAGGATAAGGGAAGTGAAGAGTCACCATGAGAGGAGGCACCATGCCCTTTCACTTGCCCTTCACTTAGTATAAAGAGGTGGGATGAGAAGTGAAGAGGCTTAAGTTACTTTTCTCTTCTTCTCTTCCACTAAGGCCTTTCCTCTCCCCTATCTTCTTCCTTCTTGGCCCAAAACTTTCAAAGGAGTTTTCCTCTTGGAAAACTTCACAAAAGGTCTCCCTCTTGAAGATCCAAGTTTTTCTACAAAGCTACAAAGGCAAGGAGAACTCTAAGGTCAAGAAAGCTTTCTTTTGTTTCTCTATTCGAGGTTTATAACCAAGACAACAAGGGTAAGACTCCCCTCACCTGCAACATAATATTTATATATGTTTTTGATTCATGTTCTTGTATGTTTTTGGCGATGTGTTGCAAAAATCGTGAAGGTTTCCCTATAGGCAAGTTTCGGCCAACATGAGATTTAGGGCTTAGGTTTGTGTTTGATGCTATCTAATGACTCCAATGTTTTCTTGATGTTAAGTTATGAATTATGATGAAAAAAAGATGAAGAAAAAGACCCTTAAAGGTTTAGGCCAAGGCTCTCATGAAGCCATAGACTTTTTGGCCACAAGAAGATGTTTGGGTTCTTTTGACTAGCTAATGTTTTAATTCCTTGTTAATGGTTGTTTGAGGGTTTTATATATATTTTTAGGCCATATTTCCCCTCTGAACACGTGGGGTTAATACCCTAAATAAGGGTCAAAAAGAAAAAAAAAGAAGAGTTAAAGATTCCATGTTACTTACTAATGCTTTCTAGTGTTAGAATATGTATTATATGTATGTTGTATGTACCAAATGCTCTTGTTTTTGTCATTTTCATGTTGGTATGAACCTTAGAAGTTTATGATCAGTACCTTAAATTGGGTATTAAGATGGGTTAAGGTCACTACCTCACTTGATGATGTCTCTTGGTACTAGGATATTCAATGTATGCATGTTGTATGAGTTGTGTGATGTTGGGTTGTGTTTTTATGCCATGATAACCCTATCTAAATGTTTTGACTAGTAGAGTATATGTTGAATTAGGGTTGAACTAAAGGTATCCATGTTTCATTATGCCATGATAGATGAAAAGAAAAAAATGGAACAAGTTCCCTAGGTGTATTATTCTTAGTTTTAAATTGAACATTATGTGTTTTATGAATCATGAATGATAAGTTGGCATGTTATGAATTTCCTTACCATGAAATTATGTTTTCTCCATGCCATGTTCATGCTTGAAAGTTATGATGATATTTATGCTTTGAATGTATTCCCATGACATGTATGACATTATGAATAAAAGAATGTCTAAAGAGCAATTTCTAAGAAAAGAAAAGAAATGATGAACGCTATGCTAAAGAGAAATTGCTATGGAAAGGAAAGGAATCATGTATGCTATTTTACTTTATGTATTATCTTGTACCGGATCTTGAAAAAGGTCCAAGGGATGGGCACCTTAAGAACGCCCCAGTTCTGGACTACCGAAGCTGTCCCTAGGCTAGAGGTTGCCTAGTACCTTAGTAGGTCGGGATTAGCTACCTTGTACTCTACTAAGGGATGCGCGCAAATGATGAATGGGTACCAGCCAGGGATCCCAATGATGATGATATGTTAATGTTCAAGTATTATATTATATATATTTTTCAAAGAGCATCCTTAATGTTTATGTACATGTTTATGTTTAATGATATTGCATATGCTATGTTTAATGTTTATGCACATGTTTATGTTTAATGATATTGCATATGCTATGTTGAATGTTTATGCACATGATTAGGTTTAATGATATTGCATATGCTATGTTTAATGTCCATGCACGTGTTTATGCTTAATGATATTGTATATGCTATGTCTAATGTTTATGCACATGATTATGTTTTAAAGATTATGCAAATGTTAAATGCTTTAAGTACTTACTCATGCCATATGTCCTTAATAACGACTCATATGCTTATGTTTTAAGTGTTTATGTTTATATGCTTTAGATGCTTTAAATATTTATTCATGTTATATGTTTATGTCAAATGATGTAGATTTTTACTTATATGTGATGTACGGATTTTGTTAGTAAGCAAGGAGCTTACTAAGCATTTTATGCTTATAGTCTACCTTCTTATGTTGCAGATCAAACTAAAGGTTTCTAAAGAAGAGGAAGCAGCAGGAGGGCATGTGTGTGTGTGTGGCAGTGACTTTGCAGAACGATCCTACTGTTGTCTTACTCTTACTTATGGACTTAATGTTGCTACTTATAAACTGCATGTATTAGTTCTTATGTTTACGCTTACTACTAGTTGGAATTGAAGTTCTTTATGATATACACGCTTAATGTAGATCTATATACTCACTTGTTAAATATGCTATGCTACGATTCACATGCTTAAAGTAGTTTAGTTAGAAAGAAATTTATCCAATTGCATATGTTCATGATTTAGTATTATTTCCGCTGCTATATTTACGCTTCATATGCAATAATGTACGAAAGAAAGAAAAAAAAATAACGCATCGCTCATGTAAGGGGCGGGCGTTACAAACAATCTTCCCCTTTTTGATTTATGGCAACACAATTCAATGTTAAGGAAAAAATTTTTACATTTAAGAAAAAAACCAATGAATTTTAGCAGTTTTGAGCAGAGTAGGGTTTAAAACAAATGTAGTAAAACCAATGATTTTTAGCATTCTTGAGCAGAGTAAACATTACAGTTTTGAGCAGAGTAAAGTTTAAAACTAATGTAGTTTTGAACCATAAATTTTTTTTTTATTTCCCATACTTCCCCTGTAACCCTGAATAATTGTGTTTATAAAGCACTTAACTTTGACCTTTCCTCCCCCTTTGACATATATCAAAAAAAATATTCATGGATGAATAAAATATCTAGGAGGGATTTTTGAGTTTTTCCAAAATAACTTTAAAAACTTATGAAATACTACTTTTGAAAAACTACTTTGATTCTCGTAACAAAATATTCATGGATGAATAAAAGTTTTGAAAATGCAGGAAGTTCCCCCTTAATTAAACATTCTCCCTTTGAAACTTTCAAGGATATGCAGTTTTTGTAAAACTTCTAAGTGCTTTACGTTGTTGACTAAGTGTTTTTCAAAATAGAGAAAAAGCGTTGCATGTACAAAAAGAACAACTTAAGAATTTGCATGCCCAATTTTAAAAAAAAAACTTTTATTTATCAAAGGTTTTGCAAAATAAAAATAATTCTTGTTTAAAACAATTTTTGCAAAAAAAAGCAATTTCCTTAGCCATAAATTTCAACTTGAAGAAAATTTTCAAAGAACATTTTACTTTGCCAAACAACTTTCCCTTAAAAACTTTCAACTTTTGAACATTTAGAAACATTTGCTTGAAAGATATTTTGTGCAAATAGAACATGTTAAAAAGTTAACAGATTTTTAGACAAGTTTTTGCAAAAAAAATTGTTCACTAAGAGAAATTTTACTTAGAAACATTTGTCAAAGAAAATTCCAACTGATTTTTGCTCAGACAAACTTTGTTTACTAAGGCAAAAAAAATCTACTTAGAGATATTTGCAAAAAATTCTCTTAGAAATTTTTGAAAGCACACTTAGAAATTCAACTTTGCTTTTTGAATAAGAGAAAGCTTTTGAAAAAAATTTTGATTTTGAACAATTTGAGCTTTCCTTTCTTTCCTTATGTTTTAGAACATTTCGAATTAAACAACTTGCAAAATTAAAACATTGCGCTAAGCTCCCCCATGATATTAAATTTTCCCTTTGTAGAAAAAACATGCAAATTAACCTTTCGAAATAATCATAAGTTCAGTTTGACATAATATTTTGAAACAAAATTTTCTAAGTATCATAAAGGACATTCTAAGTTAAAAAAACTTTAAGTTCAAGTGAAAACATTTTTCAGAGCTTCTAAGATAAACTTTCTTTAAAAAAGGGGAAAAAGTATAAGGAGGAAGGTAAATTTTTAATTTCACTTTTTCTACTCTCCCCTTGGCCATATATCAATAAAGAACTTTTGAAACATATTTTGAAGGAAGATTTAACAAAATTTGTCTATCAGAGCCTATGGGTTTTGAAAACATAAGAATTTGAGAGAAAGATAATTCTAAGTAAAATAATGTCAAGAATTATGATAATTTCTAAGTAGCAAAATTTTGAAATAATTAGGCAAAAATGAAGAATTGAGTCCATGCATAAAAAATCTTAATATATTTAATCATTAAGTTTAGGTTACAAAAAAATTTATCCACTTAATTTTGATTCCAAGTATGCTTTTAAGTTTAAGCATGGTCAATATATCTATATTTAGAACTTTTTTACCACTGAAGCAGTATTTTTGAAGATATTTACACTTACGTAATAAGTACCAAAAAAACTAAGTATTCTTTCTCAGAAAATATTTTAACAAATTCTATGTACTAGAGAAAGAAAATTTGAAGATCTAAGTACTTTGTTGATTGGAATTTCCCTAAGTCTGACACAATCCTAGGAACCTTGTTGATTACAAGTAAATTTCCTATGTGTCTTAGAGATTTTCTAATCACAGTAAAGTGTTTTTAGAGACGTTCAAAAGATAAAAAAAAATATTTTAGAAAATAAGCATATTGTATTTTCAAAAGTGCTTTTTGAAAAGATAGTGTTATTTGAGAATATAGTATTTTTAAACTTTTAATACTTCTCTCCCCCTAAATCTGACACAGTCCTAGGAGGCTTGTTGACCACAAGTTAATCCTTCTCTGAGTCTTAGGGTTTGAAAAAAAACTAAGTTTAAAATAACTTTTGAAAACTATTCTGTTTTAACGGTTTGAAAAACAAATTCTCCTTTTTCTCTCTCCTTTTGAAAAAGTTAGTATAAAGAACTGATAAGAAGAAATTCTATATTTAAAATGATCTCTAAGAGAAAAACAGAACACCCTTAAGTCTGGAAAATATATAAATATCAAAACCCAGATTGCAGACAGTTTCCTTAAAAAATCATCCTAAGTAATACCCAAGGTGACTTTTGCAACCCCTTTTTTTCAAGAATAAATTGTTTGTCTAAAAGAAATGTTTATAAACATTAAAAAGTTTTCAGGTAAGTGAGCAACAAGAAACCTAAAGTATTTAATGATTAGGTTTAAGTACAATGATTTGAAAAATTAAATCTTAGTAAAAAAATTAAGTTTGAATTTTGTTAAGTATTAATTTTGAAAAAGTTGAATTCAAAAATTGAGTTGAATTTTGAAGAATAATTAAGAAAAAAATGATTAAAGATGAAATTGATTCAGGTTGGAAGGTTGGTTAGGTTGGACTATACTTTTTTTTTTGGAAAAAAGAGACGTTCTTTATTCCTGAAAAGAGAAAACTATACTAGAAGGGGGCGAAACCAAACCTTCAAGCATAGTATTACAAAACACCCAATGGATTACAAGAATAATAGGCATGCTATTATATTTCTAAATATCTAAATAAAAAAAAACCCAGCCGAACTTGAACCAATAGATCAACTCCCAATCTTCTAATGATATGCAATTGTATATATCAGGAAACCAATTAGCTCTTGGATGCATTCAGCTGACACGCAGAGCAAAATCGCAGCAATCCTCAATCAGCCTTCTCCTTACTCAGCACTTTCCGAGATGTCTCATAGGGATAGATTTCAGTTTGTCCATTAATTAAAGGAAAATCAGCCAAAAACCATTGTCCTTATGCAGCAATCCTCAACCATTGTCCCATAGTAATGGATAACTTCAGAAGATTCAGACTTAACAGCGTTATCTCAAAAACCATTTCCGCAAGAGACTCACAACAAATCATCAAGCTGCCTGTGAAATTTCAAAAAACAGAGACTGAAACGCAGCCCGCATTAGCAAAGTTCCTGCCATTCAATGAAAATCAGCCTCCTTGTCTCAACAAAATCCGATCAGAGGATAACACATTCATAACAAAATCATCCCATAAAACCATTGGCCAGAAATCATAAACAGCATATAGACCAATTGCAGTTATTTTCCAGTTTTAAAAATAAATGGATAACTTCAGAAAATTCAAAATCAATAACATCATCTCCAAAAAAAACCATTTCCCCAAGAGAACCACAGTAGATTATCAGAAATGCCTATGAAATTTCAAAACACAGAGAAAGATTGATACAACTGATACGTAGCCCGCATATAACACCAAATCCAGTTTCTGAACCATTCAATGAAAACCAGCCTCCATTCTCCTAGCAAAATCTGATAAAAAATCTGCTTTCAATCACTTATATAGCTATCAAAAATCAACACCAACATAAGCATCATATAATACAATAAGACCAAATCTGAACTTCTTACTATCCATAGTTGAATATCAGGTTGTTACTGAAAAACAACAAAACAGCAACAACACCTCTTGATCAATCAGTATCTCAATAGAAAACGTTCCCAGAAGGCCACGCTTCCATTTCATTTCACACCAGTTCAAAATCTTTGTAGTCCCAATCATCGAAAAGATCAATAACCACATCCAGTAAGAACCCAGATCTTTGAAAGTACTTCATCTCAATCTTATCTTCTAGATTAATCTCTTTGAAACCCTAATATAAGGCAAAATCCTATCAAGCTTACAAATACCAAAGAGTGGCTTATCTACCTCTGTGGCATTTTGAGTTCTGTCCTCATAGGTGATAAATGCTTGGTTTGTAAGGTGATCTACCACTGCATTTGCTTCCCTATATATATGCGTAAGAAGAACCTGATATTTACGTGTTTTACACCTGATTTTATGGACCAGGTTGCGCAATTCCCAGGGAAGACAAGGAGAATTTAGAATCTTCAAGGCTACCATTGAGTCCGACTCAAGCCATAGTGGAAACCAAAGATTTTTCACACATAATTCTAGTCCAACTAGTATTGCTTTCAATTCAGCCCTGATGTTTGTTCCAATGCCAATCATACCACATTTTGTTAGAAGGATCTGACCTAGATGGTTCCTAATGATAACCCCATAAGAAGAAGGTCCCGGGTTCCCTTTGGAGCAACCATCTGTGTTTAACTTAAACGATCCAAGACTCGGCTTCCTCCAATACACCACTGAAACAATTATTTTCACTTTATTGGCTACTTGGAAACCCAGCGCTCGAGCTATGTTTTTACATTTTCTCCAGTGATAATGCTTAATCAAGCCTGATACCATTCCTAACTGAATATAGCTTCTAATCTTCCATATAATTTTACCTGCCTTTGGCTTTATCCCTCGATGTTTAGCTTCATTCCTAGCATTCCATAGAGACCACACAATCAAAAAAGGAATGACCTCTCTTATGTGACCATTTCATGCACAAGATGAGCCTATCCTCCAACTATCAAAAAATAAAAACCTGTCAACTCCAAAAAGCTGCCCAAAATGCACCCAAACTTCTTCAGCAACAATGCATTTAAAAAATAGATGATCCCAAGTCTCCAAAGATTCGCAGCAAAGGCACTTTGAGGCTAAATGAACTCCTCTCGCTTGTAAGATCTCATCCATTGGCAGACGCTTCCTCAAGAACCACCATATAAAAACTAAAGCACTCCGGCATAACAGTTTACTCCAGCAAGCATCCCAAATCGAAGCTAATGGCTGAGCATTTCTAATAGTATTCCAAGCAGATTTTAAAGAAAATTTCCCATTCCATGCAGGCTTCCAAACAATACAATATGAAACATTACAATGACCCTCTGCATAAATTTTCTTTTCTTCCATAGTAGGGACCACAACTTCTAAGACATCTACCACCATTCTGGCCGGTAGAACTTCTTGTAATCTGATCACTTTCCAACCTTGATCATCAATGAAATATGCAATCCTACATTTTGAATTTCCAACCACCTGTAGCATTTGATACAAAGCACCATAATCCAACCAAGAGTCTTACCAAAAGCTGATCTCTCCGCGCCCAATGATCCAACCAATTTTTTCCTCTGCTAAGCTGCGAATTTTAATTAACCTGCGCCAAAAGGGAGAGCATTTGCAATTTATTGAAACTACACTTGGATGTTTCTATCTACAATACATTTTACTTAAGAAAACTGCCCATGGTGTTTTTTGCTCTCTAAATCTAAACCAAAGCTTCATGGCATTTGCTGTGGCAATATCCGATAACTTCCTTAAACCCAAACCTCCTTCAAACTTCGGCTTACAAGCTTTTTCCCAAGCCACCCAATGTATTTTCTTATTTCCATGTGTAGATCCCCAAAAGAAGTTTGCAAAAATCAATTCCAACTAATAAAGAACTGAAAAAGGTGGTAAAAGAACTTGCAATATATATAGAGGAACTGAGGATAGCACACTATGTATGAGTGTCAAGCACNAGAAGAAATTTGCAAAAATCATTTCCATTTGATGAAGAATAGAATAAGGTGGTAGAAGAACTTGCAATATATATAAAGGAACTGAGGATAGCACACTATGAATGAGTGTCAAGCGCCCACCATATGTTAGTCTTCCAATATTCCAGCCAAGAAGTTTTCTGCGCACTTTCTCTATTAATGGTTGGAAATAGCTTGTTTTTCTAATTCCAGCCGCAATAGGAACTCCTAAATATATGATAGGATGAAAACCTTCCCTATACCCAGTGATTGCTGCAATTTGATTTATCCGAGTGCTATTAATGCTCTTTGCAGGGAAAAACAGGCTTTTACCAGCATTAACGGATTGCCCAGAGCAAATTTCATATTCATCTAGAAAATGTTTTACTCTTTTGACATTGTTGACAGATCCGTTCATTACAATCATGATATCATCCGCATATGCTAAGTGAGATATCTTAGCATCACAACCTGTTGCAAAGTACAACTGCGGGGACTTGGAAAAAAGTTTATCTAATTCTCTAGATAAAAATTCTGCAGCAATTAAGAATAAAAGAGGGGATAAAGAATCACCTTGTCTTAGTCCACGCTTTGAGTGAAAGAAACCGGCCAACTGCCCATTAACTTTAATAGAAAACCAACATTCAGAGATGCAGCGCCGGATCAAACCTATAAAAGAGCCAGAGAAACCGAAAGCCTCCATAACTTTGAATAGAAAAATCCGCTGAACTCTATCAAAAGCTTTGGTCATATCTAGTTTTAGAATCAAATTACCACCTCTAACATGATGGTTCAATTTGTGATTCAATTCTTGAGCTAATAATATATTATCTGAAATTAATCTTCCAGTTATAAAACCACTTTGGGAAGGAGAAATCAATTTGTCCATAATCTGTCCCAATCTTGAAGAAATCAGTTTTGAGATGATTTTATTGGAAATGTTGCACAAACTAATAGGTCTAAAGTCTTTCCACTATTGTGCATTTTCTATCTTGGGAATCAATATTATCGTGGTAGCCACCATCCCTTTTGGCATAGAATTCCATGAAAAAAATCTAAAACTGCCTCATACACATCTTCCTTGATTATTTCCCAGCAAGCCACATAAAATTCAACAGAGAAACCATCCGGGCCAGCCGCACTATCTCTTCCCATCCCCCATACAGTTTGCTTGATCTCTTCCAAAGTCGGCAGAGCTGTGAGGATTGAGTTCTCATTAACAGATACAAGGGAAGGAATATAATCAAAGTTGACCGAATCACAATTAAATTCATCACCAGTTAATAACTTTTCAAAAAAAACTCATGGCTGAAGCGCTAACTTTTTCTGGAATTTCTAAACATGCACCATTATCCCAAATTGTAAAAATTCTGCTTGACATTTTCCTTTTCTGTGCCAAGTTATGGAAAAATTTAGTATTTCTTTCCCCTTCAATAGCCCATTTAGCTGCAGCTCTTTGCTTCCAAAAGACCTCATCCATGTTAAGAGTTTGGAAGAGTAAAGCTTGATATTTTGCCCTTTTTACCTTATTTATTTCCGAGGGATCTGAGTCAAAATCCTTTTCTGCAGCTGCAAATAAATCCTCTGCTTTCCTAACATTATCATGTATATTGCCAAATACTTCCCAATTCCACCATTTCAAATGAGATTTGAGTCGTTTCAATTTAAACTGCAATTTATACAGCCCAGACATTGAAACCGGCAGCATCCAATTCAACTTGACCGATTGTTGAAAATTGTGGTGTTTAATCCACATATTTTGAAACTGAAAGGAAGAAGCCGACTTGGTGAAGCTTGGAAAAGAAATCAATAAAGGGCAATGATCTGAAGCTGCTCTACTCAAGTGTTCTACCCGTACTGAGAACTCATGAATGTGCCAAGAAGGAGAATAAAGCATACTGTCTAGTCTCTTCCATATTTTGCCATTTGTCCATGTAAACTTATCACCCACATAACCACAATCCAGCAAACCAGAAAGCATAAGAAATTCATTGAAATCATTTATTGGACCCAATCTAGAAATGGAGCCTTTAGAACATTCACTAGAATTAGAAATCACATTAAAATCTCCTCCTACTAGCCAAAAAGCATCATTACTTGGTTTAATATTCAGAAGTCTTTCCCAAAGAGAAGATCTTCCTAGCTGACTGCATTTTGCATATATCACCGTAATTATCATGTTAATGGGAAAGATCTGTGAGCTTATTTCCAAGTGTAGAAATTGCTCATGATCACATAAGGTCTTACACATAATGTTATGATCAAATAAAAACCATATTTTTCCAGAACAATTGGATATAGCTGTTTCAAAACCCAACCTTCTAGTAATGGAGATTTCATCTAATTGAACGAAAGGTTCAAGGATTCCCAAAAAATTTAGATGATAAAAATTTTTCAAGAAAAGTACTCTACGAAAAGATGCTTTATTACCTATCCCTCTTATATTCCAAATGATACCAGACATTAAAAAATAGAGGAGGAGGCAAGTCTTTGTCCCTGAGCTTTACTTCTAGTTTCTCTGCGGCCACCAGTTGGTATATTATTAGGGATGAGCGGCCTCTTCCCTCTCTTTTTATTAACTGCATCTAATAGAGTGTCTTGAAATTGCAAAGGACCCCTATTTTCTGCAAGTTCTGTACCAAAGGAGACTTTCACAGTTTCATTCTCCTGAAGGAGTATATTATCTTGTGCAATTGCCTCACTGCTGATATTCTTTCTATGCAACCCTTTTTTATTAGCAACTCCAAGCTTTTTCCTTACATCAGAGCTGAGAACAAGAGTTGGAGAAAAACTTCTATGCGGCAATTCAGTCTCTAAATTATCAGATTCATCCTCCACTTCGAAGGATTTAGATACAACATCCACATTTGGAATCTCCTGATCTTCACAAAAACTACCATCTTCCTTTTGATCTGAATTTTCTGATAAATGATTTAGTCTATCTTCTGAATCAGTTGTTGCATTATGATCACAAAAAGCTTCACCCAATTTCAGGAATTGCTGAATATTTCCTTCATCTTTGTCTTGCTCAGTGCTTACAAAATTACTCTTGACAACTTTTTGTGTGAGTTGCAAATCCGAAACCTCCCCTGAAAAGCCATTAAGATTTCCTGGTTGAGAAGAGGAAAAACCCCTATTGCCTTGTTCATCATTCTCCAAGTCAGCTAATATATGGAAACGATTAGCTGAAAATCTAGTTCTTTTACTAACAGCATCATAACCTTGAGTTTGTTTGTTCTTTTGTACCCACTTTTGCTTCTCCAGATGACCTGAAGGCAACTTCCCACTTGAGGCTCCAGCAAAATAGAATCCACTTCCTTTTCTTTTTTGCTATACAAATCCTTTTTAGCTGCCTCAGACCTCTCAGGGACATTCTTGGAAGCATTCCACATTGGTTTTGGTTTGTTACCATTCACATAGCATTCCTCTTCATTGTGGCCCAGATGTTTACAATCCATACAATATTTTGGCTGCCGTTCATAGATAACCTTCTGTAGCCGTGTTTCTTCCCCAATGCCAATCCAGAAATCTTATATCTTAGGTTTTAGTAAATCAATCTCAACACAAATTCTAGCAACTGATAATCTAGTTCCTTCAGCCGTGCCCTCATCAATTTTTATTGGTTTTCCGATAATTCTAGCTACGGAAAAAAGACTACCTTTGTTGAACATATGGATTGGTAGATCAGGAAGCTGAATCCAGATTGGCACCACTGAAGATTCCGCTTCATAAGAAAAGTGGGGTGACCATTTGAAGATTCTCAAGGCTACTCCACCTATAAACCATAGTCCACGACCCCAGATGCGGGCCATATCTTTGTTTGAGGTTAAATGAATAAAAATGTGGCTAGCACGCAGGAATCTAATGTTGTAGTTACTAGATAACCCCAAATTTTCGAAAGCTTGAAGAATTACTACTTTACTAGGCCGCCACCCCGAAAACTTCCCAATCAAAGCAAATTGAAACAGCTCAGCCATACCTAATAATTCCTCTTCAGAGTAGAAGATTCCAGGCTTGTTATTATAGATTGTGATTGGCTTGTAGGAGTTCCCCATATCATCGAAGCTTTTTTTGAGTGTACGAGGTGAAGCCGATTTCACAATCGCCGCATAAGAAGCAAGAGCAGAAGTCATCTTCTCAATCCCAGGAGGATTATTAGGGACGATCTTTTGGTTAGCCGCCATTGTCTGAGAGGGATTTTTCTCCGAGTGAGCCTGGAAAGCAATCGGCGTATCCTTTTCAGTCTCTGATGATGGAAATCTAGTGTCAGAAAATGATTGATCTACATCTCTCGGGGAGACCAAAGGTGGGAAAGAGAAGGGGGCGGAGAAGGGAGGAGGATGTTGCGGATCCATCGCCGGCGCCCTAAGGACACCGACGGCAGCGCCACCAAAATTGCAGGCGCGCGCGCCCAGAGCGAGGAAACTCTGCCTTTGAATCGCCCGGAGAGAGAAAAGGGGATAGTCAGTATAAATCGAACATCCTCAAAATGGTCCTGCTCAATACACACAAAGTGTACTAGTGCAATTCTATAGTCAAGATAGACTAATTAAAATTATACTACAACTGTTCCAATAGTTTATCCAAATTCATCTTGGTTGTGAGCTACTACTTATACTTTACAAGGAACCGATAACACGATATTCTGTGTGGCACCACACACCATGTTATCTATAATGTGAAGTAATGGACAACTTCATATATATAACAAATATAAAAATGCAAACACATGACCACTGTGATTCTTATTCCAAAATAAATGTTCATACGAAAGCTAGGCTTATAGTATACATCCTAACAATTATCTCCTACTTATACAAAAAGCCTATGTTGTCAATAATACTGTCATACATCTGATTCTCATCCCCTCAACATGCCTATCATAAGCTTTCGCTGGAAGGGTCTTAGTGAAAGGATCTACCAGGTTAACTACTGATGCAATCTTGGCGACAACAACTTCTCCTCGCTTTACGATGTCTCGTATCAGGTGGTACTTGCGCACAATGTGTTTACTTGCCTTATGGGCTCGTGGTTCCTTTGAGTTTGCTTTTGCACCACTATTATCACAATAAATTGTGATAGCTTTGAGCAAACCAGGAATCACCTCTAAGTCCATCAAGAAGTTACTGAGTTATACAACTTCTTTGGCTGCCTCAGAGACTGTCACATACTCAGCTTCCTTGGTGGAGTCCGCAATGCATTTCTGCTTAATACTCCTACATATTATAGCTCCACCTCCCAATGTAAACACATAACCCGAGGTAGACTTACTATTATCCCTATCTGATTGGAAATCAGAATCCGTGTAACCCACAGGGAGAAAATGATCTGTCTGGTAAACCAGCATATAATTTTTAGTCCCTTTTAGGTACCTTAATATATGCTTTACCGCAGTCCAATGTTCTTGTCCTGGATTACTTTGATATCTGCTAACCATGCCCACGGCAAAACAGATATCCGGTCTAGGCTTCCTATAACCGAAGCATAAGGAATTGCCTTCATCTCCTCTATCTCCTTTGGTGTCGTAGGACACATCTCCTTAGATAAAGCTACTCCATTCCGAAAAGGTAGAAAACCTTTCTTGGAGTTTTGCATGCTAAAATAAGCTAGGATAGTATCAATATACGAAGTTTGAGATAAGCACAATATCCTTTTCTTGTGATCCATTATAACTTTGATCCCAAGGATATGTCCAACCTCTCCCATGTCCTTTATATCAAACTGTTTGAACAACCATACCCTTACGTCTGACAACACTTTGACATTGTTGCCAATGAGCAAAATGGCATCTACGTATAGCACAAGAAATACCACTACATTTCTGTCACTCCTCTTGTATATGTAAGACTCATCCGGACATTGTATGAATCCATAAGGCTGGATTACCTCATCAAACAGGATGTTCCAAGATCTTGAAGCTTGTTTCAATCCACAAATGGACCGATTAAGCTTGCACACAAGATGCTCTTTGCCCTTTGCAATGAATCCCTCTGGTTGCATCATATAGATGTTTTCTACAAGTCTTCCATTAAGGAAAGTTGTCTTGACATTCATTTGCCAAACAACATAATCCATATGAGCAGCAATAGACAAGAGAATCTGGATGGACTTAAGCATGACTACTGATGAAAAGGTTTCCTCATAATCGATCCCCTCTTTCTGAGTATACCCCTTCGCAATAAGTCTTGCTTTAAAGGTTTCCACCTTTCCGTCTGATTCTCTCTTCCTTTTGTAGACCCATTTACATCCAATGACTTTTACACCATCTGATAGTTCTACAAGCTCCCAGACTTGATTAGAATCCATAGATTCTATCTCAGAGTTCATCGTCTTTTGCAAAGATGTCGCATCTTTATCTTGGAGTGCTTCGTCATAGGTCCAAGGATAAGTTTATGTTCACCAGGGACCACGTCTGAAGGCTCTCCCAAAAACATGAATTTGTCAGGTTGCCTAACAACCCTCCATTACGACGAGGTACTACCTGTGTATCAACTGTGGCATGCGGTGCAGTCACTTGTGGTATTCCATCTTGTACCATCGGTACTTAAGTAGGAGTTTCCCCTCTTATTTCCTTAAAACAATCTTACTCATGGGTTTGTGGTTCATTACATAGTCCTCTTCTAAAAATCGGGCATTTGTGCTAACAATGACCTTCTGATCTTTAGGACTATAAAACAAACTGCCTTTCGTTCCTCTAGGATAGCCCACAAACAAGTAAACTTCCGTACGAGATCCCAACTTATCAGCGTCTCCCTTTAGCACATGTGCTGGACTACCCCAAATTCGAATATGTCTTAGACTAGACTTACGCCCATTCCATAATTCTGTGGGAGTAGAGGGTACTGATTTAGAAGATACCAAGTTTAGAATATACACTGTCGTTTCCAGAGCATACCCCCAAAACAAATTCGGTAATTCAGAATAACTCATCATCGATCTAATCATTTCCATAAGAGTCCTATTCCTTCATTCCGCCACACCGTTCTGTTGGGGTGTACCAGGTGCGGACAATTAGGATTGAATCCTAGCCTCTGATAAGTAACTCCTAAACTCTCCCAAGAGGTACTTACCACCACGATTAGACTGTAGTGTCATAATACTTTTACCATGACGTTTCTCCATATCAGCTTTGTACTCTTTGAACTTGTCAAAGCACTCAAACTTGCGGCGCATCAAGTAAATGTATCCATATCTCGAATAGTCATCTATAAATGAGACGAAATATTCGAAGCCACCTCTTGCCTAGATAGACATAGGACCGCACAAATCATAATGAATCAATTCCAACACTTCTTTGGCTCTATACCCTTTGGCATTAAAAGGTCTCTTGGTGATTTTTCCTTCCAAGCAAGATTCGTAGGTTGGGAAATTTTCCACCACCAATGAACCCAAAGGTCCATCGGTTAACAACCTTTGAATTCTACTCAAGTTAAAATGATCCAACCTTAGATGCCAAAGATATGTTTGGTTCATTTCCGAAGGTTCTTTTTTCTCATTAGAATTAGAAAATGTGTTATTAATTTCCATTTGCATGGTGGAAGTTATTGGATTAAGAGTATACAAATTGTCAACCAATGCACCAGAACATATAATCACCCTATTCTTTTTTATAACAACTCTATCATCAAATGAAACAAAATATCCATCTATGAACAATTTAGAAACTGAAATCATGTTCAGTCTAAAACAAGGTACGTAAAGACAATTTCTCAAAATCAAAGATTTATTCTTAGCAAAAAATAAATGTACATCTCCCACTACAATAGTCGCCACCTTCATAGCATTGCCCATGTAGATGGTAATCTCGCCCTCACTTAGTCGTCTGGTCTCCTAGAACCCCTGCAATGAATTGCAGACATGATCAGCAGTTCCCGTATCTACACACCAGGTACCGATAGATAACATCGCTAAACATGTTTCAACAAATAATGAAAAAGATATACCTCCATTGTTTTCCTTTCAGCGGGGACAACCCACCTTCCAATGTCCAGCCACTTGCATGTGAAGCACTTGCCTTTCAGCTTATTCACTCCACCATGTGGTCCTTGAGATCTAGCAGCTTTCTTTACCGAACCAACTTGTTTCTTCTTCTTCTTTCCGCCTTTCAACAAAGAAGCAGAAACGTTTTCAGCAATGTGAGCTTGAGCACTTTGACGAAACAACCCTTCTGCCGCCTGGAGTTCTGTCAGAAGTTCCGCCAACGAATACATCCTTTTGTTCATGTTGTAGTTCAGGCAGAACTATTCAAAACTCTTGGGTAGCGTCTGGAGAATGATATCGACCTGGGTTTCCCCGTCAATTTCAGCTCCATGGACTTCCATCTCATTTAAATGAGCCATCATCTTGAGGACATGATCCCTCATGGGTGTCCACTCAGTCATGGTGGTCGTCATTAAGTTTCTCATTGCCTCTTGCCTGGCAGCCCGATTCTGGTGACCGAAGAGTTCCTTGAGATTGAGCATCATGTCATAGGCAGTAGTGAAGGCCTGATGTTGATGTTGCAGCACATTTGACATGGAAGCCAAAATGTAACACCGCGCCATCTCATCTGCCTTTACCCACTTCCTATAACTTTCTTTTCTCTCTTCACTAGAATCATCACTGGGACTATCAGGGCAGACCTCAAAAAATATAAATTTGTAATCCTCAGCAATCAAGACAATATCCAGATTTTGTTTCCAATCAATGTAGTTTGGACCAGTAAGTTTATTTTCTTTTAAAATCATAACAAGAGGATTGAAAGCCATAATGAAAACCTAAGAATCACATTGGTTAAAACATTTGAATTTAAAATAATATTGATTCCTTAAACAATAAAATTTTAAATTCACCAACACCTCAAACACCGTGTATTTCATATGCCACGATAGTGTGGACGTATATTAATTCCAACATTTGTAAGAGGAGATTTTACCCATTAATTTTATTATCTTATCAACTTTACTTTTTGACAAATAAAATTAATAGTTGGTTTATCTTCGGCCATATAAATAATAGCAGTGACTCCGATGGAGAGAATACTATCAATTGTATCTAAGTGTACACCATTACTTGATACTAAGTCCATTATCTAGGATTATGTCCCTTCAGATGGAGAAGATCACATAAGGAAGTTTGATCTAGTGATCTCAAAGCAAACTCATCCGATGTGGAGGAAGGCATTCAGAGCCAACGCGCAAGTTTGAATGCTTCACTTTCAAATCAGTGATAGAGGCCACGGGACTCAAAGATTCCCTCACCCACTTAGTTATTTAAAACGAGAAATTTTCATACAATCACAACAAGCATATCAAACAACACAGCAATAAATATGAAAATATAAAATTTTCAACTATTATGGCTTTGTAGGTTCCGCTGTTCTCCAATACTCCTCCAATCGATCATGTCATCTCGCCTCCTTCTTAGCCGCGCCTCCGGTCATCAAATAACATCACGCAAACAAGGATACAAGCCGTAACAAAATTTAATTTACATCCACCGATTCTATACTCCATGAAAGAGTTCACATAAAATCTAGATCGAACAGTAAATTAAAACTAGACGGCTAAAATTGTCGTATTTAATTACAATTAAATACAAATAACCTCGTTAACCTCGAGGGTTCAAATAAACAATCATACATAATCATACATAACACACAGCCATAATAGTTAGAACTAATGTCTGCAACCACAAAGTTAGCCTTTTGCATATCCTACTATTATCCGGCCTAAATTATATATGAATAGTATGAAAGTAACTGAATCCAAAACACACAGAGCCGGAAAAATTCGCTCTGATACCAATTGATCGCGTTGGGATTCCACCCTGTTTCTCCGGATTTAATTCTATGGATAGAATTGATCCGCATAGGGACAGAAAACATCCCAAACGACCTTTCGATTGCCGGTTCTTATGTTTGGTTCGGGATCCAGGAAGAATACGAATACAACTACTACGTGTAACGCCCATCTTTTTCCCAGACCTTACGGTGTGGCGAGAGACGGCGTTACGCTAACATACATATAGGCATATGAATATCTTACTGCAGCAGAAGCATTTAAAACTTTATACATATGCGTTTAACCCATGCAACTAATACTTGAATCATGTATACATGTCTCAACTATCATTCCTAAACATAGTGACATGGTAACTTAGCATATTAACATCATACTTAGCATCATGATATAAAGTCATATAAGTCATCCATTAGGGAACATAAGTAGCAAGTGCATATTTTTTTGACAAAACCATTATAAGTATAGCATGAGACTCGCAAAATATCGGACACGTGACAGAGTATAGACATTAAAAACTTTTCTTTTCTCTTGCTATGTCACTGCCACACACACACTCTTGCCCCTCCTGCTGCTTCCCCTACTATCCTCTTGTTTGATCTGCGGTATAAGAAAGTAAAACTATAAGCACATAGGCTTAGTAAAACTCTTTCCTACTCACTAAAACCATACATCGCATAACATAAAACATATAACATTCTTAACCTATAAAAGTTCTTGATACAAAACATAGGCATATAAAACACTTAACATAGCATGATTCTTGTCATAACATAACAACATGGCATGGTTCTTGTCATAGACATAAACATATGAAATACTTAACATGGCATGGTTCTTGGCATAAACATAAACATATGAAATACTTAACATGGCATGGTTCTTGGCATAAACATAAACATATGAAATACTTAACATGGCATGGTTCTTGGCATAAACATAAACGTATGAAATACTTAACATGGCATGGATGCATAACATGAATGGATGGATGAGTCAAATGCATATAACATAAGGATGCTTATTTGAAAACCATAATTATAGATACTTAAACATAATCATAACATCACGGGAGTCCCCAGCTTGTACCACATACATACATCATATGCACGCATCCCTAAGTAAATACGAGGTAGCTAGTCTCGACCTACTAGGGTAGGAACAGCTACGATAGTTCCAAAAACCGAGGCGTTCTTAAGGTGCCCATCCCTGTTGGACAGCTACGATAGTCCCAGAACCGTGGACAGCTACGGTAGTCCAGAACCGAGGCGTTCTTAAGGTGTCCATCCCTTGGACCCTTACTTCGGTCCGGTACAAGCCCATTCATAAAGTAAAATAACTTCACATGCTTCATCATTCATAGAACATACATAGCATACTTAAAGACATAAACATAACCTTGTTACATGAAGCATGACATAAGGCATACTTGGCATTTCATCATTCATACTTAATTCATAACATCATTATGCCCTCAAGGCATAAACATTATCTTCATTCATCATCTTCATTCATAAGACATGACATACATACATAATTATGCCTTAAGACATAAACATCATCTTAGTTCATAAAGCTTGCATGATCATGGTACATAAGGTAAGCATGCATTTCATACATAGTACATGTCACTTAGCATACATAATCATAGTACCTATCATAAGCGTGCATGGGTAGGATTCATATGAACATGATACATACTACCTAGGTTCATGGCATTCAACATAGAACATGCATAGGTCTACTTAACCATATAGCTATCATAGGCGTTTAACTTAAAATATGCATCATTTTACACAAACATGAGACCTTCTTCATAACACATGTGTTCATGGCTTAGAACTTAATACATTCATGAATGAAACCTACTAAACATGGTATCTAACATAAACATACAAAATCATGAAGCATAGCACTTAAGGTTAGGGTTTTAGATAACATAAAATTCATACCATATGCTTGAACATATATATGTACATCATAATAAGCCATAAATAAGTATTCTTGAAACCCTAACTCAACCTAAACCCTAATTGGGGTGCTTGGCCGAAAGTTGGAAGAAGAGGGATCCTAACATATAAGATACCATAAGTGAAGAAAACTCATACATTACATATTATGCCATAGGAAGCCATTAGAACTCATGATTAGGGCTAACCCTAAGTTTTAGCCCTACAAATTGACCTTGGCCGAAACCCTATAGGGTCCCAAGTACATGGAAAAATTCATACACTTCCCAATTTACATCTAATACCTTACATACAACACCATAGGAAACCATTAGAACCTTTGCTTGGAGTTAGCCCTAACTCCTTGCCCCATAACCTAACTTGGCCGAAACTTACAAGGGTCATAAGGCATGTAAAAATTCACATAAATCACCATTAACATCCCTTTCATCATGAGAAAACATAAGAAATATTATTAGAGAGTTAGATCCAATCCTAACCATGAAAACATGTTGGTGGCCGAAACTTGTATAGGGCATTAGGGTGCTACAAAATTTCCCCAAGTCATAATTTATTCTTTATTTATCATAAGAAAATATTAGGGAACATGGGTGAGGGTTTACATCATCCCCAAACCTAAATACAAGGCTTAGCCGAAACCCTAGGACCCAAGCCTCATGGTTTTCTCAACTTAGATCCTAAACACAAGCTTGAATCATGATAGACATCAAGGAAAACAATTATACCACAGGTGAGGGAGTCTTACACTTGGTGTCTTGGTTATAGACCCTAAATAGAGAAGAGGATGAAGACCTTGTTGTCCCTTGATCACCCCTAGCCATTGTAACCTTGTAGGAAGCCTTGGATCTTCAAGAGAGAGTCCCCTTGTGAAGCTTTTCCAAGGGAGAAAACCCCTTGTGGGTTTCGGCTAGGAGGAGGAAGAAGGAGAGAGGGAAGCTTTGATGGAAGAGAAGACGAGGAGAAGCTATAACTTAAGTGCCAAGTTATCTCTTCATTTCCCATCCCTCTCTTATATACTAAGCAAGGAGGCAAGTGAAGGGGCATGGTGCCTCTTCTCATGGTGACCCTTCACTTCCTTAAGCCTTAACTAAAATCCTCTTCATTCTCTATTAGCACTCCCTTGCTAGGTGAATTGGTTAGTACATGCATGGTGATACACTAGGTCTAAGGTTCAATCCTTGGTGCATGCACTTTTTTTATTACTTTTATAATTATTTTTGCCAAGGCCCATATAAGAGCCCACTAAGGCTCATATTAATATTTCTAATTGAAATCCATTTCCATTCATGATAAAAGTTTACCTAAGTCCCTTAATGGCCATGGTATTAGAAGGGCTCATGTAAGGCCCATTATTACTTAGCTTCTTAATCTATATGGGAAAATCATGGATAATAATGCTAAGGTTCATACTAGTATCCCTATGTTCCTCGAGAATCTATCTAGGCATGATCAATATTTTAAAGAAAATATTGAGAAAATTTTACGGGTCGTTACACTACGGAATAAAAACTAGATACTAGATATACTTCTCGATCTTCTATTGTATTTCTAGCCTCTTCATGGACGTCGTGTGGGTGACGATCTTTCAAGAATTGCAGCTGCCGCTCACCCTTCTTCTTCTTTCTTTCTTTCACTGTGCGCCCAAGCCACCGCACGCCCTAGCCGTCGCGCGTCGCACGCCCAAACCAAAGGAGAGAAGAATAGGGTTTTGATCCACGGCTTAAGAGGGTTTATATAGGCTACAATAGGGATCAAAAGGAGGAGTCGGTTATGGCCTCGTAACGGATTTTTAAGTTTTCTTGTTTTCAACCCGAAACCCAACTTAAATCCGTTAATAATAACCCGATCCACTAAAGGGTTATTATTGAACTACCGCACCGACCCCATATTAAAATATGGGCTCCTACCAATTGTGATTGCATTATCTCCCCGAGTTTAAGATATCGTATGTCCATTAATTAATTAAATTACTGTCAATTCAATTAATTAACATATAACTCCAAGAGTAGTACCACTCGACTTTATTATCATGTCGGACCAAATCCACCTGCAGGGTTTTCATGATATCCTTATGAGCTCCTCAAGGGGACATCATCGGCCTAAATAATTAGGACACGATTTCCTTCTATAATCAATGGCACGCCATATAAATAATATTATTTTCTAATTTACCGGGCCTATTGACTTAACGAATAAATCTCGTCCATTGAAAAATTAAAGAAATAAATACTAAGTATATATGCTCGTTATTATATCGGGATTATGAGCATGTGCATCCATAATAACAGAGGTCTTGTTCGATTATATAGTCAGTATAAATCGAACAACCTCAAAATGGTCCTGCTCAATACACACAAAGTACACTAGTGTAATTCTATAGTCAAGATAGACTAATACCAAATTACACTACAATCGTTCCAATGGTTTGTCCAAATCCATCTTGGTTGTTAGCTATAACTTATACTTTATAAGAAACCGATAACACGATCTTCTGTGTGACACCACACATCATGTTGTCTATAATGTGAAGTAATGGACAACTGCATATATATAACAAATATAAAAATCCAAACACATGACCACTGTGATTCTTATTCCAAAATAAATGTTCATACGAAAGATCGACTTATTGTATACATCCTAACAATTATCTCTCACTTATACTAAAAGCCTATGCTGTCAATAATATTGCCATACATCTTATAGTATACATCCTATCATAAGCTTTCGCTGGAAGGGCCTTAGTGAAAGGATCTGCCAGGTTATTTGCTAATGCAATCTTGGCGACAACTTCTCCTCGTTTTACGATGTCTCGTATCAGGTGGTACTTGCGCTCAATGTGTTTACTTGCCTTATGGGCGTGTGGTTCCTTCGAGTTTGCTACTGCACCACTATTATCACAATAAATTGTGATAGCTTTGGGCAAACCAGGAATCACCTCTAAGTTCATCAAGAAGTTTCTGAGTCATACAAGTTCGTGTCTCTATCCACCTGGATCATGGGATATGTTGAGCGAGGAATGACAATGTTGACTCTGTACACCTTCCATCCTTATTAAGCTATCTACATTAGGTATTAACAGTTGTCATTCTAACAAGTTCCGGCGACAATTACCGGCAATTGTAGCTTTGTCAACTACTTATTAGAACATGTCAAAAGAGAGGGTAGATTACTATTCGCCTAGGAGGTAAACTATAAGGAGTATAGAGTGTTGGTGCAATCATCTTTGAGTCAAGATTGACTAGTTTGACTAAGCTTGAGTGTGTTCGAGTTTGAGTTTCAAAGTTTGGACAATATGTGAGAAGAAGTCAAATAGGTCAAGGTTGACCTGGTATTTGATAATGTGTGAGATGGAGAAGTCAAGTAGGTCAAGATTGGCTGGCAAAGTCTTAATTGAAGGTTAGGCAAATGGAAGGTCTTAGTAGGACTAGGCAAATGGAAGGTCTTAGTGGGACTAGGCAAAGCTAGTTGGAAACTAGGTTAAGTCTAAGGTGGGTTAGCTGGGAGCTAAACACTTTGCATGAAAGAAAGTCCTAGTTGTTGGTGTAAGTCATAAGAGTCAATCAAGAGTTAATTGATTTAGGTCGTAAAGTATTATATTTATTAATAAATGTAAAGTTTTAATTATTATATTTATTTCATCCTTGTGTCAGCTGAATAAATATAATAATGCCCTAGAATAGTAGGTTCTAATCTATAGCATATCAATTAGCTAAATTGATTGTGAGAGGATATAGAGAATACTACTCTTAACTATTCTTGTCAAGCATTCATATATAAAGGCAATATTAATGTTGGTGCAGACAGCACCCAAGTCAAACCTTGGTTTTGATAATGGCAAAGGGTTCAAAAGTTAAGTATTATTTGTGATCTAATATGTTACTTGAGTGTGCAGATTGAAGTCCTAGCGAAGGACTGCTAGGCACCTAGCGAAGGACTGCTAGGCATCGAAACCCTAAGAGCTGGCGAAGGACGGCTGGACACCTAGCGAAGGGCTGCTAGGAGTCTAAGACCTAGCGAAGGACTGCTAGGCACCAGGCGAATGACTGCTTGGTAATGAAAACCTAGCGAAGGACTGCTAGGCACCAGGCGAAGGACTGCTTGGTAACGAAGACCTAGCGAAGGATTGCTAGGCACCAGGCAAAGGACTTCTTGGTAACGAAGACCTGGCAAAGGACTGCTAGGCACCTGGCGAAGGACTGCTGGGTAAAAGTCCAACCAAAGGAGCCGGTTGGCAACAGGTAAATTCTCCTGACAGGAGTAGGTGAGGTCGCGTACCCCGTCGAGGGAACAGTAGGCGTCGGTTCGACCTAGGGTTCCATTTAGGAGACCCAAAGTCAGAACCAAGGCAGCTACGGCTGTAAAATTCACTAACATTCTTGCTTTGTTTTGTTTGGTACTAACCCTGGATGCAGGACCGAAGGAACGAGTTTTTGCAGCTCAGAACGCCCCAAAGGAGAGGGGCAGCAGCTGGGTCGGGCGCCCGGGAGGTCCCGGGCGCCCAAGGTCAAAGCCAAACATGATTTGAGCAAGAAAACGCTTCGGAAGCTCACTGGGCCAGGCGCCCCCAAGCTCCCGGGCGCCCCCATGGTCCCGGGCGCCCCGGATGCCTCGGGCGCCCTGGGTCCGAGCCAACGAAGCAATTGGATTGAAGTTAGCCGAGAAGCCAGCAAGACCAAGTCAAGCAGGGCGCCCTCTGTGTCCCGGGCGCCCCCGTCAAACCTCGAGCCCGATCCTGGAGGGATAAGGGCTGACCGAGTTCAGGATGAAGGTTTGCGGATCGAGAGACACGTGGAGGGCGCCCCCAGCGTCCCGGGCGCCCCCAGGTGCACTATAAAAGGGGCTCGACCCCCAAGGCTTCCAGACAATTTTTGAACGCCTCAATACTCTTCGCTCAAGCGCTCTGCTCCAGAAACTTCTGATCTCAAGGTCCTAGCGCCGACGACGACCCTACGCACCGAAGAACGATCCACACCGGGTGTCGGTAACGAAGAGTTAGATTTTTGTTTTTACTGCAATACTACTGTACAACTTTCTGTAAAACTTTGCGCATTATAGAATTGCCCGCAGTAAACGGTCAAGGACCGTGGGCCTTGGAGTAGGAGCCGACCGCGACTCCGAACCAAGTAAAAAACCTTGTGTTCGCGTTTGTTGTTTTAATTTCGCTGTGTATTCTCTATCTTATAATCCGAAACGGTTTTACGATATTCACCCCCCCCCTCTATCGTATTCTATCGATCCAACAAGTGGTATCAGAGCGGGGAAGCTCAAATTTGGTGCAACCACCAATTTGAGAGTTTTTTTCGATTTTTTCTTCGTTTTTTTAATCGAATTTGTTTCGTTAATCGTGGTTGGTGCAACACCACTCGATAAAATTTTCTTTTCTCTTCCCGCACTGCTAATCCAAGACCAAGTCTTGGGACATTTTTTTCCTCTCTTTCTTTTCAGTAATTCCTAAATGGCCATGCAAGAGGGCTTTAGTACAGCCAGACCACCACTCTTCAGTGGGGAGGATTTCTCCTACTGGAAGAGTAGGATGGAAGTCCACCTGAAAACTCAGGTGGACATGTGGATAATAATCCAGTCTGGTCTGGACATCCCTAAAAATGCTGACGGAGTGCCACAATCCTACACCGAATGGGATACCGCCCTAAAAAGGAAAATTGAAGCCGATGCCAAAGCAACTCAAACACTTCAATGCGGCCTAACCAAAGAGGAGCTGAACCGGGTAGGTCCATTCAACAGTGCAAAGGAACTCTGGGGTAAGCTAATTGAGTTGCACGAAGGAACCTCCGACACCCGAATCAGCAAAAGGGACCTTCTACTGAACAAGCTGTATACCATCAAGATGAACGACAGCGAATCTGCAGCTCAGCTCCATGCCAGAATTCAGGAGCTGATGAACGGTCTACACACCATCGGTCACAAGGTAGAGAACCGTGACCTGATCAGGTATGCTCTTAACGCCTTCCCTAGAAATACTTTGTGGGCATCTATGGTAGATGCGTACAAAGTTTCAAGGGATTTGTCTAAAATTAAACTAGATGAATTATTTTCAGAACTCGAATTACATGAACAGACTAACTGCAATCTGGCTGAGAAAGGCATTGCTTTTGTTGCAGGTAAAACTGGAAAGATGACCAAGAAGAAACCTCAACCTGCACCCGAGTCTGATTCAGACTCAGACTCAGAAGAAAGCGAAGGAGATCGACCTAAGCTGGTTCGGCTAGCTCGGGACTACTACAAAGAACTAAAAAACCAGACCAACAGAAGGAAAGCCAACCGAAGAAAGGAAGAACCAGCTGAACCTTCAAATGAGAAGAACAAACCAAATGTGACCTGTTACGAGTGCAAAAAGAAGGGTCACAACAAGACGGAATGCCCGAATCTGAAGGAAACAAAGAAGACAAGAAAGAAGAAGGCCCTTCAGGCAACGTGGGATGAATCCTCGTCCGAAGAAGAAGAAGAGGCCCCACAATCAAACCTGCTCGCTCTGACGGCCTCTGAAGAAATCGAAACCGAATCAGAATCGGAGTCGAAAGACGGAAAGCTCACGTTTTCAGAGGATGGCGAAATCACTGTAAGTGGGTTTTCTAAAAGTCAATTATCCGAATTAATTGCGTATCTTTCTCGCGACTTGGCGAAAGCCAAAATCCGAGTCGAGCCCCTCTGACAGGAAGTAAAACTCCTTAAAGAGGGAGCCGACTCTGGATCCTTAACTGAGAAGGTTCAAGAAGGAACCTCTACTCAAGTTGAAAAACTTGAGAAAGAGAACTCCTCCTTGAAAACTCAAGTCAAGGACCATAGAGCAGCCTTAGAACGGTTCACTTCTGGTTCCAAGGGTCTTGACATGATCCTTGGAAAATAGAAGTCGGTTCTAAATCAATCCGGGTTAGGCTATCGAACCAAGTCTAGACAAAGATTATACTATGCTATACTGAATCAGTCTAGACCTAAAATTCAGGCATGGGTACCCAAACTGTGCCTGAACAAACAAACTGGATCAAATCAGTATTGGATCCCCAAGGTCAAGATTCACATCTTGCCAAACCATTATCGTGGCTTTAGTCCAGGGGGAGCCAAATTAAAAATAATTTTCATAGTATGATAAATTTCTATTTTTGTTTTAAATTGCATGATTTCTTGTTTATTTATTTTCTACAATTCATCATGCTTAGATTTAGGACTGGTTAGATTAAGGACTGAACCAATTAACTGAGATTTGAACAACCTAGTATTGGGTGGCGGTGAGATGATAGTACGTTAGGGAAGTCTCTTCTAATAAAATCAAGTATACACTACTTGGTCTCTTTAGACTGGTGAAACTAGCCGAAGCTACCAATCCAAGACCCAAACCAGTTAGACCAGAATTTTTCAAAAAGTAATTTTGAAAATGAAATTTCATTAAAAGGCTTTGTCAAGGAAAGGGTTGATGATCCAATAAGGCTACAGCCAAAGAAGGCCTAATGCCTCGCCAAGACCTGGAAGCCAATTTTTGAAATTCAAATTCAAATTATTCTTTGTCAAATTCAAATCTAACATAAATTTTCAGTCAATTGTAGATTCAAACACTCTTTTTCAAAATAAATTCAAAACAATTATTTTCAAAATTAATTTAACTTTTTCAAAATAAATCATGATTTTTCAAAATAATTCTATCCATCCAAAACCTGTCTCACAAAAACCCTTAAGGCTAACGTGATCGACAACTCTAGATTGGGTGAGACAGACTAGGTTGTGAAAATCAATTTAGGTTATTCCTGATTCTAATTGGATCCAAATCGACAAAACACTTTATGTGTAGGAACATAAAGATTTGGACCAATGGATGTTGGATAGCGGGTGCTCCAGACACATGACTGAGGATAAATTGAAATTCACCAAACTCAAGTTCAAAAATCTAGGCTCAGTAGCATTTGGCAACAATGCTACACTCAAGGTGATTGGGTCAGGTAACATTGAACTAAAATCTGACTTTGTTATTAAGAAGGTTCTTTTGGTTGAAGATTTTAAATTTAACTTGCTTAGCATAAGTCAATTGTGTGATACTGGTTATGTAGTTACCTTTACCAACTCTAACTGCCTGATTAGAAACTTGCAAGACTCTGAAATCATGCTTAAGGGTACTAGAAAAAATAATGTTTACACGATAAACCTACCACTAGTACCTAAATGTATGTTAACTCAGTTAGAACAATCAAACCTCTGGCATAGGAGATTAGGTCACACTAATTTGAGAATAATTTCAAAAATCACCCAACTCGGCCTAATTAAAGGTATCCCTAAAATTAAGAACCATGAAAACTTAATATGTAAATCATGTAATCAAGGTAAACAAACCAGGTCTAATCACAAACTAATTCAGTCTGATCTAACTCAAACCACACTTGAGCTCCTGCACCTTGACCTATTTGGCTCACATGGAGCCAAGTCACTAAGCGGAAACAGGTACTACTTAGTAATAGTTGATGATTACTCTAGGTTTACCTGGGTTAGGTTTCTAAAGACCAAAGATGAAACCCTAAACCTATTCAATGATTTTTGTAAGTTAATTGAAAATCAAAATGATACCAAAATCAAAAGACTTAGGAGTGACCACGGGGGAGAGTTTGAAAATCAACGATTCGAGGAGTTTTGTAAGGTAAATGGGTATATACACGAATTTTCGTGTCCTAGAACCCCCCAGCAAAATGGGATAGTTGAAAGGAAAAATAGAACCCTACAGGAAGCCGCTAGGGCTATGCTCAATGAATTCAACCTAGCTAACCAATATTAGGCAAAAGCAATTAGTACGGGTTGCTACATCCAAAATAGGGTACTAATTAACAAACGACACAATAAAACACCATATGAATTATACTACCATAGACTTCCAAACCTACATTACCTAAGGGTCTGTGGGTGCAAAGTCCATATCCTAAACACCAAGGACTATCTAGGTAAATTCCAGTCTAAGTCAACCCCAGGCATCTTCTTAGGTTATTCAACAACAAGTAGAGCCTATAGGGTTTACAATAAACAAACTAAGAAAATTGAAGAAACAATGAATCTGATATTTGATGAAGAAATTAACTCAAAATTTAATAATCCAGATCTAAATTCATTAAATACTGATCAAGAAGAAAATGAATATACTACTGAACCTTTAATTGAACCCCTAAATGAACTAAATATTGAACCAACCATTGAGACAATTGAACCAGCAATTGAACCAACCCAAGTAGTTGTACCAATCACTGAACCAAACCGACCAGTCAGACCTAAGGCTGAACCAAATTCCAGAAAAACTAAGAAACCCAGACTCAGTCACCCAACTGATCAGATTGTGGGTGATCCAACCTTAGGAGTCAGAACTAGGTCCGATTATAGAAACCTTAGTCAGATTGCAATGATTTCAAAATTTGAACCTAAGACCATAGATGAAGCCTTACCTGATCCTGATTGGATCATAGCAATGCAAGAAGAGTTAGCCCAGTTTGAGAGGAACCAAGTCTGGGAACTAGTACCTAAACCTGAGGGCAAATCCATTATTGATACTAAGTGGGTTTTTAGGAACAAGCTAAATGATCAAGGAGAAATAGTAAGAAACAAAGCCCGCTTAGTAGCAAAAGGGTTCAGTCAAGTAGAATGGTTAGATTATGACGAAACTTATGCCCCAGTAGTTAGACTTGAGTCCATTAGGATATTGTTAGCCTTTGCATCCCATAAAGGATTTAAACTTTATCAAATGGATGTAAAGTCAGCTTTTCTAAATGGATTTATTAAGGAAGAAGTTTATGTAGGACAACCTCCTGGTTTTGAGGACTTAGAAAGACCTGACCACATTTACAAACTCACTAAAGCACTTTATGGACTAAAACAAGCACCTAGGGCCTGGTATGAACGCTTATCAACCTACCTAATTTCTAAAGAATTTAAACAAGGACAAATTGACTCAACCCTATTTATTAAGAGCTTAGGAAAGGAAATCTTTATTGCTCAAATCTACGTCAATGTCATAATCTTTGGGTCCACCAACTCGAATTTCCTAAAAGATTTGTTAAAATAATGGAAAATGAATTTGAAATGAGCTTAGTTGGTGAGCTCAATTTCTTTCTAGGGTTACAAATTAAACAAACTAGGGATGATAACTATGTCCATCAATCTAAATATGCTAAGGAGTTAATAAAGAAATTCAAAATGGACAACTCCAAAAGCATAAGTACCCCCATGGCCACAAATATAAAAATAGATAGTGACCCTGATGGTAAACCAGTAGACCTTAAACTCTATAGAAGTATAATTGGAAGTCTACTATACCTTACAGCCAGCAGACCTGATATCCTTTTTGCCGTAGGAATGTGTGCTAGATACCAAACCTGTGCTAAGGAAACGCACTTAACAGCTCTAAAAAGAATACTAAGATATGTTAAGGGAGCCCTAAATGTAGGGATTTGGTATCCTAGGACCTCAACCTTTGACTTGTCAGGATACTCGGATTCTGATTATGCTGGATATAAATTAGATAGAAAGAGCACAAGTGGAAGCTGCCAACTGTTAGGAAATAGTCTAGTAAGTTGGTGCAGTAGAAAACAACACTGTGTAGCTCTATCCACAACTGAAGCTGAGTATGTAGCTTTAGGAGAGTGTGTAGCACAGCTCTTATGGATGATGCACACTCTCAAAGACTTCCAGCTTAACTACACTCAAACTCAGGACTACATTGATAATATAAGCTCAATTAACCTAACTAAGAATCCAATCCAACACTCCAGAACTAAACACATACAAGTCAAACACCACTTTGTAAGAGATCACGTAGCCAGGGTGAGATAATCCTTAAGCATGTAGACTCTAAATCTAACTTAGCTGACATATTCACCAAACCTCTACCTGAGTCTGAGTTCAGCTCACTAAGAAGACAGTTAGGGTTATGTTTGGTAGAATAAGCTTACTCTACTCTTATGTTTTTTTAAACTGCTTTACTTGATTTTAAAATCAATTTTTACTTAGTTTGAAAAATCTTTTTGCAATTTTAAAAATCATTTTTCGAATTAGTTTTTCTTAAGAAAAATTACCCCCTTCAAAACAAGGGCTTTTTCGCAAATGGAGTTAGCTTAGGCCCTAACCCTAGAACTACATGCACCTATAGATCTAGAAGTCAGCATCTCACAAGCACCTTAGGGTACTTTTGACTGATAACCTACAATGGGTTGAGATGCTTAGGTCTTTGCCTTAATTCAAGATGCTTTAAGTCAGTGCATCTGCAGTAATTGGGGCACTAAATATAAATTAAACAGTAATCAGGTTAAGTGTCAAGCTTAGAAAATCTAACTTGAACAGAACACTTAACTTGACTAACCCCAGCGAAAACTACTGTCTATAACAGTTAGTAAGTAGCTAATTGGGTTAGACAGAACCCGAGCGAGATAATTCAAATTGATTTAGTCCAAGTTTATACCTTGAATTGGTTCAGTACAGCACATTATTCTTTTGCTATATTCTAATGTAATTTTTTTTTGCTATTTTGCTTTGTTTTTTGATATATGGCAAAGGGGGAGAGATTGAAAAGGAGAGAAGATTTGAAAATTAAAATTTTTTTTCAAAATTTAAAATTTCAAAACTTTATCCTTTCTTCAAAAAGTACTTAATCTAAGTTGCCTTCAAAACTGTTTTCTTTCAAAACTGTCTTTAAGCACTTAATTTAAAATTTCAAAACTTTATCCTTTCTTCAAAAAGTACTTAATCTAAGTTGCCTTCAAAACTATTTTTTTTCAAAACTGACTTTAAGTACTTGACCCAAGCTGTTTTCAAAAGTGTTTCTAAGTACTTAAACTTAAGCTATGTTCAAAACTTTTTCTAAGTAAAAAGTTTCTAAAATACTAAAGCTATTGACTTGAAAATTTTTTTCAAAAATTCCTTTAGTAATAAAAACTTCAGAAGATTTTAGAAAATTTTCTACTAAGCTATTGACTTGAAAATTTTTCCAAGTGTCCAGCCAAAATTTTTTGTTGGAAAATGTTTTCTAAAACTTCTTTTGAAAAAATGTTCTAAGTGTTGAAAAATCAATTCCATTTTTAGACTTAGAAATTTTCAAACCCCACGAACCTTTGTAAAACCTAGGGGGAGATTCCTTCCAGGGGGAGGAAACTAAACCGATATTTCACCTGTTTGTTATTAACTTAACTTTTTGAACTGGGTTGCCATAAATCAAAAAGGGAGAGATTGTTGGTACAGACAGCACCCAAGTCGAACCTTGGTTTTGATAATAGCAAAGGGTTCAAAAGTTAAGTATTATTTGTGATCTAATATGTTACTTGAGTGTGCAGATTGAAGTCCTAGAGAAGGACTGCTAGGCATCGAAACCCTAAGACCTGGCGAAGGACGGCTGGGCACCTAGCGAAGGGCTGCTAGGAGTCTAAGACCTAGCGAAGGACTACTAGGCACCAGGTGAATGACTGCTTGGTAACGAAGACCTAGCGAAGGACTGCTAGGCACCAGGTGAAGGACTGCTTAGTAACGAAGACCTGGCGAAGGATTGCTAGGCACCAGGCGAAGGACTGCTTGGTAACGAAGACCTGGCGAAGGACTGCTAGGCACCTGGCGAAAGACTGCTGGGCAAAAGTCCAACCGAAGGAGCCGGTTGGCAACAGGTAAATTCTCCTGAGAGGAGTAGGTGAGGACGCGTTCCCCGTCGAGGGAACAGTAGGCGTCGGTTCGACCAAGGGTTCCATTTAGGAGACCCAAAGTCAGAACCAAGGCAGCTACGGCTGTAAAATTCACTAACATTCTTGCTTTGTTTTGTTTGGTACTAACCCTGGATGCAGGACCGAAGGAACGAGTTTCTGCAGATCAGAACGCCCCAAAGGAGAGGGGCAGCAGCTGGGTCAGGCGCCCGGGAGGTCCCGGGCGCCCAAGGTCAAAGCCAAACATGATTTGAGCAAGAAAACGCTTCGGAAGCTCACTGGGCCAGGCGCCCCCAAGCTCTCGAGCGCCCCCATGGTCCCGGGCGCCCTGGATGCCTCGGGCGCCCTGGGTCCGAGCCACGAAGCAATTGGATTGAAGTTAGCCGAGAAGCCAGCAAGACCAAGTCAAGCAGGGCACCCTCTGTGTCCCAGGCGCCCCCGTCAAACCTCGAGCCCGATCCTGGAGGGATAAGGGCTGACCGAGTTCAGGATGAAGGTTTGCGAATCGAGAGACACGTGGAGGGCGCCCCCAGCGTCCCGGGTGCCCCCATGTGCACTATAAAAGGGGCTCGACCCCCAAGGCTTCCAGATAATTTTTGAACGCCTCAATACTCTTCGCTCAAGTGCTTTGCTCCGGAAACTTCTGATCTCAAGGTCCTAGCGCCGACGACGACCCTACGCACCGAAGAACGATCCACACCGGGCGTCGGTAACGAAGAGTTAGATTTTTGTTTTTACTGCAATACTACTGTACAACTTTCTGTAAAACTTTGCGCATTATAGAATTGCCCGCAGTAAACGGTCAAGGACCGTGGGCCTTGGAGTAGGAGCCGACCGCGACTCCGAACCAAGTAAAAAACCTTATGTTCGCGTTTGTTGTTTTAATTTTCACTGTGTATTCTCTATCTTATAATCCGAAACGGTTTTACGATATTCACCACCCCCCCCCTCTATCGTATTCTATCGATCCAACAATTAATACGTTGAGATTAACATGTAAGTCAATTGATGACTTGATCTCACAAGTTATGGATATGGGATATCATGTTGACACATGGTTATATATATATTGGAGAATATATATACTGAATTGACCCGTCATGTGAAAGTTTTATGGATCGTTATATGAGTGTCATAAACTTTCTCATAGTGACTATTTCTATGAATAGTCCTTAGATCTGAAGTCACTAGGATTTCCTATATAAAGAATTATATACTTTAGTATCGTTAAATGTCCCCCGTAACAAGGTGGACTATAAAGTCTATCCTTGGGTATGCAACAAATTATGCAGAAGGATGTAAATGATGTAGATAGGATCTATCCCTTTTATATGACGGGAATGATATCTGTGGGTCCCTTGATAGAGTAGGATTACTAAAATACATGGTCATGTAGGGATCTTTAGGTAAAAATATTTAAAATGACAGTGGAAATAAGATCCCTCGAGCGATCCATGCGAAAGAAAAACTCATACAAAGTAATCTACAATTCATATCTTATAGGAATACCTTTGTGCGTGCCCTTCGCTTATCCCGCTAGTCCTTTGGTTCGCCGGATCTCTTACACGTTCAAGTGTCCGTGCCTCTATCCGTATCCACACGAACACGATCTATGCCTCGGAGAGGAACCACCTTAGTTGTGCTAGCAACTTGGGATGGTTCACAAAGCAAAAGAACATCCACTAGGGAGTTATGGACAAGGAGGAAGAACGAAGAGGAAGAGAGATGCCCACTCTAGCCTTTGACAGGGGGGGTATTTATACTCATTTAATGAATACCAAGGGTCTATGTCCCTTGAGCTCCTCTCATCTTAATGCTAATAAAACCCAATGAATACCAAGTCTCTTGGTATTCCTTGAGACTCTTAATATTCTATTCATCTAATGAATAGAATGTCTCTTAGCCTTCCTCTTAAATAATATTTATTAAACCCTTTAATGAATATTATCCATAATTAAGTGGTTGAGTCTAATCTAGATGAGTCTAACTCAAATTAGACTCAATCCCATAATCTAATTGGATTCACTTGAGTCTAACTCAATTAATCCAATTCGAATCAAATCTTAGTCAAACCAAGATCAATTAATCTCCGAAGCATCGTGTCCTTAGTGTGTGACCCAATAGGTTCTCGTAACGTTGGCAATGTGTCTAAACCACTTTAGATACATAAGCAATGAGTGGCATCTAGCAATGTATCATTGCTACCCAAGTAACAAGAAAAGTCGAGATCCGACTAAACCTCCGTGACTATGATAATGTATGACCTTGTCCTTCTATCCTTGATATCTAGATTGACCAATGAGGCATAGACCGTGTCATCCTCAATCTCTCTATAGATCTTGATCCCCGAGTAGACTCACTCAAACAAATGAGCTCAATATCTCATATTGACTCATTTGAGCATGGTCATGCGTTTTAGTAGTCCTACTCGATCAAGGGGCCCAGAGATATCACTCCCGTCATATGGGAGGGATAGATCTCATCTACATCACTCACATCCCTCTGCATGATTTATTATATAATCAGTGATCATCTTTATAGTCCACCCTGTTACGGGTGACGTTTCACGATACCAAAGTACATAACTCATCATGTAGGGAACCGTAGTGACTTCAGGTCTAAGGACTATTCATACTAATAGTCATATGAGAATGTTTATAACACTCATATGGTAATCTATGAAACTTTCTCATGACGGGTCAATTCAGTACACATTCTCGAATGTATACCCATGTGTCAACTTGATATCACATATCCATGACTTGTGAGCTCAAGTCATCAATTGACCTACATGCTAGTCTCCATGCATTAATATTATCCTTGAATATTAATGCTTGACTATGATTAGTTTAGTGTAGTATTCTCTACATCATCTCACTATCGATTCAACCAATCGATATGATGTAGATAAGAACCTACTACCCAAGGACATTATTATACTTAGTTATTTGGCACAAATAATAAAGTAAGTATAACAACCAAGCATGTCTTTATTAATGATAGAATATGATACAAAAAGTCCCTAGTCAATCATCACATAATTGGCTCTAGGGCTCCTACTAACAATCTCCCACTAGAACTAGTGTCAATCACTGTAGTATATAATACCCAGTGACCTGGTATAACCATCATGCTTCTTTTGTGCCAAAGCCTTGGTCAAAGGATCTGCGATGTTAGAATCAGTGTGTACTCTGCATATCCTCACATCTCCTCTATCGATAATCTCTCTAATAAGATGGAAGTGTCATAGTATATGTTTGGTCCACTGATGTGACCGAGGTTCCTTAGCCTGTGCAATAGCCCCATTGTTGTCACAATAGAGGTCTATCGAGTCCACAATGCTAGGAATCACACCAAGCTCTACAATGAACTTCCGGATCCAAACAGCCTCTTTTGCCGCCTCAGACGCGGCAATATACTCGACCTCTATTGTAGAATCTGCGACTGTCCTGCTTCGAACTCTTCCAGTTCACAGCGCCACCATTCAGGCAAAACACATACCCTGACTGCGATCTAAAATCATCCCTGTCTGTTTGGAAGCTTGTGTCACTGTAACCCTTTACAGCAGCTAGCTTCAGTCTTTCTTTCTTTTTTCTTAGCTGCCTCAGGTCCTGCCTCCCAAGATATCATCCAGAAAAGACAATAATTCATCTGTCTATCCATCCCTTGGCCGGTAATGTACTCCTTTTCTATTTAGGATATATTCTTCTTATGATGTCAATATGTCTTGTTTTTATCCCAATTGAAAAACAAGCTAGGTTCCCATGATATCCAGCATGGAAGTAGTTGTCCTAGTCGAAATTATAAATAGAATACAAGGACTACATACCTAACAGGATTTCACCCACTCTTCATTGGGACTGTCAGGAGTGACTGCTGTTCATATGAGTCCTCAATGGCCTGATTCTGTTCGATCTGGTATTGTTACTTACATCAGCAAGCCTCCTGGACCAGATTGGGTAGGGCCGAAATGAACACCTACGGATTCACCACTCCTTGGAGAGATTATACCAAGTCTATCGTCGATTGTTACTCGAACTCTGGCAGAGCATGCAAGTATATCCTTAAATACATGAGAGTAATTAGAATCCGTAGGACGAGAAAACGTTACTTGGGCTAGGTGTGACGTAGTCAGCCTAGTAGGGACTGACACACATAGACCATGTCCTGAACCAAGAGGGTATAAGATGGTGAAGGGAATGGGGCACGATTCATTAAAGCTGCTGAAGGGTTTCAGAATTGTTTCTGAGGTCAACCGTTGATCTTTTGATTAATTAGGGATCATGATGTACTACTAGGTGTCACTCATGATCGTTCTATAATTGATTAATTATAGACGGCCAACATAAATTGAAAGCCTATTTAGTCACACGCACTATGAGTAATCCGAGGGATTTAAAACGAGTTAAAAATTGAATTTTTCAATCAAGAGAGATTAGGTTTGGTTCAACCAAACGATAAGTCGAATCTGAATTTTTCAGAGACGCATCGGAAGAGTAAAATGGCTAAGTCTTTTGACGACTTAATAGATGAATTAAATAAGTTTAATTCATTGGGGCGTGGCTTGGATGGGTCGGCCAAAGAGGGTCTCCATCCTCTTTGCTTGGCCGGCCAGAACAAAGGGAGAGAACCAAGTTTTTGGTTCAATTTATAAAATAAACCAAGTGTGGTTTGTTTTATAAAATTATGGATGATATAAATTTTTATATAATAAACCAAGGTTTGGTTTATTTTTCATGGAAATTAAAATGAACCATGGATTGGTTTATTTTATTTTATAAAATCAATCATGCATTGATTTACCATGATAAGAAAATTTATTCTATAAGAAAAAAGGAGACTTGGTCGGTTTTTATCATGAATTAAAATATGATAAAACTTGGCATGATGGAATAAGTCATAGAAAATTTATTCCATAAGAAAAAAGAGACTTGGCGGTTGAGAGGCCACTATATAAAGGACCCAAGGCAAGGCTTGGAAATCAATCGAAGTATTCTTGCCTGGGCTCTCTCCCTCTCCTCCCTTCTTTCTCTTGGTCGGCCACAAGCTTCTTCTCCCTTCTTCTTGCCGTGAGCACAAGGAGAAGCACCGAGGCAACGAAGTTCTTCTGTTGGGACGATCTTCCTCTCCGGCCATTATCACCTTGGGATTGGGCGCAAGTCATCTTCCTCCTTCTCGCCGGAATTGTGATTCCGGCCAACCTTGGTGGTGAGTTTTTCCGATGTGATTACTTCTCTCTTGGTTTTTCTTGTCGTGTTCTCGGAGAATCTAGTAGTTCTCGAGAACACGAAACTCGTGACTTTGCGAAGTCATCCCGAAGATACTCGGCGTGGACGCGAATAGAGGCGGAGCTTCCGAGGGACGCTTACGGTTGGATCTCGTCCCTTCCTTCGAGTTACGCGAGGTAATAAGTAAATTAGTTTACGTTTCTGCAAAATTTTAAATATATGATCATGTCTACACAAGATAAAGTTGCATGCTTAGATGTGTGGTTAAATAATTTGAGAAATTATTTATGCTAAACCTTCCGCTGTACGTAATTAATTTTAAAATTACGAACCCGCATCCATGTCAACATGCACCCGGTCCCAACACATGGCAAAACGATTAAGCACCTTGTCAATATATGTACTCTGACTTAAGCCAAGCAATCTCTTTGATCAATCTCTATAGATCTTGATGCCTAGGATATAGGTTGCTTCACCAAAGTCTTTCATTGAGAAACAATTCCCTAGCCACGTCTTCACAGACTGTAGTGAAGGGATATCATTCCCAATGAGGAGTATGTCATCTACATACAAGATCAGGAAGACAACTGTGCTCCCACTAACCCTCTTGTAGACACAGGGTTCATCTTCATTCTTGATAAAACCAAACGCTTTGATTGCATCATCGAACCGAAGATTCCAGCTTCAAGAAGTTTGCTTTAGTCCATAAATGGACCTTTGCAATTTACATACCTTTCCAGCATGCTCTGGATCTATAAAACTCTCAGGTTGTGTCATGTACACATCCTCGAGTAAATTCCCATTTAGGAATGCGGTTTTGACATCCATCTGCCAGATCTCGTAGTCATGGTAAGCTGCAATAGCAAGCATGATCCGAATAGACTTAAGCATCGCCACTGGTGAAAAGGTTTCATCATAGTTGATACCATGAATTTGTTTGAAACCTTTAGCTACCAATCGCCCTTTATAGGTATGCATGCGTCCATTCATGTCAGTCTTTCTTCTAAAGACCCACTTACACCCAATGGGTTTAATCCCCTCAGGTGGATCAACCAAAGTCCATACTTGGTTAGTGTACATGGATTCCATTTCGGATCTCATGGCCTTTAGCAATTTCTCAGAATATGGGCTCATCACAGCTTCTTGATAGGATGTAGGCTCATTCAACTCAATAAGCGTAACGTCATTATGGTCAGATAAGAGAAATGAGTATCTCTCAGGTTGATGACATATCCTATCAGATCTGCGAAGAGGTTGGTCTACTTGAACTGCTTGTTGTTCCATAACTTCGTGTGCAACAATCTCATGATCCACAACATCTTGTGGTGCCTGTTCAATGTCCATTAAGGCCTCAGTACTATCTGCATCTTAAACTTCTTCAAGATGGATTTTACTCCCACTAGTTCTTCTAGAAATAAACTCCTTTTCTAGAAAAACACCATTTCTAGCGACAAACACTTTGCCTTGTGTGGGATTGTAAAAGTAATATCCCTTCGTTTCCTTAGGATATCCTACAAAATAGCACTTATCAGATTTGAGTCCTAGTTTATTTGAGACTTGACGTCCAACGTAAGCCTCACAACCCCAAATTTTCATAAAAGACATCGTGGGACTCTTCCCAGTCCATATCGTATATGGTGTCTTTGTGACGGCCTTTAATGGAACTCGGTTAAGTGTGAAAAGAGCCGTCTCTAGAGCGAATCCCCAGAAGGAAGTAGGAAGGTCTGTCTGACTCATCATCGATCGTACCATATCTAATAGAGTACGATTTCTCCGCTCGGACACACCATTCCATTGTGGTGTTCCAGGTGGAGTGAGTTGGGATATAATCCCACACTCTGCTAGATGGTCACGAAACTCTTGGCTAAGGTATTCACCACCTCGATCTGATCGAAGCTCTTAATACTCTTGCCAAGTTGGTTTTGTACTTCACTTTTGAATTCTTTGAACTTTTCAAAGGATTCCGACTTGTGGTTCATGAGATACACATAGTCGTATCTACTGACATCATCAGTGAAAGTGATGAAGTACTGATAGCCTCCTCTAGCTGCGACATTGAAAGGTCCACATACATCAGTATGTATGAGTCCTAATAAGTCTGTCACTCTTTCGCCGTGTCCACTAAATGGAGTCTTGGTCATCTTGCCTAGAAGACAAGATTCACATGTCTCATATGATTCAAAATCAAATGAGTCCAGTAATCCATCCTTATGGAGCTGGGATATACGACTCTCATTTATATGTCCCAAGTGACAATGCCAGAGATACGTTTGATTCACATCATTGGATTTGAACCGTTTGGTATTTATGTTATAGATTAGGTTTTCTAGGTCTAGAGCATAGAGTCCATTCACAAGTGGTGCATTACAATAGAATATGTCATTTAACATTATGGAACAATATTTGTCCTTTATGATAAATGAAAAGTCTTTCTTGTCTAAACAAGATACTGAAATTATGTTCTTAGTCAATGCAGGTACATAAAAGCACTCCTCTAGTTCTAAGATAAGCCCAGTGGGCAAAGACAAGGAATAAGTTCCTATAGCTATGGCAGCAACTCTTGCTCCATTGCCTACTCGTAGGTCCACTTCGCCCTTCGTCAATGATCTAGCCCTTTGAAGGTCCTGCACATTAGTACAAATGTGAGACGTGCATCCGGTATCTAATACCCAAGAAGAAGAGATAGATAGATTGACTTCTATAACAAAAATACCTGAGGCAAAAGTCTCACTTCTTTTCTTCTTTACTTCCTCCAGGTAGAGTTTGCAGTTCCTCTTCCAATATCCGATCTCACCACAATGGAAGCAGGTCCCTTCCTTAGGCACCTTATCTTTAGCCTTGGATGTAGTAGAGTTTGGCCTTGCCTTTGGCTTGGGTCTTACCCTTTCCTTTAGGCTTCCATTTGCCTTTACCCTTTTGTACCATCAGTACATTACTGATTTTGGTTTTCTTGAGATTAGGTTCAGCAATTCTTAACATGCTGAGCATCTCAGGCAAAGGCTTGTCAATTTCATTCATGTTATAGTTCATGACAAATTGATTATACCCTTCTGGCAACGATTGCAAGATAAGGTCCATAGCCAATTCTTGGCCCAGTGGAAATCCTAGTCTTTCAAGGTTCTCGACATACCCAAATCNAAAGACATCGTGGGACTCTTCCCAGTCATATCGTATATGGTGTCTTTGTGACGGCCTTTAATGGAACTCGGTTAAGTGTGAAAAGAGCCGTCTCTAGAGCGAATCCCTAGAAGGAAGTAGGCAGGTCTGTATGACTCATCATCGATCATACCATATCTAATAGAGTACGATTTCTCTGCTCGGACACACCATTCCATTGTGGTGTTCCAGGTGGAGTGAGTTGGGATATAATCTCACACTCTGCTAGATGGTCACGTAACTCTTAGCTAAGTTATTCACCACCTCGATCTGATCGAAGCTCTTAATACTCTTGCCAAGTTGGTTTTGTACTTCACTTTTGAATTCTTTGAACTTTTCAAAGGATTCCGACTTGTGTTTCATGAGATACACATAGTCGTATCTACTGACATCATCAGTGAAAGTGATGAAGTACTGATAGCCTCCTCTAGTTGCGACATTGAAAGGTCCACATACATCAGTATGTATGAGTCCTAACAAGTCTGTCACTCTTTCACCGTGTCCACTAAATGGAGTCTTGGTCATCTTGCCTAGAAGACAAGATTCACATGTCTCATATGATTCAAAATCAAATGAGTCCAGTAATCCATCCTTATGGAGCTGGGATATACGACTCTCATTTATATGTCCCAAGCGACTATGCCAGAGATACGTTTGGTTCACATCATTGGATTTGAACCGTTTGGTATTTATGTTATAGATTGGGTTCTCTAGGTCTAGAACATAGAGTCCATTCACAAGTGGTGCATTACAATAGAATATGTCATTTAACATTATGGAACAATATTTGTCCTTTATGATAAATGAAAAGCCTTTCTTGTCTAAACAAGATACTGAAATTATGTTCTTAGTCAATGCAGGTACATAAAAGTACTCCTCTAGTTCTAAGATAAGCCCAGTGGGCAAAGACAAGGAATAAGTTCCTACAGCTATGGCAACAACTCTTGCTCCATTGCCTACTCATAAGTCCACTTCGCCCTTCATCAATGATCTAGCTCTTCGAAGGCCCTGCACATTAGTACAAATGTGAGACGTGCATCCGGTATCTAATACCTAAGAAGAAGAGATAGATAGATTGACTTCTATAACAAAAATACCTGAGGCAGAAGTCTCACTTCTTTTCTTCTTTACTTCCTCCAGGTAGAGTTTGCAGTTCCTCTTCCAATATCCGATCTCACCACAATGGAAGCAGGTCCCTTCCTTAGGCACCTTATCTTTAGCCTTGGATGTAGTAGAGTTGGCCTTGCCTTTGGCTTGGGTCTTACCCTTGCCTTTAGGCTTCCATTTGCCTTTGCCCTTTTGTACCATCAGTACATTACTGATTTTGGTTTTCTTGAGATTAGGTTCAGCAGTTCTTAACATGCTGAGCATCTCAGGCAAAGGCTTGTCAATTTCATTCATGTTATAGTTCATGACAAATTGATTATACCCTTCTGGCAACGATTGCAAGATAAGGTCCATAGCCAATTCTTGGCCCAGTGGAAATCCTAGTCTTTCAAGGTTCTCGACATACCCAATCATCTTGAGTACGATGAGTTCCTACAGGAGTTCCTTCTTGCATCTTGCATGCAAATAGGCTTTAGACACCTCAAACCGCTCGTACCTAGCTTGCCCTTGATATAGTTGCTTTAGATGCTCAACCATCTCATGTGCATTCATGTTCTCATGTTGCTTCTGAAGCTCAGAGTTCATGGTGGCAAGCATAAGACATGATACATCAAGTGCATCATCCTGATGCTTCTTGTAAGCATCCTTTTCGGCACGGGTAGCGGTAGCGGCAGGTGCTTCTGGAAGAGATTGCTCTAGGACGTACAGTTTTCATTCTTGTTTGAGGACTATCCTTAAGTTTCTGTACCAGTCCAGGAAATTAGCTCCGTTGAGCTTGTCCTTCTCAAGGACGGATCGCGGAGAGAGAGTATTTGACGTGTTAGATGACATGGTGATCTACAACAGTAAAATTATGCAGAAATAAGTATCATATCTAATTCATTTAATTAGGCCTTTAATTAAATGACGCTCCCACTGAATCGTAGAGCTTTGGGTGGGGCTAGTCATGGATGTAGGTAAACTCAATTTACCAACACTACTAGCTCCAAACCAAATAGCAATCATTATTCATGTGGGACAAGATCCATATTATACTTCATCTTGAGTTAGCTTTGGCTAATCGCCCAAGACTTGGTATAATTAGGTAGGTAACATTTTACCAATTACATCTCATGCAACTCTTTGAAACAAAGGGTCAAGATCCACATTACACATCATCTTGAGTTAGCTTTGGCTAATCGCCCAAGACATGGAATAATTGTTCTCTTACCCAATTTTCCCAACTTTTGGGATATGCCTCCAAGTTTCTCAATCTAATTGAGGGGACTTAGTTAAGTCTCACCCAAAGTTTGATAGCGGGACATCACAATTGTCCTCTCGCACTCTACCAAGATAAAATGCGTTGCATTGCTTTGGCAAACCCAACAACAAATGATCGAGGTAGTTTATGAGTACCAAACTTTGGTAGGCATATTGAGTTGACTTAATTAAGAAAAAACATCTAAGCATGCATCACATACACACACATAGCATATATCAACATATAAGCAAGAAAACGTGACATGGTTATGGCCCGTATACTACGATCTTCTCAAGCCAATGAGAAGATCGATGGTCAACCTAGGGATAACATCTTCTCCAAGTGCATCCTTCAGTCATCGTGTGTGGTCGGCATCCTTCTTGTAACTTCATTCTTCAATGGACACTCCACTGCTCCTTTTGTACATTACAATGTAGGAAAACTCGAGTTACATTCGAGTGTAAATCTATTTTTTACAACTAGGAAAAATAGAGACAAGGCACGACACGCAGACTGTATTATGAATTACAACATGCACACACACACACACATACATCCAATCTCATTGGGGTTAAGGCCATAACCATGCACCATGTCATCAATCACATACAATAGATTTAGGACATCAATTTTATTATGATTGTAAAAATGCTCATGAGCCGAAACCATAGGTTATAAAATTTGTCGAGTACATTCGCATCATAGCACACTTTCATATTTCATATGATGATGCTATAGACTTTTAGTTTGATCAACACAAACTTTTGTATCTCGACAAATTCTCATACATTATACAATCTATAATAAAATTATATCCTACTTCTATATCACATATAAAAGTTTTCTAAACTTTGTACGATCTTTCGCAAGTGGCTCTGATACCACTGTAGGGATCATTAGGTAAAAATATTTAAAATCGCAGTGGAAATAAGATCCCTCGAGCGATCCATGCGAAAGAAAAACTCATACAAAGTGATCTACAATTCCTATCTTATAGGAATACCTTTGTCGCGTGCCCTTCGCTTATCCCGCTAGTCCTTTGGTTCGCCGGATCTCTTACACGTTCAAGTGTCCGTGCCTCTATGTGTATCCACACGAACACGATCTACACCTCGGAGAGGAACCATCTTAGTTATGCTAGCAACTTGGGATGGTTCACAAAGCACAAGAACCTCCACTAGGGAGTTATGACAAGGAGGAAGAAAGAAGAGGAAGAGAGATGCCCACTCTAGCCTTTGACAAGGGGGGTATTTATACTCATCTAATGAATACCAAGGGTCTATGTCCCTTGAGCTCCTCTCATCTTAATGCTAATAAAACCCAATGAATACCAAGCCTCTTGGTATTCCTTGAGACTCTTAATATTCTATTCATCTAATGAATAGAATGTCTCTTAGCCTTCCTCTTAAATAATATTTATTAAACCTTTAATGAATATTATCCATAATTAAGTGGTTGAGTCTAATCTAGATGAGTCTAACTCAAATTAGACTCAATCCCATAATCTAATTGGATTCACTTGAGTCTAACTCAATTAATCAATTCGAATCAAATCTTAGTCAAACCAAGATCAATTAATCTCCGAAGCATCGTGTCCTTAGTGTGTGACCCAATAGGTTCTCGTAACGTTGGCAATGTGTCTAAACCACTTTAGACACATAAGCAATGAGCGGCATCTAGCAATGCATCATTGCTACCCAAGTAACAAGAAAAGTCGAGATCCGACTAAACCTCCGTGACTATGATAATGTATGACCTTGTCCTTCTATCCTTGATATCTAGATTTACCAATGAGGCATAGACCGTGTCATCCTCAATCAATCTTGTGTTTCTTGATCCCCGAGTAGACTCACTCAAACAAATGAGCTCAATATCTCATATTGGCTCATTTGAGCATGGTCATGCGTTTTAGTAGTCCTACTCGATCAAGGGCCCACAGATATCACTCCCGTCATATGAGAGGGATAGATCCCATCTACATCACTCACATCCCTCCGCATAATTCATTACATACCCAGTGATCGCCTTTATAGTCCACCCTGTTACGGGTGACGTTTGACGATACCAAAGTACATAACTCCTTATGTAGGGAACCGTAGTGACTTCAGGTCTAAGGACTATTCATACCAATAGTCACATGAGAAAGTTTATGACACTCATATGACAATCTATGAAACTTTCTCATGGCGGGTCATTCAGTACACATTCTCCAATGTATACCCATGTGTCAACTTGATATCACATATCCATGACTTGTGAGCTCAAGTCATCAGTTGACCTACATGTTAGTCTCCTTGCATTAATATTATCCTTGAATATTAATACTTGACTAGGAATGGTTTAGAGTAGTGTTCTCTACATCATCTCACTATCGATTCAACCAATCGATATAATGTAGATAAGAACCTACTACCCAAGGACATTATTATACTTAGTTATTTGGCACAAATACAAAGTAAGTATAATAACCAAACATGCCTTTATTAATAATAGAATATGATACAAAATGTCCCTAGTCAATCATCACATAATTGGCTCTAGGGCTCCTACTAACAGGTCATGCTCAAATGAGTCAATATGAGATATTAAGCTCATTTGGTTGAGTGAGCCTACTAAGGGATCAAGAAATACAAAGATTGATAAGGAAATGACACGGTCTATGCCTCATTGAACAATCTAGATATCAACAATAGAAGGATAAAGTCATACATTATAATAGACACGGAAAGGTTAGGTCGGATTTTGACTTTCTCGTCACTTGGGTAACAATGATGTATTGCTAGATGCCGCTCATTTTTTATATGTCTAAAGCAGTTTATATACACAAAGAGTATTATGTTTCGGTGATAACTTATTTTTAGTTTGACTAAAATGTGATCCGAAATTGAATTATTTGAGTTAAACTCAAATGAATCCAATTGATTATGGAATTGAGTTTAATCTGCGTTAAACTCATTTAGATTAAACTCGACCAATTAAAAGATATTAGTGTTTATTAAAAGGGTTTAATGAACAGTATTAAAGAGGAAGACTAAGAGACCAAAATCCTTTATATTCATTGGATGAATACAAAAGGTTAAAAGACCAAGAGGCTTTGGTATTCATTGAGATTAATGGACATTAATAAGTTGACAAGACTAAAAGCCAAAGAGCTTTTGTATTCTAAAGCTTGACTATAAAAGGGTCATTTTAGTGGAATGAAAAGGTTGTTGAACTTGATCTTCTTCTTCCTCTTCTCCTTCTTCTTGGCCGAAACACACAAGGTGTGTTTTTAGTCCTCTTGTCTTGTGAATCATCCCAAGTTGCTAACATATCTAAGGTAGTTTATTTCCAAGACCGAGATCATGTTCGTGTGGATACTATTAGAGGTAGACCATCCTGATCGTGTAGAGATCCGGCGAACCAAGGACTAGCGAGATAAGCTAAGGGCACACATCAAAGGTATAACTTTTCATATAGAACTTTGTACAAATTTTCGCATGGATCAATCCAAGGGATCATATTTTCCGCTGCGATTTTATTATTTTTCGCATAGAGATCTCTACAGTTGGACTAGTTAAACCTAGTTGGGAATTAGGTTATGACTAAGGTGGGTTAGCTGGGAGCTAAACAGTTGGCACATGTGAAGTCCTAGTGGAACTAGACAGACCTAGTTGGGAATTAGGTTAAGACTAAAATGAGTTAGCAGCGAGCTAAACACTTGGCATAAAGAAAGTTCTAGTGTGACTAGGCAAACCTAGTTGGGAACTAGGTCAATCCAAGCTAGGTTAGCTCGGAGTTAAACACTTGGCACAAGTGAAGTCCTAATGGGACTAGGCAAACCTAATTGGTAACTATGTTAAGACCAAGGTGGGTTAGCTCAAAGCTAAACACTTAGCACGTGAGCAGTCCTAGTTGGGAACCAGACAAGGAAAAGTCCAAGTTGGTCAAGAGTTGACTCGACACTTGGTGAAGAAGTCTTGGCAGGTCAAGGTTGACTAGATGCTAGGCAACGAGAAGTCCCAATAGGTCACGATTGACTAGATGTTGGGCAAGTTGACCCTAGACTTAGACTTGGATCAAGTTATGGTAAATTGATTGGTATAATCAATTAAGAAAAGTTCTAATTGATTAGGAAAAATCCTAATCGATTGATGTTGTGTTTCGTGAAGCACAGAGTTGGAGAATCGATTAGAGTAATCGATTCAGATAGTTCTTCGTGAGAGAAGAGAGCCAGAATCGATTGGGTCAATTGATTCGGCTGAAGCTAATCGATTGTATTGGTTATCGCATACAGTAAGTTTCAAAATCGATTAACTTAATTGATTTGAAGCTTCCTAATTGATTGGTATAGCTCACCAATCGATTAGGCTTTTGAAAAAGAGTCATTGCGCAGGTGTTAACTGGCAGATCTAACGTGGTAATTGATTGCAAAAAAACTGAATCGATTGAGGGTGTCGAGCAAATCCTAGAAAAGGGATTTCGCTGCAAATTGAAAATAGAGCTCAAGATTGATCTTCATGCCAGTTCTTGGGGTTTCTCGAAGAGAGTGCTTTTGTATTTCCAAGCATCAAGAGGGTGATCAAAGCTATAAGAGAGCAAGCTAAGCAAGATTTCATTATTGTAATCGTGTTTTACAATTTCATTTGTATTTGCTTTGTGTTTTTGTTGTATTCAAGCTTGTGCAAGGCTTCTTCACCTCCGGATTGTTTCCGAGTAGGAGTATGTTCATAGTGGAGCTGTGCATGCGGTGTGGATTCTTGGATTAGTCACCTTAAGAAGGTGAATACCAAGTAAATCAACGAGTTAGCGTTGCTTCGAGTTATTGTGACAAATCAAAAACATAATGAAGCATGCTATTCACCCCTAGCTGTTGACGTGTCCTAATACAGAGATGTTCTCAATCAGAGATACTCTTGTAGTATGGACTAACTGAGCGTGGTTGTTCTCGATCGGGGAGTAGGGTTGTTACTAGTCAAGAATGTTCTCATAGTATTACTAGCTGAGCGAGGATATTCACAATTAAGAATGTTCCCATAACATGTGTTGACTAATCGAGGATATTCCTGGTCAGGGAAGTTCCCATAGTATTCCTGGTTGGAGATGTTTCCATACCATATAGTGACTGATAGAGAATGTACCTTATCAGGGATATCTCCATAGTGTTGCTATTTGAATTAGGATATTTTCGATTGGGAATATTTTCACAGTGTGTTGGTTGATTAGGGATGTGTTATCCCTATATATCAATTTCATTCCACACCGTTGATAAACTATAGATCCTAAAGTGATAGTTGTGTCAGGAAGGAGAGTAGGGAATTTGATCTTTGTAGAAAAGCTATGACACTGATGAGCATATTTCATATAGGATTTTTATCATAATTTGACGCACATCTTATCCCATTTAATATGCATATATTTCATGTTTTCATCTCTATGTGCTTTATTTTGTTACTTTTTGCTCAGAGAGCTACTCTTTGCTTGTTTTCATTGATAAGATGTGTTTTCGGAGCAAAAATGAAACATAAATCCCTTGAAACGTGAAATTAGAGCAAGGAGTACGCTCTGGACGTGTCTTATGACACGGGAGTGCTCCCAAGGCCAAGAAGAGGAAGAATAGAGCAGAAAAAGGCTCAACACAAGCTAGACATGCCGCATCATCAAGCCAACATATGAACCATTCAAGAAGAAAAATGTATTCAAAAGACTATCAAAATGAAATTTTAATCATGGAGCATACTATGCCTTCGTATGGAAGAAATAGGGCATAAAACTGCGCTAAAATGCCCTCGACAAAGTCCACCACCAGGGGTCGTGTCAACCGGCACGACCCATGCCAAATCTAAAGCAATTCGCCAAATACAACACGGGTGACCGTGTTGGCAGCCATGAGCCGGTGTTAGATTTTGACTGCACTGCAAACCAAACATTTAGGTCAGTTCGAACCACAAGTCATACAACCTATCAAAAGTTACAGAATTTTAAGATCTACAACTTTGATTTGGGGTCTAATCCAAGATAACTAGGGTTAGGGATCGAAAAACTCATTTTGCTGGAGCCCAACAAATCTACATATCTAAACAGCTTGGGAGAGATATAAAAGGATAAAGGAATCCTTCTTGGGATCATCTTAGACCAAAGGCTCCATTCCCTTCCTTGGGAGAGGATTTTCCCCTCTAGTAGAAATCCTAGAGCAACCATCTTCATCCATACTGACGATCTGTCCACCTCCAAAGCAAGGATTTCATTCGAGAAGATCGACAATCACATTGATAAGCATTCTCTTCTCTTTATCTTGTGTATTGAGTTGTAGATTGCTATTTTCTTTATCTCTTGGTTGTATTTACTTCACCATGGAGTAGATATCTGAATTTTAGGATTATGGATTAGCCCTTTGATATGTAAACTCTAATTATGTTTCGTATTCAATGAAATGTGTGTTTATGGTCCGAGCCTACTATATACAAATGATTTGATGCCAAAAGCACGAGATTTGTATCCCACAAGGATTCGGGGATGAACCAAAAAGAGAACCCAATCTTCTAACCTGTAAAAACCCAAGATGTGGAGAGTCGGTTACGAAAGTAGATTAGTATGCCATGAGGAGCAATAAGATGTCATAGATCTTAATGAATCAATCCCAATTCATTGTTACATGTAGGAGAATGGTCATTGGGAGGGGCTCCTTAAAAAAATGATCCCTAAATTTAACCGCTCTAAAAGTAGACGACGAATTGGAATTGATACGCCGGTGTAGTTCCAAAAGATCACATCGGATATCATAAGATAGTCTACCTACATGAACCACTATTAAGGATAGAAAACTAAACATAGATTAAGTATTTATAATCATTATGGTGAAACCGAAATTTTCGAATCGTTCTCCCCAATTCTGGCATCTACCTTCGACCACTTGCCTTCTCTGGACCCTCTCTGCTCTCAAATCCTCTTCCCTTTCTCTCTCAACACTTTCTTTCTCTCAACTTTGTTTCTTTCTCAAATTCGTTATTCTCGTGACCACACATAATCCCAATCTTCTAGATAATTAGTTTTGTGAACTCGACTAGTGTTTAATCAAAGTCCTGTGGATTCGATATTTTATTATTTGACGACACAACCGTACACTTACAGTTTGATCAACATCCCCTATTTCCCGAGGTCACGTGCCATCTTATACTGATTGGTCGTCCGAGCATCCACATGAGTCACAAGTTCATGTCTCTATCGGCCTGGATCATGGGATATGTTGAGCGTTGGATGACGGTGTTGACTCTGTACACCTTCCATCCTTATTAAGCTATCTACATTAGGTATTAACGGTTGTCGTTCTGACAAGTTCCGATGATGATTACTGGCAATTGTAGCTTTGTCAACTACTTATTAGTGTGTGTCAAAAGAGAGGGCAGATGATTATCCACCTAAGAGGGAAACTATAAGGAGTACAGAGATATTCTCAATCAGGAATGCTCCTATAGCATGGACTAGCTGAGCGTGGATGTTCTCAATCGGGAACGGGGATGTTACCTGTCGAGAATGTTCTCATAGTATTACTGGCTAAGCGAGGATATTCACAATCAAGAATATTCCCATAACATGTGATGACTAATCGAGAATGTTCCTCACCGGGATGTTCCCATAGTATTTCTGGTTGAGGATGTTTCCATAGTGATTGATAGAGAATATATTGATCAAGGATATTCCCATAGTGTTGCTAGTTGAATGGGGATATTTTCGATCGGGAAGATTTTCATATAGTGTGTTGGTTGATCAAGGATGTATGCTCCCTGATATATCAATTTCATTCTATTATATTGATGAACTCTAGATCCTAAATTGATAGTTGTGTTAATTCTTCCGGGATGAATTGATGTTAGTACATAGATGTTATTTTCTAAAATGATGATTGTGTTAGCAAGGAAAGTAGGGAACGTGATCTTTGTTGTAAAGCTATGACACCAAGAGAGAGATTTACTTTTTTCGATTATGATTTTTTATTTAGCATTGCTGTAGAAAATAATAAATGCACATAGCCTTTATTCAGCAGTCAAATTGAATAGTTGAGAATCTTCATCATTAACGGTCACGTACATAACACGTGTGGCAATGGAAACTTTTGTATGGAAAAGGAGATGGTCGTAAGATTGGGATGTTTTAGTTTTATTTGGTAAACTATAAAGGTATAATATAATTTTTGAAAATTTAAAAGGGCAAAATAAAGAGTTGATAAAGTATAACTGACAATAAAAATCTCAAAGAAACTCACATCGCGTTTTCCTTTCCAAATCATATTTACAAATTAAATCATATGTAAAATATGTTTTTGTTTCAAGAAATGTTACAATTACATTTTCATCTACACAAATGCTTGATTGGTTTGCCACTATATTTTGATTTGTTTATGTTCCAAATTTTCTAAATTTTTTTAGTGCTAATTAGACATGGGAACTTCCGCTTTTGAATTCTGAAACCACAATAATAGTATAACTCAATTTTTAATGAGTGAATTGATAAAAATCACTATCATTTATAGATTTCGGATGACCTAAATACAAAAGTGAATTTAGAGATTTAATAGAATCGAGCAGATGTTAAACAAATTTAGATTTAGATATGCCAGCAGGATCCTTCATGAGCTAATCCTAATTCACTTCAATTAATCTGTGACAATCCTATTTGAGTAATTAAGGTAATCCATTATATCACCATAGCAAGACATGAATGACCAACAACAAAGCAAGGGGCAAAATATCTATCAAACGGTCTAACTTTCATATGGCATTTCGTTTAACAATACACTAGATTCTTAGAATCACAAAAATAGAAAGAATAAATAGAAATGGAGATCATAGTAGTTATTATTCTGTTTCGGAATAAGCGTTGTCTAATTCACCTTCTATATACTCCTGGCATTAAATAGTCTATTGAATTGGTGGATAGGAAATAGCACTAGCTACCGCAACAAATCTCAAATTATCAAATGAGCGATCAAAATAGAATAATAGTTTCATAATCATTAATGCCTATTACATAAAGTAATTGCCTTGGTCATTTTATGCAAAATTATTAACTGTTCATCTGTTCTGTAAATAAAGAATTACTTCTATGTTTAGGTAGTCATTGCGTATTAGCATGAACAAGACAAGTTGAGTTACCAAAGACATTCAGGGAAATGTTCATCCTCTGACAAAAGGGTGTGATGCCAAAACTCTCTTAGATACAGAACAAAGCAATGACAACAACAGATGAAAACTTCCATGATTTCCAAATTCAAAATGATTCTTCTCGTTTAAGATTATCATTTCATACTCCCAAAATTTCTAATTAAAATGTAAAAAGTTGATCTTGTCCTCTCCCACAAATTGCAGAATCTGCTATATGCAAAAAAAAGCTTCTTGATGGATGTGATATGCAGTGGAAGAGAACTAATGAACAAAACCATCTTCCATATGGCCAAATTACTCACATTTTTTTTATCAGTGAAGGTAGAACCATGGTAGTTTTCCACTTTGAGGATGAAAGAATCATGATAAAAAAGCCAAATAGATTGCCACTTGAATAGATTATACAAAGCTGAATCTGTTCTAGTTAATCTTTTTGCCACTTGTACTGGAATCACATCTTACTCTCTGATAAAATAGGACGTAAGCTGCTGATGTCTTGATTTCTTCTTCCTTTACAGAGGAAACATGACTATCATCGAAATGGTACCAGCTGTTTTCTTCAATTAGCTGTTGGAGAAAAAAATATAATGAACAGAAGTCCAAACAAGTGGAGTAAAATTTGTTCCAAGGATGTAAATAAATTGCTTGTTGTATTGCTAAGAGTGTTAGCTAAGATGCTCCAGTTGTGTATACCAACAAGCTGCATTGTACACTCTTTGTGGATGATGAAGGAATAATCAGTAGTCCTGAAAGAACACTAAAAAAATGGATTTGCAATTCTCTTTTGATAAGAATGCAAGCTGAACAGAGTTATGATCTGAGTACCTTGATGTTTCTAAATGGAAATGAATTAATTTACTATTCTAGAGCTCCTGCAATATCTTTTATCTTGCTAATGGAAGAAAAGTAACTGACCTTAGCATAAGCAGAGTAGTGACCTCCACCTAAGCCTCCATAGTGATTGCTTATCGCATAGAGTTCATAGATAAAAGACTGTGGCGTACCAATCTTTTGCTGAACATATTTGGTCAAATCAAGATTGTGAGCAAGAAAGTTGACAAATGTATCAAGTTTGTTTTTCATGAATCGGCTGTAGGAAAATCGTTTCAAGTGAACAACCAAAATATCTGGCAATTTCCATAAGTCAAGCTTCTTAGTTGCTTGCCTATGTTCCTTGCACTTGGGGCAGTACCTAATACAAAAAGAGTGTAAATTTCCTATTCAGAAAATCATTAATAGTACTAACTATGTTTAATGCAGGAAGAGAACCAACCACATATCATCAGGCCCTAGGGGTTCTTCCTTCAAGAATGCTTCCAAGCACGAATATAAAGTGACTGCTTCTTGTCGTGTTTTCTTCAACATGAAACCAGATTTGAACACTTCAGGTAGATCCTCAAGGAAATGAAAATCATATATTCCATGTAGTTTGTCCGACCAGCCCATCATTATCTTTAAGGAAGATCCTAAGCAAGTATTCTGAACATCAACTGTGGGTGGAACGATGACTTTCCCATCTTCTAAGGCAAGTTGAAAGGCAGGGAAACAATTACTGGTATCTTCTAGTTCCATTTGGCTGTTCAACAAGTTCTCTTTTGAGCAGTGAATTCCATTATCTGAAAGCACAATAGCATCCAAGCTTGGTCCACATTCATTCTCCTTTCCGGTTTTGACTCCAGTACTAGAAGGCATCACATTTGCTCGCAACAGTGGTGCAAGTAGAGAACAAACAACAGAATGAATATCCAATCCAGTTTTTGAATCCAATGACAAAAATGTAACCAGTGGTGTTCCAAAAAGTTTCATATGGGAATTATATTGAGGTTCTGATAAGAATCTAACAAAGAAGCATGTTGAATCAGCTAAAAGTCCTTGAAAATAACAGTCCAATTAATTGCAAATTTTGAGAAGCACAATAATCGGCAAAAAGTTGGAATTGAATTTAAATGGCCTGTAGCATGGAATTAAAGAAGGTTTGGAAACTAAATATGTTCAACAAACTTAAAGATTTCCCTTTTAGGGAATGACAGAAATCAACAAGAACTACCCGAGAACTTTAGACATCACATTTGCAAAGTAACCAAGTTCCTTATTTAAGTAGCCAATTAATCTAATTGCAAAGATATCTGCATTTCATCATGAGTTTCAGTTCAATAATTCCAAGAACTATGCAATAAAATGCTTTTTAGAAGTCATGTAAAGACTAAAAAATTTAGAAGAAAAGTTGCTATTATACCTTACAAATTCTGCTTCAATAAACCTACAGACATAAGAATCTCAGTCTAGCACCATGAGTTCTCAAGTAGATGTACCAAGTTGTGACGCGTGATACAGATAATTTCATAGCACACAATTATTGAGTGCCAAAACTAGTGTGAATTGGACAATTTTACTGTCGTTTTGCTTGACCCCTATGTAGAATGAGCTACTGTTGCCCATTCCAAGAGATACACATCAATATAAAGTAGTTGACTCTTTAATGCCACTGCAACAGGGCCTTCTATCAGTCATTTTATAAGAACATGAGCAGCCATACTCTTCTATGAGTCAGTCAATTTCACTACTCTGCCTCTAAGGCTCACGAGTTCTAACCAACCCTACCATACTCTTCTATACACCATTCATAGCACATGAGCATCCATAAAAGTACTGCCCCAAGTCAAAGGTAGGGGGTTTAGATAAAATTAGAAAGAGGAGATAGCTGGAAAGGATAATGAAGGTATTTGATGTTGCATATGGTGGAAATTATTGCTGGAACTAGTTCAGCTTGATTTTTACAGGGATAAAGTGTTGGTCAGTGGTTTTCCCTACAACAAACTGGTTCAACTTATTCCACCTGGTCCATTTATGCCCCAGGCTCTCTATAACAGTGAGGGTGCATTTGATTCAAATTATCATATATAACCTTGGTTATATGATTATCAAGTAATCACATAACCAATGTAATAGGGAATGAAACATAACCTAAAGTTGTTTGGTTCAATTTAGATAATCAAATAAAATCTTGTTTGTTTAGAGGTAATAGTCTATAACATAATATAATATTTTACCATATTACCCTTTAAAATTTATTTAGATAATTTTATTAAATTTTAAATTAAATTTATTAAATTTTAAATTAAATTTATTAAATTTTAAATTAAATTTATTTAATTTTTTTATTTAATTTATTAAAATTTTAATTAAAATATTAAATTAAAAAAATATTCGTCGGCGACACCAATGTCGGCGTCAGCATCGATGTCGACCGTCAGTGTCCGCGTAGACAATTGGTGTCCAACACCGGCGGCCAGCGGCCGGCTATCGCCGCCGACGATCGGCGCTTAATTTTGGAATGATGAATTTCATAACCCCGGAATCAAGAAAAACCTTACTTTCCTAAGGTTTTCCAATTCCAGGTTGCATGCCCCTTTTGCTGGCGTGTCGGCATCGATTATTACTTGGGAATCGCTGATTATGTAAACCAAACAAGATTTTCCTTAATAACCTTGGATGGATAACCAAGGTTATCAAGGATAACCCCCAACCAAACGCACCCTGACTGTCTTCTAAACAAAACAGTACTTAGTAAGCAAAGATTCTCAATTGACCAAGGCATTCCGTATTTGATACTTTCAAGCAAACAAATACACAAAAATACTTGGCTTATGAGGGTGAGAAGATACATTGGATTAGAAAAATGCTAGATTCCTTGTAGTTTTGGGAGAATAGAAATGATGTTAACGATGGCTGCAGACAACAGCTCTTTTCCACCATTTAATAAAGGTGTAAACTGTCTCATCATGCCAACTGATATTCAAATAAGTTGGTAGATTTTGGTTTGTCCGAAAAATATTGAAAAAATTATTCTTTTAGTTGCATGTTATTGCAAAGACGAAGGCCATTGAAGATGGATATGAAGTTGCAAACATAGGATCCAAGCACTCCGTTATATGTGTATTGTTGTTGTCAAGCAATTTGATTCTAGTAAGAATTCAAACCCCTCAGTGTCTTCCAAGTCAAATAAAAGATATCAGTATAACAGCTATGTTATGAGAAACTGTTAACAAGGTTGTCATTTAAGGCAATAATGGATCTCATGTTTTCTTAAAACATGCTACAAGTAATGAGTGCTTTTTCTTTTATATTTCTGTAGTCATTTTGATTTATAATTAATGAATTAGTGTTGCTTTGTCTTTCAGTAAAAGGTTCAAAGGCTAAATGATCAGATCCATAGACAGGAAAAGGAAGTATGCACATGGATAGTGTAATATAACATTGATAAAAAAAGGAAAACACATGTGCAGAGTCTAATATCACACCCTTCTTCTCTCGTATGAAGAATCTCTAGCTTCTGTAGTTGGCCATGGTGTATAGGAACTGTGTATGCAACAATATGATCCTCATCTTTTATATTGGATAATGGCTCAGAAAGTTTATCAAAGTAGCGAAATATGCGGTGCCCATAAATCTGAAAAATATGCAAAACAATATATCAATTAGTTATATATATATTATTCAAGAAAGAAATGACAATAGACACAGTTTACCTCTGCAAGCAATAATGTCTCAGATTGTTTTAGGCATGAAGCAGTGCTCAGTGCTTGAATTAGGTCTCTGCAACATCCATTTTTTGGCACTGTTACGGTGAAAGGCATTGGAAGAGAACTCCCATCACCACTGAACACAGTCACGATCATTGTTCTAGAAACAGTTGAAGGTAGTGGAAGCGACAAATACATAAAGGGGTCAAACATCACAGAAACTTTGCTGCAGACTGGGCAGACCAATGTTGATTTGTATTGGCCCTGAATCCACCATTAAACTCAAATAATAAGTTTATGTAAGAATACAGGTTTTAGCTCACTAATAATTGGATAGGTGTGCCAGAATTTAAAAAATATGAATATGACATTATCTTGAGGACACATTGAACCAAAATGGTTCTGACACCATACCAATTTGGCATTAAAATAATGAATAACTATTTAAAAGGAAAATAATTAACAAAAAAATTAAGAACATAAATAGTATTTGTAGAGTATAGAAACAATAAAAAAAAATAAGTAAACTATGGACCACCTAAATTATGAGGTTCATATACCAGTCCCTAATCTGACTAGTAAATACCAATCATATTAGGTGAGAGAGACCATAGTTGTGTTTAAACCATGATATGGATATGTCATATACAATGAAAACAGAACTGCAATCTATAAAATAATAATAATAATAATGAAATTGCTGCACACTTACAAATGAAAAAGCAAATACTTTCGAAAGTTAAACATAATATATATATATATATATAATATATTATTATATATATATATATATATATATATATATATATATATAAAGGCAGTTCGGTGCACGAAGCTCTCACCAATGCAGGATCTCGGGGAAAGTCTATTGTACGCGGGCTTATCCTGTGACTTTTGCAAAAGATTGTTTCCGAGACTCGAACCCATGCCCTCTATGTCACACTCCATAGAAAAAAATGAGGCACATCTCCATTATTTTCAAGTTATGTCATACAGTTTCACAGGGTTCAAAAAAACCAGTATCAGGAAAAAAAAATACTCAGTTTGTAGACGCAGGCATATACGAGTGCAAAAGGACAATTATGCAATGATAATAATCTTTATGCATTATATAGTTTCCTAACTCTAAAAACTTAGACTGTATATAAATCTTGCATTGTCTGTATTGCGTAGGAGTAAGAATACAAAAGCACATTATGTCTTCTCTGACCATATTGCTATACATTTGTCAAGTACAGCAAAGAAAGTAAGATATGTAAGATATAGAGAGACATCTACTAATGAACTTGAACCAGTAGAATTTGTAATCAGACTATAAATTGCTATCAAGCCCTATCTCCTTGTTGTCTGGAAAGTATGCTATCCAATGACTAATAAACCTATTGAATACATCCACACAGATAAGATCCTTAATTGTAGGGATCATGATTGATATAGATTAACTTGATTATAGGGATAAGATCCTTAATTGTAGGGATCATGATTAGCTTAATTATAGGGATTGTGATAGACATATCATAATTAAAGGATCCTCATTCCCTCCCTATGTTTATAAATACCTACATGTATTCATATTATTGTATTGAAATAAATTGTCTTTCTCTTTTACATGGTATTACAGCAAATTCTCTTTCTCTGATCTTTTTTTTTCTACCGTCACTACTATTGCTGCGCCTCCTGCTACTACGACACCCCTTATTGCCGATTTCTGTACCGACGTCCTTTGCTGCCGATTTCGACTCAATGTCCTTTACTGCCAATTTTGACACCGAAGTCCCTTGCTGGCGCCTTCTACTGCGGCTACCACTTGCTGGATCAACCAGCACTTCTCTAATATACTACTACTCAGGTTCTGCCTCTGATTGGCCTTGCTACCGTCCTGACACCGATTTTCCTCATCTTCGACACTTCAGCAATGGCTACTCGAGGTCGTGGGTTCTTTCAGGGTCGTAATAGTGTCGTGGAACTAATACCACCAGGAGTAGTTGTTCATGTGTTCATTGTGGTCGTCTCAATCATGCCTCCGAGAAGTGTTGGGCGAAGTTTGGTAAACCTGACTAGGCTAATAATGCATCTACCGAAATATCGACTCCATCACCAGACACTAGCAATCATGAAGATATGGTCTATATTTCTCGTGAGAAATTCCTTCGCTCTTGTGCTAGCATTCCCTCTGCCACTACTGCTTCATCCTCTCTAGGTGCATTTGTTGTGTCTTGTGATAAGTCTTGGATACTGAATTTCGATGTGTCTGCTCATATTACTGGTAACAAATTTGTTTTCTCTTTCTCTTTTGTTTACTCATCTTTATCCTCTATCTGTCTAGCCAATGGTACCTATTCTCCAATTATGGGAAGAGGTGTTGTCAAGCCCACTGCAAATATCTCTCTTAAAAATGTTCTCTTTGCACCTAAATTTCCCATTAGTTTACTGTCTATAAGTCAGCTAACAAAAGCTCACAACTATTCAGTATTTTTTTTATCCATCTTATTGTATTTTTCAGGATCTACACACGAAGGGGATGATTGGTAGAGGGCATAAAAGTAATGGCCTATATCTGGATTTGGTTACACCTATTAAGTTCCCGAGCACTCTCATCAATTGTGTCTCCTTATCAGTGGCATTGTCGTCTAGGTCACCCATCTTATTCCTCTCTGAAAAGTGTAGTTCACGTTCCGTCTACTGATTTCTAGGGAGAGTCCAGTGAGTTTGGAAAACACTATCGTACTTCTTTTCCTTTTAGAGTTAATAAACGTAATTCTTTTGCATTTGAACTTATTCATTGTGATATTTGGGGACCTAGTAGAGTCGAGTCCAAAGGAGGTTTTCAGTATTTTATAATTTTTATTGATGATTATTCTCGCATGACTTGGTTATATTTACTCAAAAGTATGAGTGAGGTTTCTGAGATGTTAACATCATTTTATAATGAAATAAAAACTCAATATTATGTTATCTTGCATATTCTTCATACTGATAATGTACTTGAGTTCACTCAGAAGACAGTGTCTATATTTTGTGATTCTCATGACATAATACATCAAACCTCTTGTTCATACACTTCCCAACAAAATGAAGTTGAACGCAACATCGTCATATTTTAGACGTAGCTCATACTCTTCTTTATCATATGTATGTTCCTAAGTATTTTGGAATGATATTGTTTTCACGACTTATTTTCTCATAAATAAGATGTTGTCTACTGTGTTACATGGGAGTATCCCCTTCTCTTGTGTTCATCCTGACAAATCTCTTTTCTCTGTGTCTCCTCGCATATTTGATTGTGTTTGTTTTTTTCATAATTTTACTCCTAGTTTGGATAAATTGTCTCCTCGCTTTATTCAATGCATTATTTTTGGATATTCTCGCACACAAAAAGGATATTTGTCTTGATCCACTCACAAAACACAGTTACACCTGTGCTGATGTTACGTTTTTCGAGTCTCAACCATACTTTTCCCTCGTGTAACTCAGTCACATGATACATTAGTGGCTCCTCCATTACCTATCTCACCATTCATGTCTCCCACTACAGGTGCTCCGTCTCCTAAACCATTGCCTGTGTACACAAGGCATGCTCGGTCAGAACTAGATTCATGTCCCTCACATCCTCTCCCTACAGCTCCTGATGCTTCTCGCCCCTCTAATATTGATCTGCCTATCACTCTTCGTAAAGGTATTCGGTCGTGCACTACTTATCCTTTGTCTAATTATATCTCGTTTGATTACCTTGGTTCTACGTTTCGTGTTTTCGCTATTTCTCTATCATCTATAGAAATTCCAACTTCCTACTCGAAGGCTTATCAACACTCAGCTTGGCAAACAACATGGATGAGGAAATGTCTGCCCTTATCTCTTGTGGTACTTGGGAGTTGGTGGCTGCACCAGCTTCTGTTGATATTATTGTCTCTCGTTGTGTATTTACTATGAAAATTAAAGCTGACGGTACTATTGATCGATACAAAGCTCGTCTGGTGGCCAAAGGATTTACACAAACTTATGGTGTTGATTACTTTGAAACATTCTCTCCTATTGCTCGCCTGAATTCTATTAGAGTTTTATTCTCCTTGGCTATCAATCAATCTTGGTTAATGTATTAGCTAGATGTGAAAAATACTTTACTTTATGGAGATTTACACAAGACCATGTTTATAGAACAACCTCCAGGGTATATTGCTCAGAGGGAGAATGCTACTATGGTTTGCAAACTTAAAAACACTATTTATGGTTTTAAACAAAGCCCCATAGCCTGGTTTGATAAATTCAGTAATATAATCAGTGTTGTTGGCTTCAAACAGAGCAAATCAGATCATTCTGTGTTTGTACGACAAAGCACGAATGGGATTATCGTGCTTATGGTTTATGTTCATGACATCTCAATATCCGATATAGGTGGGATAGACGAAAGTAAAAAGTATTTGCAGCAACACTTTGTGACAAGGGATATGAGACGTCCTAAGTATTTCTTGGGAATTAGAATTGCTCACAACAAGTCTGGAATTTCATTATGTCAACAGAAATATGCTACGGATTTACTCAATGATACCGGATTGCTTGGAACGAAGTCGATTGGCACGCCAATGGATATCAATTCAAGTGTTTGGGATGATACTGGAGAATTCTTTGAGGATAAGGCAAAATACAGACGGCTTGTTGGGAAACTCATCTACTTAACAGTAACGAGACTTGGCATCTCCTTTACAGTTGGAATAGTCAGTCGGTTTATGTATAAAGCAAATTCACTGGGATGTCGTTATCAAGATTCTTAAGTACTTCAAGAAATCTCCATGAAAAGGATTATCATTTAAGAGAAATGGACACCTAAAGATCAAAACTTATTATGACTATGTTGGATCTAAGACTGACAGACGGTCCACTTCTGGGTATTGCATTTATGTAGGGGGAAATCTAGTAGCATGGCGAAGTAAGAAACAAACTGTTGTTGTTAGGTCAACTGTCAAAGCCGAGTACAGAGTCATGGCTCACACTGTAACCGAGATGTTATAGTTCAAGAATTTACTTGAAGAATTAGGGTTCACCTACAATAAACCATTGCCAATGTAATGTAACAACCAAGCCGCTATTCACATTGCAAGTAACCCAGTTTTTAGAAGACTAAACATATTGAGGTTGGTTGTCACTTTATTTGCGAGTGTATAATGAGTCAGAAAATTACCACTCCATTCACATTATCGTCCAACCAAGTTGTTGATATCTTCACTAAAGCATTAGGAGGAAAATGATTCTTAGAATTTTGTGACAAACTAAATATGATTGACATATATGCTCCAGTTTGAGAGGGAGTGTTGAATACTTTCACAGATAAAATCCTTAATTGTAGGGATCATGATTGATTTAGATTAGCTTGATTATAGGGATAAGATCCTTAATTGTAGGGATCATGATTAGCTTGATTATAGGGATTAAGTAATAGGCATATCATAATTATAGGATCCTCTTTCCCTCTTATATAATTACCTATATGTATTCATATTATTGTATTGAAATAAATTATCTCTCTCTTTTACAAAACCAAATTTTGTCATGTGTCATACTCCTTGCTCCAACCATTTGGTTTCTGCAGGACTGGCTAGGTATGTCTAAATTATTTGTCTTGTGCTGTTAAATCCAACCAATACTGATACTGATCGTCCAGAATAGGAATCATAAAAGTTGATCTGAACTTTTCTTAGAAATCAGTTATCTCACAAAGATGGAGAAGTTTAAGAAGATAGAAATTAAAAGAAAAATGCTGAGACATGTTACATTAATTTGGCGATAGATTAATATAATTGAATTTTGGCTAAAATGAAAGTGGGAAAAGATGAGATTTTTTTGAAACTTGACCAAATTAGATTGATTTTGACAATGGGGCAACCTACCCAACTTTTGGCCATGCCTTATTGAATGCGAGCAAATGTGCATAAGATGGGAAGAGAGTCTTCTTCACTCTATCGAGTAATAACATAAATAACTCATCAACTCAAAATTTGTCAAAAATCAATTGTCAACTTGTTCATGATTTACTATTCTAAACAAAGTGTCTCTCTTTTTTTCTCAATCAATAATATTTGAATCTACAATATGAATATTCAACAAAATTCTAAATTTATTACATAAAAATTAATCATCTAATATTTTAAATTTTTGATAATAAATATAAAATTATTTATCGTAATACAATTTTATTATTTATTGATTTCACATTAATTGATATGGTTTGTTATTTACTAATAGTCTATTATGTCACAACCTGCTCATCTAGTGCATTACCTTGATAGGCTCAACCACTGGTATATAATTTCTAAACACGAGTTAATAGTAGTTAACTCTTTAAAGCTTATAAAGCTTCTACCTTAACCCACAGCTAATCATGAGACTAAATTAGGGGTTATATAAACAGCAACATTCCATTGAATCTATAGGTTAATAACATTATATTATTTTTATTATAACAATAATAAAAATAATATAATGTTATTAACCTAGTGAATCAATTGAATACTACTCTTTATATCAAGATTAAATATGTCATTACATATCTAATTTTATTATTTATATTATTTATCATTTACAATAAAATATTATTAATACTATGATATCCAATCGTCACATTCTTATCACTGAACATAATTTGTCATTATACGAAATCATTTATTTTTCTCTATTTAATCTCTCACCTTGGGTTTGCGCTCATATCAAGGGAGATGAAATTAAACACCCTCAATATACCCAAATTAAACCTAAATATGTTCTATTTTTCAAATAATTATTCACTTGACATATAATAGGATTGACTACAACAAATATACAATACCAAATATAACTATAGAATATTAAATAACTATATTTACAAGTATTAAATTAAGTAATCAGTAAATCCATGAGAGCTTATCTCAAACATATGATTGAAGTACAAAATGCTAACAACCTTCCTGCACATAAAATTTTGATGAATTAAACGGTGATCAATTAGTTCAGAGCTCCAACTGCTACTTCTATGTGTTTCTCTAACATGTGTGTATATAGTTCTAGTTATGCTAGTAGAATCGGCTATATGGATCCCTCTACGTTATTAGACTCGATCCCCTACTATATGCTCATCTATATTTAAATAAATTTTATCCTATTCTATAGTTATTAATCAAGTCTTCTTTGATCTCCCTTTTCCTCTATTTAATATGCATATTTGATATGGTCTCACATCACCTAACTGGAGTATTTATTGGATGTTTAAATATGTGTTCATACTATCATAAGCACATCTCTCAGGGGTGCGTTTGATTGGGGGTTATTCTTGATAATCTTAGTTATCCATCCAAGGTTATCAACGAAAATCATATTTGGTTTAGATAATCAGCGATTCCCAAGTAATAATCCATACCTGACACGTCTGCAAAAGGAGCATGCAACCCGGAATAGAAAAACCTTAGGAAAGTAAGGTTTTTCTTGATTCCGGAGTTATGAAACTTAGGGGGAAAATTATTTTCCAATATTTACAATTAAGATAAAAAATAACCATCACAATTTATTAAATTCTGGAGGCATTATTCACGGTCGACGACTGACGACGGTGGCCGACGACCACCGCCGACAGTCGACGACCGGCGACGACGGCCGGTGACCATCAGCTATGATGACGGTCGGTGACCACAGCCAGCGATAACGGCCAATGACCACTACTGGCGACCGCTGACGATCGGCGCAGATAGCGGCGGCTGGTGGTCGACGTCGACAGCCAGCTGGCAGCCGCCGGGGATCCGCGCCTATTGCCGGCGGTCGGCGCCGACCGACAGCCGCCGGGATCGGCGTCGATCGTCGGCATTCGGCATCGACAGGCGGCCGGTAGCCATCGGCGATCGGCGCCGACAACCGACCGTCGACGATCGGTGCCGACAGCCAGCCGGGAGCCGCCAGCTGTCCGCGCCGACAGCCGGCCACCGGCGTTGGACATTGACTGCCTACACGGACACCAACAGTCGACGTCGACGTCGACACCGACGTCGGTGTCGCCGGCGAATGTTTTTTGAATTTAATATTTTAATTAAAATTTTAATAAATTAAATAGAAAAAAATTAAATAAATTTAATTTAAAATTTAATAAAATTATCTAAACAAATTCTTAAAAAATAAAAAATAATCAAATTTTATTTATTATTTATTATTATATATTTTTTGATATTTTAATTTTTAGAAATTAAAATAAATATAATCGTATATAATTTTTTATACTTACCGAGAGTACGAACATTTATATAATATCATCTTACTTTTCTTATTTTAAATTTAGATAAGCATATAATCTTATCATACTTAAATTTAACTAAAGGGTAATATGGTAAAATATTATATTATATTATAGACTATTACCTCCAAACAAATAAGATTTTATTTGATTATCTAAATTGAACAAAACAACTTCAGGTTATGTTTCATTCCCCATAACCTTAGTTATGTGATTATTTAGTATAAATAATCACATAACCAAGGTTATATCTGATAACTTGAACCAAACGCACCTAGAGTTTTTTCTCAATAGGAATACCTCAGACTTTGAAGGGGAGTCTTAATGCAATGGTAAAGTTGTCACCTGATGACCTAAAAGGTCACGGGTTCAAGTCCTGAAAATAGTCTCTTACAAAGTGTTGGGGCAATCGGCCCAAGTATGATCGGGAAGATCATGGTTTTGATGTATGTGTGTCAATATAATTGAGTTAGGGTGTAATGTTGGTTTGATATGTGTGACTGAGTCTTGTAGGATTTGGTGAGTCACACATGAAGGACGCATTCGAGGGATGAGAGCCGAAGGAAGAGGACTCCAAGGGCAAGCCGGGGAAAGTAGACTTCAAGGGCTTGTGTGCGCATCTGAGAGACGACAGCCGGTGGAAGAGAACTTCAAGGGGCAAGCCAAGGGAGTGGACTTCAAGGCATACGTGAAGGGTGGTCTTCGGAGTGAGGAAGAGTGTAAATGTAAGCTGGGCAGTTGACTGGGGATGAATCAGTCGACTGCCAGCACAGAACTCGAAGAAAGATCAGTCGACTGGTCCAGGACCAGTCGACTGATCAGTTCAAAAACCTAGACGTTGGCTAGCTATAGCGGTAGGATCAGTCGACTGCCCTAGAGGCAGTCGACTGGTGTCGGGCTGGACTGTTTAAGGAACAGTCCTATACTCTATTTAAAGGGAGACTTTTGAGCAGGTCAAGGTTACAGTTCTAGAGGGTAGAATCTTGCTGTTAGTGCTCAAAGTCTCATTCTCTTCCTCTCACTTTCATTTCTACTTTGTAAAGAGGAAGAGGGCAATCTTGTGAAGGTTTCTCCACCTTGAAGGAGACATTCATAGTGGAGCTCGTGCGTGTGATGTGGATCCTTGGACTAGTCACCTCTGAGAGGTGGATACCAAGTAAATCAGGGGGTTAGCATTGTTTTTCTTGTTTTTATTGATTTTGCTCTTGTGTTTAGTTAACATCTTTGTAGACAAAATCGAAAGAAAGCTATTCACCCCCTCTAGCTTAACGTCACGATCCTAACAAGTGGTATCAGAGCCGGTTCGTTTCGGAAGAACTCACCGTCGACCGGAGCATCAAAATGGCGTTTCAAGAAGGATATAGCACCGCACGACCACCTTTCTTTGATGGCAACGATTTCGCGTATTAGAAAGGTAGGATGGAATATTATCTTATGAATGATATTAAAAATTGGTGTAGCATTGTAGATGGATTCGAAATACCAATGAATGAGAGGGGAGAGCCTCTACCTATCAAAAATTGAACAAAAGAAATGATAAAGAAGGCACAAGTGAATGCGAAGGCTACAACAACTCTTCAATGTGGCCTCTCAAAAGAACAATTGAACAAGGTAGGACCGTTCAAGACCGCGAAGGAGCTTTGGGAAAAATTCATTGAGCTAAATGAAGGATCAAATGAATCAAAGAGGGCCAAGAAGGATCTCTTGGTGGCACAACTCCAATCTCTCAGTATGAAGGCGAATGAAACCGTGAGTCAATTGCACAGTAGGGTCAAAGAGATCATCAATGAACTTCATGTCATAGGTGAGAAAATGGAAAGTAGGGATCTTGTGAGGTATGTACTTCAATCCTTCCATAGAACTACTTTATAGGCCTCAATGGTTGATGCCTACAAAGTTTCTAGGGATCTCTCTTTAGTTAAGTTTGATGACTTATTTTGTGAATTTGAATTACATGAACAAGCTAATTTGTCTACTAAAGAGAAGGGTGCAGCTTTTGTTGTAGAGAAAGAACGAAAGAAGTAGAAGGACAAGAAAAAGATTTCATACTCATCATCCGATTCGGAAGAGTCTAGCACCTCAATGGATAGCGACCAAGAGGCATATATGGTAAGAAAAATGAGGAAAGTTCTTAAAAGTTTTTCTAACAAATCTTATGGTAGGAAAAACTCAAGAAGTAAGGGCAAGGCAAGAACATCATTTGTTACAATTGCCATGAAGAAGGGCACATGAAGAATGAATGTCCACTTTTGAAGAAAAGGAAGAAAAGAAGAAGGATGAGAAAAAGAAGGATGAGAAGAAATCAAAGGAAAAAGGCAAGAAGGCTACAAGTCTAAAGGTAACATGGGATGATCCTTCATTATCGGAGGAGGAAGAACACCATGTGTCTCACTTTGCATTGATGGGAGTGGACAACCTAGCATCATCCGAAGATGAAAAGAGCTCAAGTGACGATGAAGAAGGGAGCTCAAGTGAAGGGGGAGACCAATCCTCAGATTCGGAGGTCTCGGTAAATGAGGTATACAAGCTACCCCCTACTACACTTGTAAAAATTATCTCAAGTACTAATGATGATTTGTTTGATGCAAAAAGAAAAATTAAGAGTTTGAAAAATAAAGTTTGCATGTTAGAAGAGAAATTAGCATCCATGACCATCAAGGATAATATGCATGATTCTTCTCCTAGCCTAAATGAGTCATCTTTAGAAAAAGAAAATAAGGAGTTAAGGGAAAAGGTAGAAAGTCTCACCAAGGCCCTTGGAAAGTTTCAAATTGGCTCAAAGAATCTTGATATAATCATTAATAGTCAAAGAGCCGTATACAACAAGACCGGAATAGGATATAGACCCAAGATCAAGGAAGTTGCTTTTATTTCTCTTATGGGAAGGAAGGGTGCACCTAGGAAGCAAATTGTTAGAGGCAATGGCATGGGTCCCTAAGAAATATTTGAATGATGTTTGTGGATCTAGTGTATGGGTACCAAAAGCTTGTATTTTTCGTGTTGTTTAGGTAGAAGAGAAAGACTCAAATATGTGGATAGTGGATAGCGAGTGCTCAAGACATATGACCGGTCATGTGAGAAAGTTTTCCACCATTAGCTACTTAAAAAAAGGAACGGTGTCTTTTGAGAATAGTGGAAAGCTCAAGATTATAGGTAGAGGCACAATTGAGATATCATCTACAATTTTAATTCATAAAGTGCTTCTAATTAAGGACATGAAATTTAACTTGCTTAGTGTGAATCAACTATGTGATGCCGGGTATAGAGTTGAGTTTCATGCAAGAAAATGTTTGATTAGACATAATAGCTCCGAAAATGTCATGTTAGAAGGATATAGGGAAGCAAATCTTTATTATCTTAATCTCTTTTATACTTCTAACATTTCTACTAAGTGTCTCATATCAAAAGAAGATGAGGGATGGCTATGGCATAGAAGGCTTGGACACATCAACATGAAGAACATAGCAAGAATGGCCAAGATGGAATTGGTGAAAGGACTACCAATGATCAAATATGAAAAAGATAAAATGTGTGATGCGTGCCAAGAAGGTAAGCAATCCAAGTTATCACATAAAGGTAGAACTTTAACTAGCACTTCTTTACCATTGGAATTATTGCATTTAGATTTATTTGATTGTCATAGTACTCCTTCATTAGTAGGAAACAAATATTGCTTAGTAATTGTAGATGATTTCTCTAGGTATACTTGGATTTATTTCATGAGACATAAGGATGACACTCTAGAAATATTCATAGGATTTAGTAAGAGAATTGAAAATGAGAAACATCTCAAAATCAACCGAATTAGAAGTGATCATGGTGGAGAGTTTGAGAATTCAAACTTTTCTCATTTTTGTCTAGAGAATGGGTACAAACATGAATTTTAATGTCCAAGAACCCCACAACAAAATGGTGTTGTAGAAAGAAGGAATAGGGCTTTACAAGAAGCGGCTAGACTATGCTTAATGTCTACTCTTTACCTAGCTATTTTTGGGCAGAAACGGTAAATACCGCTTGCTACATCCAAAACCGAGTTTTAATTCATAGGTTTTTAGGAAAAACACCGTTTGAATTGAGGAATGGGAGAATTCCACAAATTCACTATTTTAGAGTTTTTAGATGTAAGGTCTATATTTTGAACACTAAGGAGGATCTAAGAAAATTTGAGTCTAAGGCGGATGAAGGGATCTTAGTTGGATACTCATCTACTAGTAGAGGGTATAGAGTGTATAACAAGAGGACTAGAGTGATTGAGGAATCATCCAATGTAGATTGTGATGAGTCTACTAGCACTTACCCTAGGAAGTCCTCCATTGACAAAGATATAGAAGAAAATCAAAACATTACCCAAGAAATGCAAGACTTACATTTAGGGGGCATTGATCGGGGGGGGGAGAAGTATATTGGAAGATGAAAAAGGCAATGATAATCATGTAGTAAATGAACCTCTAACCTCTGGGACTTTAAGACAACATCAAGATCATCCTATTGACCAAGTAGTTGGAGATGTTACATAAGGAGTAAGGACTCGATCCTACTTTAGAGATCATGCTAGTCAAATTGCCTTAATTTCACAACTAGAGCCAAAATCAATTGATGAAGTCTTAGGTGATGTGGATTGGATTCTAGCCATGCAAGAAGAGTTGAACCAATTTGAAAGGAGTGAAGTGTGGGAGTTAGTTCTTAGACCCAATGATAGTACCATTGTCACAACAAGATGGGTTTTTAGGAACAAATTGGATAATCAAGGGAAAATTACTAGAAACAAGGCTAGGTTAGTAGCAAGGGGTTTCAATCAAATTGAGGGTCTTGATTATGATGAAACAAATGCTCCCGTAGCTAGATTAGAATCCATCCGGATTTTATTAGGATATGTCGCTCACATGGGTTTTAAGCTTCATCAAATGGATGTGAAATCGGCATTTCTTAATGGGGTTATTAAGGAGGAAGTGTATGTAGAGCAACCACCCGGATTTGAACATACAAACTATCCTAATCATGTCTATAAACTATGGAAGGCCTTATATGGATTAAAACAAGCACCTCGGGCTTGGTATGAAAGGCTCTCATCTTTCTTAGTATCCAAGGGTTTTAGAAGGGGAACAATTGATCTAACTTTATTTCTAAAATCTAAGGATAAGGACATTTTTGTGGCCCAAGTTTATGTTGATGACATCATTTTTGGGTCAACAAATAGTGAGTTTCTTCATGAGTTTATCAAGTGTATGGAGGATGAGTTTGAAATGAGTCTTATTGGGGAATTGACCTTCTTCTTAGGATTACAAGTCAAACAAACAACTGCAGGGACTCATGTTTATCAAACTAAATATGCTAAAGAAATTTGGGTTAAAAAATGCTAAGGTGGCATCTACCCCCATTGGCACAAATGTCAAGATGGATAGTGATCTTGAAGGGAAGGTAGTGGATCCAAAGCAATATAGGAGCATGATTGGTAGCTTGTTGTATCTAACCGCTAGTAGACCGGATATATTATTTGCAGTAGGTATGTGTGCATGGTATCAATCTTGTGCCAAAGAGTCTCACCTAGTGGTAGTAAAAAGGATCTTGAGGTATATTAAAGATACTCTTAATGTCGGTCTTTGGTATCCTAGAACTCCAAACATTGACCTATTTGGATACACCGACTCCGTTTATGCGGGTTGCAAATTGGATAGAAAGAGTACTAGTGGTGGGTGTCAATTTCTTGGTATGCCCTAGTTAGTTAGAGTAGTAGAAAACAACCATGTGTTGTCTTATCAACAATGGAAGTCGAATATGTAGCAATGGGTGGTTGTGTAGCTCAATTACTTTGGATCATGCATACCTTAGAAGATTATGAGCTTCATTACTCCAAGGTCAAGGTTTTATGTGATAACGTGAGCACTATTAATTTGACCAAAAATCCGGTGCATCACTCTAGGACAAAACACATTGAACTGAAGCATCACTTCATTAGGGATCATGTGGCAAGGGAAACATAGAATTACATTATGTTGAATCAAAGTTCAACCTTGCCGACATTTTTACCAAGTCTCTTCCCGAAGCGGAGTTTACATCTCTAAGAAGAGGACTTGGTATGTGTTTTGTAGAAGGGTAGAATTGGCCTTAGGGTAATGCAATAGTAAGGTAGTGCATGATCCATTAGGATGATACAAATAATTCACTTATGCTTATGGCATATTGTTGGGTTGTTGAATGTATCACATTATCGAAAATAGACCAACTATAGGAAAGCAAATGTTTAATTAATGGACATTTTGCCCAAAGATCATCGTTGTACATTTCAAATAATTTGAAAACATTTCTGTGTTTTATTTACTATGATATATATTTGTGAAATACATCATTTCAAAACTAGGAAAAAAGTTTAATACAAAGTTGAAGTTTTTCAAAGGTTTTGAGTTTTTGTCAAAAAGTCAAACATGTTTAGATTTTTCATGAAGTCATATTTTTCTCTGCTAGAATACATCATATGAAACATGTTTGCAAATTTTCGTGATTTTTCGAATTTTGTGGAATTAATTGTGTATTTCTGAAATTCGGCCCAGAATCTGGAAAAATTCAGACTGAAGTGTATCAGTCGACTGCCCCTAGGGGCAGTCGGCTGATCTTTCTGTGAATTGGTTGAAAGAAGGGATCAGTCGACTGATACCTGTCTCAGTCGACTTGTACTTCTGATTTCTGATTTCTGGGATTTTTCAGAAGGAGAAAAGTGTGTTTGTTTGATGCCATTAGTTATTGTTGCTTCGGGCAATCTTTTTGATGGTGTCAAAGGGGGAGAATTGGAAGTTTAAGTTAGTCTTGTAACTTAACTTGGTGGAAAATTGAAAATTATGTGAAGGGCATAGGTTAAGGGGGAGGTTGCATGTTTATGCTTCTTGATTAACTATCTTCTTAATTTTCAATTGATTGTTGTTTTACCTAACTTAAACATATTGTCACACATCAAAAAGGGGGAGATTGTTGGGGCAAACGGCCCAAGTATGATCGGGAAGATCATGGTTTTGATGTGTGTGTGTCAATATGATTGAGTTAGGGTGTAATGTTGGTTTGATATGTGTGATTGAGTCTTGCAGGACTTGGTGAGTCACACATGAAGGATGCATCCGAGGGATGAGAGCCGAAGGAAGAGGACTCCAAGGGTAAGCCGGGGAAAGTAGACTTCAAGGGCATACGTGAAGGGTGGCATGGAGGCAAGCCGAGGATTTGTGTGCACATCTGAGGGACGACAGCCGGTGGAAGAGAACTTCAAGGGGCAAGCCAAGGGAGTGGACTTCAAGGCATACGTGAAGGGTGATCTTCGGAGTGAGGAAGAGTGTAAATGTAAGATGGGTAATCGACTGGGGATGGATCAGTCGACTGCCAGCACAGAACTCGAACTCACAGAAAGATCAGTCGACTGGTCCAGGACTAGTCGACTGATCAGTTCAAAAATCTAGACGTTGGCTAGCTATTGCGGTAGGATCAGTCGACTGCCCTAGAGGCAGTCGACTGGTGTCGGGCTGGAATGTTTAAGGAACAGTCCTATACTTTATTTAAAGGGAGACTTTTGAGCAGGTCAAGGTTACGGTTCTAGAGGGTAGAATCTTCCTGTTAGTGCTCAAAGTCTCATTCTCTTCCTCTCACTTTCATTTCTACTTTGTAAAGAGGAAGAGAGCAATCTTGTGAAGGTTTCTCCACCTTGAAGGAGACATTCATAGTGGAGCTCGTGCGTGTGGTGTGGATCTTTGGATTAGTCACCTCTCGGAGGTGCATACCAAGTAAATCAGGGGGTTAGCATTTTTTTCTTGTTTTTATTGATTTTGCTCTTGTGTTTAGCTAACATCTTTGTAGACAAAATCGAAAGAAAGGAATAGCTCAGTCATTCAATCATGGTAGGGTCAGTCAGATAGAATGATTCTCCTAAGCGCTGGTCTAGCTCCCCATGGTGCTCATTCCAGTTCTCATCCATCCCGGTACGGTTTGGCTTGGTAAAGAACTCTCGCGTACGTGTCCATCTGGGTTTCGTTCATAGGAGATGTGGCATAGATAGAAGGCCTTACATATAGATCATGCATCGAAGCCTAATCGCGGCCTTTCCATCGAAGTGGAATGTGAGGGCCGAGGACGGGAGAGCTTTAAAGTTAATATTAGGGGTAGAGTGAATGGCCCGTGAAGATATTCGACTATCCGATGCATACCGTAGTCGTTCATGGCATTCATATATTTTGATCTGGTATATAATTCATAGATCAATCCTCTAGATGAGAAGACGAGGTTCTTGAATTGTAGTTGATCGAGCCAATACAATATAATAGGCCAAGAAAGTTATTCACCCCCCCCCCCTCTAGCTTAACGCTACGATCCTAACACAAAGTAGGGTAAGGCTGCGTACAATAGACCCTTCCCTGGGACCCCGCATAACGGGAGATTCATGCACCAGGTTGCCCTTTAGGTATACCTCAAACTTTATCACTAATGTTTTCATTTCTTATTTGTTCATCTTATATATTCACACATTTACTCTAACTTCCTCATCTCTATGATTCTCATCTTTTGCTCGTGTACTCACTTCATAGCCCAAACTCCATATAGCATAGCAAATATAACTGTCGTTTTGTCAAACTTCCCTTTAAGGTTAAGAGATACTCTATGATCACAAAGAACACTCTACGTCCTCCATTTCAAGTATCCTGCTTCTATCTTGTGTAAAAGATCTATACCAAACCATCCATCATTTTACATAAACATTCCAAGATACTTGAATTTGAGCTTGGAGCCTTGAGTTACAGTTTCATGATCCCGTATTTAAAAAAATTTCTTGCTATGTCTAATACTACCAAACTTATATTGATATATATTCTATCTTTACTCTACTAAATCTAAAATATTTTAATTCTAGTGTTTTTCACCATGATTCAAACTTAGCATTTACTCTTTCACGTGTCTTATCAACTAAAATAATGTTATCTACAAACCATATGCATAATGTTAAGTGTTTTGAATGTGTTTAGTGAGTTTATTCATGACTAGTGTAAAAAGGTATGTATTCAGAGCTAATCCTTGACATAACTCTATTTTTATAAAAAAACATTTTAATTAATTTGTCTAAAGTCTTCACACTTATATTACAATCTCGTGCATATCCTTTATTGTTTCAATATAGACTATAATAAATCTTTTTTTCTAGAATTCTCTAAATAATTTCTCTCGGAACACTATCATAAATTTTTTCTAGGTTAATAAATAGCATATGTAAGTATTGCTTCTTTTCCTGATACTTTCATTCATTTATCTGAGAAGTAATATAACTTCTATCATTGACCTTTCAAATATGAATCCAAACTAATTTTTGATTTTCTTGGTCACCTTCCTTAATCTTTTTTCTATCACTTTTTCACAAGATTTCCTGAAGGGGAGCCTTGGCGCAATGGTAAAGTTGTCGCCTTGTGACCTAAAAGGTCAAGGGTTTAAGTCCTGGAAATAGTCTCTTACAAAGTAGGGTAAGACTGCGTATAATAGACCCTTCCCTAGGACCCCATATAGCGGGAGCTTCATGCACCAGGTTGCTCTTCACAAGGTTTCCTGGTATAACTCATTAACTTAATATCCTTATAATTTGTATAATTTTGTATGTCTCATTTGTTATATATAGAGAGACTAGAGAACTTATCGTCCACTGATCAAACATTTTATTCCTTTTCAATATTAGGTTGAATAATTACATAAATCATTCAATACTATACTTTCTTAGGCAATTCCATACCTCTACTGAAATATCATCAAATCCAACCCATTTAACATTTGTTCTACCTCTAAAGTTTAAATTCTTCGAAAAAAATAAATTTTATACTCCTCTGACTTAAGTTTCCTAAGTTAAGTTGATAATGTAAACCTACATTAAAAGGTTGATAAAAATATCACTTCCTACGTTCCTTTATTTCCTCATACTTCACTAGTACTCCTATTGAATTCATTTTAATATATCTTATTTAAGATCCCTTATTTTTCTCTCTTACTTTAGTTATTCTATAGATATCTCGTTCCCCTTATTTTGTATAAGTTGTTGATACAAGCATTTAATAGTTTCATTCTTAGTTTCACTGATTGCTTTCTTAGCTTCTTACTACTGCATACTTTTTAAGGTTTCTTCGTGGTTACAAGTGTATAGTACTTACAAGCTATTCATTCTTTGCCACGTTCTCCTATATTTCCTCATTTTACCGCTAAGATTCTTTATTTGGTGGTGCTCATCCTCTTGACTCACTGAGCATGCTTTTAGCCAATGTTGTAGTCGACTCACCATGTATTTCTCCTAATACATATCCTCTAACCCTCACTTTAACGATACTTTGTTTTCTATCCTTTAATTCCACTCTTAATCGTAAGAGTTATGTAAGTTTCCTTCTACTAATACATATTTGAGACGTGTATCAAACACTATTATCCTATGTTAGGTGATTAAGTTTTCTCCATAGATGAGCTTTCAATTTTTATAAATTTTTCTATTCCTCTTCCTAATCATAAGATGGTCAATTATGATTTATTATTCGACTTTTAAACATACCCAAATTTTTTCTCTCTTTATGAAAAAAGTAGTGATCATTATAAATTCGTATACAATCACGAAATCCAATATAGCTTTTCCACCTTTATTTCTTTGTCCAAAACCATAACCAGTGTTCTAAAAATCAGCCTAGACGGCCGCCTAGGCACAAGCTAGCCACACCGAAAATATACTTGTCGGCCATCCTAGGCGGCCTTAGCACCTAGGGAGAATTAGGCGACCCTAGGCGCGTCGGTTGAATCGTCTAGGCGTCGCGGAAATAATGCACGGTTTTGCAACCGAAGAAGAAGAGAATCACAATAATGATATTGAGTTTGTATCCGATAAAGATCAAGTAGTTGAAAATTATGGAGAAGTAGAATAAATTTATGAAATTTTATTAGTTATGCAATTTTGAACTTATTTTAAATTTAATGTTATTATGTTGGAATTATAAAATGTAATTTAATATGTCATTTATATTGGTACCATGGAATCCGCCTAACGACGCCTCTACCTAAACGTCCTAGGCGCTAGTCTAGCACCCGCCTAGCACTTAACGAATTTTATAACCTTGATCATACCTTTTGTGCACCCCCATCATATTCCTCATTTCTTATTTCTACATATCCATTTAAATCTTCTCTTATTAAAATTATTTCATTTGTCAAAATTTTTGTACTACCTCATCCAGGTTTTCTCAAAATCTATATTTGGTGTCTTTATCTAATCTTACTTGAGGTGCATATATGTACAATAGACTCTTCCCTAAGACCCTGCATGGCGGGAACTTCAAGCACCAGGTTACCCTTTTTATCTTGAGAGGTATAATCTTATCTTCATTCCTAACTACTTCTGCTACTTTGTCCCTTATGAACTATCTATAACAATACCTATTTCATTTCTCATTTTACTCTTTACTATGTACCATAACTTAACACCTATGTTCTCTATCGTCTTTACTTTCTTCCTCATCCGCTGTCTTGTAAGAACAAAACATTAATTCTTCCCCAAATCAATGTATCTCTACTACCTCTATTTCTTTACCAGTAAACGTTCCTACGTTCTATGTTTGAAAGGTAAAATAATCAATATTCCAATAATATCTATTTTTAACAAATCTAAGTGAGAGAACTCTTAGATATTTAACACTATCAAATTCTCATCGAGATATAGGAGGCCTTTTCAAGACGTTGTAATTAGATCTTACAATGTGTTCCTTCCGAGGGACAATCTAGCATTAGCATAATAATTTGATGAATTCATAATAACATTTGTCTTTATTTGACGCTAGTTGTTAGCTAAACACAATCATCCTTTATCTGAGCTTAGGTAGTTATAGCGGAGTTTATTCGTAATGGACGGAGTTACTACTAAGTGTATTAACAAATACTCAATAAATTTTATCAAGCGTGACAATTATATTATTAGAATTGTTAATTTAAATAATATAAGCTAACTTTAACAAGTTATAGTGTTAGTTAAAGAATTCCTTTCATGAAATATTACAATATATAGGCTCTATTTATATACAAAGTTAGGGCATATTCTAAAAAATAATTATAACTCTATTCTAGGAAATAAATCAGGATTCTATTTAAGTACTAATTTATATTTTAGGTAAAATACAAATTAGGACACATCAAATTATCCCTATATTCTAACACTCCCCCACAAGCTGGAGAATATAAATCATATGCACCCAGCTTATTATATATGTAGTCAATTTGGAGCTCTCTAAGTGACTTAGTGAATATATTTGTTAGTTGATTATGTGAGTTGACATAACTAGTTGATATTTCTCCAGATATAACTTTCTCTCTGACAAAGTGATAGTCAACTTCAATATGCTTTGTCCTCTCATGAAAAACTGAATTTGAGGCGATATGCATGGTGACCTGATTGTCACATATAAGTGATATTTGTATAATCTCTCCAAATCTTAGTTCCTGAAACAATTGTTTGAGTCATATAAGCTCTTGACTGCCTATGGCCATAGCTCGATACTCTGCCTCTGCATTGGATCTTGCTACAATATTCTGTTATTTGTTTTTCCAAGAAACAAGATTATCTCCGACAAATATATAAAACCCAGAAGTAAATCTCCTATCAGTGGGAGAACCTGCCCAATCTGCATCAGAATACCCTACGACTCGAGTATGTCCTTTGTCTCTGTACAAAAGACTCTTTCCTGGAACACCTCTGATATATCGAATAATGCGGATCATAGCATCCCAATGTTCCTTGCATGCAGAGTTGAGAAACTGACTTACTACACCTACTACAAATGAGATGTATCGAAGAGTAACAGTAAGATAGCTTAGTTTCCCTAATAATCGCATGTATCATTCAGGATCTGAAAGAGGCTCCCCCAATTTGGTAGGAGATTGACATTATGATCCATGGGGTTGTCAACTGTCTGTAAGTTTAACATTCATTATTCTTCTAAAATACCAATTGTATACTTCCTTTGGGATATAATGATCCCATCTTTGGACTGTGCTACTTCTATCCACAAGAAATATTTGAGTTTGTCGAGATCCTTTGTCTGGAAATATTTGAAAAGATGTTGTTTCACCTGTGAAATCCCGAGATGATCACTACCTATGATGACAATATCATCAACATAAATTACTAAGTAGATGCAACCAGTAGATGAGTGGCGATAAAAGACAGAAAGGTCGGCCTCGCTTCGAGTCATGCCAAACTGTTAAATTACAGTACTAAATCTACCGAACCATGCTCTGGGTGACTGCTTAAGGCCATATAAAGATTTCCACACACGACATACAAGACCAAAAGACTCCCCATGAGCATCAAAACACGGAGGTTGCTCCATATAGACTTCTTCGAGCAGGTCACCATGTAAGAAAGCATTTTTGATGTTCAACTGATAAAGAGGTCAATGTCGAATTGCAGCAATAGACAGGAATAGGCGTACAGAGGACATCTTGACAACAAGAAAAAAGGTGTCCTCATAATCCAATCCGATGATCTGAGTATAGCCCTTAACGATGAGACGGGCTTTAAGCCAGTCAACTTTTCCGTTTGGACAAACTTTCACTATATATACCCATCGATAACCAACAACTGATTTCCCTGATGGTAGAGGAATGAGATCCCAAGTCCCACTGATTTGTAAGAGACACATTTCGTCGAGCATAGCTTGTTTCAATTCTGGATGGGCAAAGGGGACAAGGCCTTACTAATAGTGCGAGGAGAAAAAAGAACTACGAACAAGCTTTGCTAATTGACATGACTCATAAGCCAAAGACTCTAAGTGAGAAAGGCTAGGATGTAATTGTTTCAACTTATCAAGACCTGGATGTCCTGAGCATGAATAAGAAGAGGAAATGTCGTCGCCAAACCAACAAAAAAGGGTCGATGAAACCGATATAGGCCATGAGACTCACATCTGAAGTCAATCATCCTCCCCGTACTCCAGTCCTGTAAGGAAACAGAAGTTTTAGTAAAAGAGATGGCATAATCAAGAGACCGAGTAAGTTGACTTATTGATAACAAATTAAAGGAGCTCCGGGAACATAAAGAACATTATGAATAGGGAGAAAAGAAGAAAGATGAACAATACTAATACCCTGGGACTGAGTTTGAGAACCATTTGCAATGGTAACAAAGGGTAAATAACCAAAAGTAGTGAGAAAAGAAAAAAAAGATTTATTATCGGTGGCCCCAAAATCAAGAACCCAAGAATCCGAAGATCGAGATATGCCAGCAAAGGAATTACCAACGTGTGCAATGGCAACAGTGGAATCAGAAGCTGTCGATCCTCATACCATTTCAGAAAGTCGTCATAGGAAGGCGGTGGGGTCGGATCCGATGGCAACTGTGAAGCGGAAGTTGAAGAAGTGGCAAAACTTTGGACGATCTGAGCAGCATGAGGGGGTCGAACATGTAGACTCCAACATTTATCAATCGTTTGTCTGGTCGATGGAGTGATCACACCAAGGACGTCCTTTGCCACCCTTACAGGGTAGAGGTCTAGTATTGCTTCGAGAGACCAAAGTTGATGAGTCAACAAGAATGGAAGGAGGTAACATCAAGAATTTGGCAGGGACACGAAGGAGAGTCGCCCCGGTACTGTCCATGGTAACTTCTGTGCGGTTGTCCAGAATCTGATCACGAACATGAAAATAATCTGTGGGAAGACCATATAAAGCTAGAGACAAAAAATTTCTTCCGATTTTAAAGCTCTGCAACAGGAGTGGCCGCAGGTGGAACAGTTCGTTGAAGTCACAAAGAAGGCTAGAGACAAAACCTAGATAAGTTGACATAGAATCCTTAATCTGATGAGCACTGAGAATGTTCATGAGATCTTCACAAACTTGATAAAGTCGCCGAGAGGTGTTTGTAAAGAGTTGTTGAGCCTATATCCAAACAGCTTTGCAGGTTTTGTGAGTGCGGAAGACATCCCTAAGATATGGATGGATTGTGGATCGGATAATACAACACAACTGAGCGTCAACCTTTTTCCACAGAGGACGATCGGCGACTTGAACATCCTCTTCGGTTTGGGTGAGATGTGTCTCATAACCCTGTCCAACAAGCCAAAGCTCAATGTAGGAGGCCAAAGAGTAGTTCTTACCATCTAACTGCTCGAAAGAGAGCGGTGCAGTGATGTGGTTGGTAAAGATTGAGATATCCGACTTTGGAGTGTCAGAGGTAGTCATTGATCAATTTTAGGTTGTTGAAAGGTTGTCGACATCAGGAATAGGCAACGGAATACGCACGCGACGAAGGAGCCTTCGGCGTTCGACGGAGAAAAGCACACTGCGGAGAACAACACAAGGCGTGCGACGGCATGCAGGAAGAAGCCTTCAGCGCACTTGAAGATGGAGGTCGCGATCCGAGGAAGAAAAGGTAGGGTTGCCATGTGCAAGCAGGTCGTGGGGAGCGACGTAATCGAGCGTAGAGAGAACGCAATCACGTGTGGAGAGCGACGCTTTGCCGGAGCTCGCGACGCGTACAGGAGAAGAACAGCAACTTCGGCTTCTCTGGAGAATAACAGCATCGCGTGCAGGAGAAGAACAGCAGCGTTGCGTAGAGAGGGGAAAAGAAAAACGAATCGGCCAAGATTTAGGACAAAAGAGAATTTTAGGGTAAAGTAAAAAAAACTTAAACCTTGTGCTCTGATACCATGTTAAAGAATTCCTCTCATGAAATATTACAAGATATAAGCCCTATTTATATACAAAATTAGGACTTGTTCTAAGAAATAATTAGAACTCTATTCTAGGAAATAAATCAAGATTCTATTCTAAAGACTAATTTGTATTTTAGATAAAATACAAATTAGGATATATCAAATTATCTCTAACTATATTTACAATATTCTAACCGTATTTTAGATAATGATTTGATTAGAATTAATATATATTGATTATTTGAATAGGTATAAATTTATTAATAACAAAGTTTCTCTTAATTATTACTTATACATTAGATAAGCATACCACAACTATTTAGTTATAACTTAATGAATTAATTGCAACTATAAATCAATATATGTATTATATGAAATTATGTAGAAAAGAAATTATAAAATTATTTAAATTATATCTATAATATCATTTTATCTGAAATTAATTTTGTATATATTTGATAAAATTGGTTGATAAATTTTCATTTATAAGACCGTATACATATAATTATTTGGGAAAGTACAATGTTGTTTTTGATAGTTATTATCTTTTGAAGAGGAATCTTGGTGCAATGATAAAATTGTTACCGTGTGATCTTGTGGTGGCGGGTTTAAATGTGAAAACCATCTCTTGCAATACAAGATAAGGTTGTATGCAATAAACCCAATGTAGTTAGACCCCAATGAGAAATGCTTACCAATGTCCTGAGTGAAGTATTCTTAAGATTAACCTTCTGCTGAACTTCCCCCCTCAAGGAAGAAAGCAAAGTAGTTAATGATCCTATTCCTATCTTGCTTCAGGTTAAGGAATCTATTTAGTTTGCTTGCAGTCACTAACAAAAGGTACAGCTCTGGTGACTGGAAGAAATCCAAAAATATTCTTTCTTTTAGCAATTCAATTAGTGGCTCAAAATAGAGGCAATATCAGCATGATCTGAAGTGTGCATTTGACACCAAGGAGGTATTGCACAAGCCAAAAAGCATCACCAATACTGATATTGTAAACCTTGTGTTTTACTAGAACCTGGCCTCCTTAATTTCATAATCATAATATAGCACGATCTGAAGACTGCATTTGGAACCAAGAAGGCATTGCACAAGCCAAAAACCATTACCAATACTGATATTGTAAACCTTGTGCTTGTCTAGAACCTGGCCTCCTTAATTTCATTACCATAACATAGCTAAGCCAGTAGGGCACCCTATCAGTAGACTGCCTCTAAAAGACCCTTACAACAAAACCACTGCCAACTACACATGAACTGCAGATAACTGTAACTCTACCCACAATAAATTATATAGCTGAATATCTACATAACTTCACAAATTATGAATCCAGAACTAGTAACTGAACAACAAACTCCTTTGCATCTTGAACGTCTCCACTACTCAAGAACTCCTGCATCGTTGTCTGATCTGCTGCTGCTGCTGTTTGCTGTTTTGTAAGTAGTGTTTTGTAACATGGTGCACTGAAGATGAAGAAATTCAGGATTTACAAGACAGCATAGGCAAACATTACTAATTTCCAAATCAAAAATGGAGAAGATTGCCACAAGAGAGAATCAATTATAGTGCTTCAGAAAAAAAAAATGTATATGGCACGCACATTGACAAACCAAAATTAGAGATAAAAAGATTGCACAATTTGAAGTAGCATAAAAATTTATTTTGCCATTGTTTTTGGAGAGGAATGAGCACCAAAGTACATAAAGAGAGAATTACAATGAGAAAAAGTTAAATGAAATCAATGTCACTTCTATTTTGATGCAGCTTTGTATCATTTTTATCATATGACCAAATTACCCCCGGGGCTATGGTGCAGCAACTAGTTGTCATCCCAAACATCCACGGTTCGATCCCCAACTACAGCATATTTTATAGGATTTTTTCCTTCAAATAGGGTGCAAACCTTAGGATGCTGGGCTTCTGGACCCCGCTGCGAGCGTTTCCCGATTTACCCTGGTGGTCGATGGGAAACTTCCATAGGACCGGGCCGATCGCCCGAGGTTTGACGTTACCCAGCCTCGTTAATCAATTTTTTTTATCATATGACCAAATTACAAAAAAAAAAGGCTATTATTACGGCCAATGCATAGGCCATAGCTATGTTGCTGTGGAGAATATGCTATTACATATATGATCTATGTTTCTTCTACGACAATCTTTAAAGTAATCTGAACAAAATCCAACATGATCAATGGCAACATCCACCAAGGTTTTAAATTTTGAGTCATGCCGAGTTTCAGTATATAACCTGAACGATGCGGTTTTGGTACGATATCGTGCAATGAATCAATTCTGATTATTACAAGTTTTTCGAGCCTAACTCAAACAATATTTGATTCGTATTCGATAATGAAATTATCGAATTCGAGCCGAACTTGAACATGTTGGATAATTTTTTCGAGTCGAATTTGAACCCATAATATTTTGTTTGATTGTTCATGAGCCGAACTCGAATAGACCTATGGTTATTCTTTACATAATTTTAATTTAAATATGCTCAAATTAAAGTTGGAACAATTCTGAACACGAATTTAAGTCATTTCAAACTATAGCTCGATTTTGCTCGAATCAAGGTTCGAACAATTCGAACCAAACTCAAGCTCGAATTAATTTCAAGCCGAGTTTGAGCCACAATTGTTGATATTTTCAAGCTTCAAATCGAATTTGAATCACATATATTTTTCAAGCTCAAACTAAAATATCAATATTTTCAAATTATTCGGCTCGATTTCATACGTTTACACCCCTAGTGTCGTACCAATACAATTTGATACTTTTTTAAATATAAAATATATTAATTAAAAATAATTTTATTAATATTTGATAACTATAGAGGCTTATTATTAAATTATATTTGAGATGTTGAGTTTAATTTTAATATTTTCTCGTAAATATTTGTTTTTATTGAATAAAATCATTTTCGATTAACTCAAGTCCATAAAAAAAATGTTTAAGTTATATTTAATTTAGATTTATTTTTAACACTTTAAAATTGAATTCAATTGATATATAAAATAATTTAATTTAGTAATAATATATTTTATAAAATTAGAAATTATATTATATTTTTTTAATTTTCTTAATCACTTATTTATTTATTTAAAAAAAATCTATATTTATCCCCTAGATGGATAAACAAGGGAAAAGATAATTACCTTTAAAAAGTTTAAAAGATTTTGTTTTCGATTTGTTTACCTTAAGAGGTTTTTTTACTCTTTGTTTATTACAATGGAGGAAAAAAATAACAAATAAAAGAGGAAAAAATGATAAAGAAGAAATATAATTAATGGATAAAAGAAGAAATATAATTAAGGAAAAATTTAATAAGGAAAAGAAATACCTATTTAAAAATAAAAAGTTCAACCTTTAAAATTAAAAACTAAAAATAAAAACTTGTGACCCCACGTAGGCCGTCGCGGGCAGCGCGAGGCCTTCCGCGACCCTACGGAGGTCGTCGTGAGGTCGCAGGGTGACAGCCACCGCAAGTTCATTGCGACCTCACAATCGCAAAGTTGGTACGGTGTCAGTGTTGATTGGCAAACAAAACGATAAAGTCCGCCCATATCAACTGACATGACAAAATTTAAATCGTTGACATCCTCTACAATATATATTTTTCATTGAGTCTAACTTCTCAAGTTGTATGAAATATGAATACAAGGTTCATAGTATATGCATCATAACGATATATAAACAATTGGAGCAACTGAAAGTTAGCCACGAATTCGAGAAAGTTGGTTTGAAAGATTTCTCTTATAAATGTAAAAAATAAAAATATAGCAATTCTACACAAGAAAGATCATATGCAAATTTTGATCATGTAGGCCATAGCAAATTTAATACAACTAACGTAGTAACAATTCAAAAATACATCTGAAAACAATTAAATATAAGATTTTAAAAAGGTAAGAGTGTGAGGCTTACATTGGAGTTACAAAGTGCATATGCAGTCACAATAAGAACATTAACAATAATCAATATATATATATATATATATATAATAAAGTGCATATGCAGTCACAATAAGAACATTAACAACAATCAATATATATATATATATATATATATATATATATATATATATAAAACCTAATAAAAAATTTAATAATATAATCTGGACTCGATCCAGCACAAAAGGATTGCAAAATTTGGAATCCTTAATGCTAGAAACTGCATCAACGACTGATGTATAAAACTAGGTGACCTTAAAATGTAAAATCATATTGAATTCCTAATAATGTTTACACTCCTCAGCGAAAATGGAGCTTCTAGCCCATTAGCTATCCAGACTGCATCCAAATCCCAAATAAACATGATAAAAGTGTGGGCTCTTGAGGTTTCATCCCTTTCAATAAAGGGAGCTGTTCTTTATGCTTTTGTCAATGGTTTATGCTCCAATAATATTAAATAAAAACTAGAAAAATAAATCAGTTAATGTCTAGCCTATTCTAAAAGATAATCAGTTAGATCTTAAAACTAAATTAGTTTGGTTAATGAGCTAATTAGAGATTGAAGTGACATGTTTCAGTGTTTGCATATATGCATGCACATATGTAATGTGGTGAAACAGGTACATATGTATATACAGCCACATGAACCACTTTTCAATATGATGGTTACACTAATGTGAACAGGTAGTTGATAAATATCTATAAAAAATCTGAATGCAAACAACAGTGAAACAAAATAATCTCACCTGGCAAACATCCACAATTATGGAGTCATTTCGAGATTTGTGATTTTTCCAACATTCTTCTGCAAATTCCTCATCAGGACGGCCATCTGCATCCGTTGCTTCTATGTACGGCTTACATCTTACACGGTTCAAATCTTCATGCAACCCATCCAATAGAAAAGCAAGAAGTTCCTTGGTACAAAAGATCAAACCAAATGGTAGCTTAAAACAAAAATAACATCAAGCTCCAGTCTTCCAATGTACCAGTAACAATAATGTCAAAAAGCTAATGCTCAAAAAATGAACTGAAAATCATTTTTTAAAACTAAATACAAAAGCCCTGCTCATTCCCCGACTACAAATCAAGGGTGTTATGTCTTGTCTTGTTTCTCATTTCCTTATGCCCATCACACTAACTCCTTACATGTATGAAGGCCAATTCATCTAAGACCATACAAAAATGATCAGAGAACTAAAGCAAGTATGGGTTCTCAGAACACAATTCCTAAAATAGTTTCAAGAATGAAGTTTCACTCAGGTACCGACTTATGGTTTTGTGAACGGTAATGTTATTCTCACCAAGGTTTAAAATCTCGACCCGTGCCGAGGTTTCAGTCTTAGACCGGAATGATACGGTTTCGGTATCGTATCGTGCCGTGCCGGTACAGTTTCGGTATTTTTTTATTTATATATAATAATTATTAGATAAATATGTTTATTGTGTATAATTTAAAAATAAATTGTATATTAATTTTATATAAGTTCTCAATTATTGAACAACTTAATATTATTAAAAAGATAATTAAATATAATTTTCTTTAAAGAAATTACTCTATTAATAACTCGAATTAAAATTGTTACATTATAATATGTTACCTTACTAATACGGATATATTAGAAGTGCACAAGAATATAAGGGGGCGTTTGGTTTGAGTCATTTTCCATTTTCATTTTCCAGAAAACCGCATTTTATAGTTTTCTGGAAAATGACTTTTTTTCATTCTCCAGTTTTCCAGAAAACGCTATGTTTTTTTTTGGAAAACAAAGCTGGAAAATGCAAACCAAACATCTTTTCCAGAAAACCGCATTTTCTATAGAAAATGAAAATGGAAAACAGACTGGAAAATGTAAACCAAACGCCCCCTAAGTGTTTTATTAGGAATCATGAACTTGATAGTATATATTTATCAAAAATTTTAAAATAAGAACATAATGACAGATAATATTTCTTAGACATATCAATTTTGATTCTAAAATCAATTTTGATTCTAAAATAAAAGAAAATATTATCTATAATAATTATATAAATTAATCCGAATTTATATATAATAATTATATTCATTATTAATTTATATAATATATTTATATAATTATAGTTTATAAATATTCTAAAGAATATATATTAAATATTATTGTAAAATTAAATTTATTTAAAAATTTTCTAATTTTTAACAATTATTTTTTAGAATTATTTTAAATATTTTTATAAAATTTTATTCTATTTTTAATTTATTAAAATAATTTAAAATTTAATTTTAAAAGTACTTTAAATTATATAATTATATATTATTTTGTACTTTATTTTTTATATTTCAAAAAAAATTATAAAATTATATACTATAATTATAGTAAGTAATTTACAGTTTATTTAATTATTATTAATTTATATAATATATAATTATATTTTATATAATAGTTAATTAAAAATTAAATATTTTATATATAATTTAAGATTTTAATAAAATCTAAATTTTCCTCTCATATATGCTCCCGACCCCCCCCCCTTCCCGACTCGCGCTCGCCCCTCCTCAACGCGACGTCGCCGCTACCTCAACCCGCACTCGCCGCCACTGCCTCAAAGGCGCCATCGCCGCCGCCACCTCACCGTCGCACCTTGCCTCCGCCTCCGTCTCCGCCTCGCCGCCTCTCCTCCGCCTCGGCCGGTAAGTTTTAACTAAACCTAACCTAAGTTTTCATCCTCCCTCTTCTTCCTTCTCCCTCTTCCTTCCTTCTTCCTTCTGGCTCGCGTGACGCACGCGAAATTGATCCGCCTCCCGTGCCGGTGCCGGTCCCGTGTCGGAACGGTAGGTTTCGATCGTTTCGGTCGGTACCGGCACGAGATTTTAAACCTTGATTCTCACACACAATTTTCCTATGGAGTCGATTTTACAATCAAGATATTTTTTTACCATTATTGAAATTATTAAGGGTTTTTAAGATAGAAAGCCAGCCATGCATAGTTACACAAAGAATGCTAAAAAAAAATAAATGGCAACTTTAAAAATGTGGAATCCTCTTACAAGACATACAAAATCCCATTGATAATAAATGAAAATAAAACGGATGATGACCAACTGCTTGCTTATTACTTCAATCACTTGCAACTTTCTATGCAAGTAGAGTTTGATAGTGCTATCATGGATGGCATATTAACTACAATCAGTTCTTTCTTAATCTTATTCAAGATAATGTGATAAGGATGGAATTTAGGGTGAGTAGCAATGCAATTACACTAGAACTAATATGTGACAAAGACAAAATAATGATGAAGATATTAGCTCATGTATTACTAAATCAGTATGTACAACGACAATGACAACAACCAAGTCTTCCCACTAGGTGGGGTACTAAATCAATATGTATTACTTAAATATTTTGTATACTCATTTTGAATTGAACTTCTAGCATTATCTATTAATTTTATAGATAATATAATAGTGATTGAGATTCTTAACCTAATATGTAGTTCAAATTAGTGTGAAAAGCATTAGAATGTTTTTGGAAGGGCAAATTTAATAAATGATTGAACAACTTCAAACTGATTACATCTTACATAATTTTGTTACACTAAATACTTAATCAACAAATGGATATTTATTGTAGATACATACAAAGAAGAGAAAAAGACTACTTAAGAGGATGATCTAGCATATGTCCAATTTAAGTCAAATTTAAAGTAAGAAAGGCAGAGATAGATGCCATAAGTTCTAGAAAATGTATGCATAAAGATTTAGAAGTATTACAGATCAAGCTTGACAATGGATGTCGTTGTAGAAGTCCAAAGAGCTAATGAGCTATCATAGGAAAGGAGCTCTGGGTTTGTTTGTCCCTCAATAAGTAAAGAAAATAAAGAAGACGAAATTAATTCTAAGAGAGTTAGGAGTAATGATGAGGAACTTATTAACAAGGACTGGTTTTAATGATTTTTCTCTTCCTCATGAAGACTATGTTATGATTGTGAAATTCTACTCATAAGTGTTTGCTTAAGAACTACTTTAGATCAAGGTTTGAAATCTCAAACCCTAATTGCAGTGCCCTTTAACCAAAACAATAAAATTGAAAATTGTGAACTATGCCATAGTTTGGGTCTTTTAGTATCATGTTGAAGTGTTGATGCATGGTACTGGAGGTGGAGAAAGTTGATGAAGAAATGAAGAAGAGAAGGCAATTGTGTACTTAGGAGCCAGGTTTAAAGTACAATTCCACATTAAAATTTTGGTCCATAGTTGGAACAGCGTAATGTCAGTACCATAGTGTGCTAACACTAGCAAGCTTGGAGACGCATTGGAGCATGCTAAGATGTTTTTAAAAAACTTAGTTTTGTTCTTTTAATAGAATTTCATCTGATTAATTTACTTATAAAATATAAGAGATGGTCAATTGAATTAGATTATATCTATATTGTATTGGTATTTGACATGATTGCGTACGCACTAAGATGAATTTGGATAGGTTTTACTATCCAATCATCTTTAACTACGTCAATTAGTAATTAAATCAAGTTTGAAATGTCGAGTTTTAATCTTTGACTGAAACGGTATAGAACTTGTCAAAATAATTATAACTTATATCCTAATAAGTTATTCATAATGAAATCAAATAATGATGAGTTATATATTGTTAAGTCATTGAATTATTAATTGTCACTTATGATTAACTTCTACTTAGCATAGGCTTCTATAGCTTAGCTTATAAATTAATTATTTCCTTGTAATTAAGATTTACTAATAGAAGGGAACCTTGGTGCAAAGGAAAAATTGTTGTCGTGTGACCTAGAAGTCACAGGTTCAAATTGCGGAAATCGCCTCTTGCAATACAAGTAAGGCTACGTATAATAGACCCTTCCCAGAGACCACAACATTAGCAGGAGTTTCGTGCACACTTTTTTTAATTAAAATTTACTAATAATTTCTTTATATTATAATCAATACAACAAAAATTAATCTTTTATCACACTAATTGGGTCAGTTAGATAGATCTTATATCATTGGGCCCGATCTCCTACTTATATCCTCATCTATATTTGAATGAATTTTATCCTGTGTTATCATTGTTATCCGGTCTTCTTTTGTCTCCCTCTTGATCTATTAATGTACGTATTTATCATGATCTCACATTGTCTAACTAGAGTATATAGAACGCTTAAGTACATGTTCATCCTATCTTAAACGCATCTCTCGAAATTTTCACTCAATAGACGCAACTCGACTTTCTATCTAATATTCTCGTTTCTTATTCTATCCATTCTCATATATCTGCACATCCACCTTAACATCATCATCTCTGTAACTCTCATCTTTAATTCATGTGTTAGCTGTTAGTAGGAGCCCTAGAGCCAATTATGTGATGATTGACTAAGGACTTTTGTATCATATTCTATTATTAATAAAGACAAAATTTGGTTATTATACATACTTTATATTTGTGTCAAATAACTATGTATCATTTAATTGAAGGTCTAATTAAATGGTCTAGATATGATACTTATTTCTGCATATTTTACTGTCGTAGATCACCATGTCGTCTAACACGTCAAATACTCTCTCTCTCTCTGCGATCTGTCCTTGAGAAGGACAAGCTCAACGGAGCTAATTTCCTGGACTGGTACAGAAACTTGAGGATCGTCCTCAAGCAAGAACGAAAACTATACATCCTAGAGAAACCTCTTCCAGAAGCACACACCACTACCGCCACTCGCGCAAAAAAAGATGTTTACAAGAAGCATCAGGATGAGGCACTCGATGTATCATATCTCATGCTTGCCACCATGAACTCTGAGCTTCAGAAGCAACATGAGAACATGGATGCACATGATGGTTGAGCACCTAAAACAACTATATCAAGGGCAAGCTAGGCACGAGCGATTTAAGGTGTCTAAGGCTCTATTTGCATGCAAGATGCAAGAAGAACTCCTGTAGGAACTCACGTACTCAAGATAATTGGGTATGTCGAGAACCATGAAAGACTAAGATTTCCACTAAACCAAGAATTGGCCACGAACCTTATCCTGCAATCGCTGCCGGAAGGATACAATCAATTTGTCATGAACTATAACATGAACGAAATTAACAAGCCTTTGCCTGAGATGCTCAGCATGTTGAGAACTGCTGAACTTAATCTCAAGAAAACCAAGATCAGTAATGTACTGATGGTACAGAAGGGCAAAGGCAAATGGAAGCCTAAGAGCAAGGATAAGAACCAAGCCAAAGGTAAGGTCAACTCTACTGCACTGAAGGCCAAAGGCAGAGTGCCTAAGGAAGGGACCTTCTTCCACTGTGGTGAGATCGGACATTGGAAGAGGAACTGCAAACTCTACCTAGAGGAAGTAAAGAAGAAAAGAAGTGAGATTTCAGCCTCTGATATTTTTGTTATAGAAGTCAATCTATCTATTCTTTTTCTTGGATATTAGATACCGATTACGCATCTCACATTTGTACTAATGTGCAGGGCCTTCGAAGAACTAGATCGTTGACAAAGGACGAAGTGGACCTACAAGTAGGCAATGGCGCAAGAGTTGCTGCTATAGCTGTAGGAACATATTCCTTGTCTTTGCCCACTAGGCTTATCTTAGAACTAGAGGAGTGCTTTTATGTACCTGCACTAACTAAGAACATAATTTCTGTATCTTGTTTGGACAAAAAAGGCATTTCATTCATCATAAAGGACAAATGTTGCTCTATAATGTTAAATGACATGTTCTATTATAGTGCACCACTTATGAATGGGCTCTATGTTCTAGACTTTGAGAACCCAATCTATAACATAATACCAAACGCTTTAAACCAAATGATTTGAACCAAACATATCTTTGGCATTGTCACTTGAGTCACATAAATAAGAGTCGCATATCCCAACTCCATAAGGATGAATTACTGGGCTCATTTGATTTTGAATCATATGAGACATGTGAATCTTGTCTTCTAGTCAAGATAACCAAGACTCCATTTAGTGGACACGACGAATGAGCGACGGACTTGTTAGGACTCATACATACTGATGTATATGGCCCTTTCAATGTCGCAGCTAGAGGAGGCTATTAGTACTTCATCACTTTCACTGATGATGTCAGTAGATACAGCTATGTGTATCTAGCTGAGTATGGGATCAAGAGTAAAGTACAAAACCAACTTGACAAGAGTATTAAGATGCTTCGATCAGATCGAGGAGTTTCGTGACCATCTAGCTGAGTATGGGATCATATGTCAACTCACTCCACCTGGAACACCACAGTGGAATGGTGTGTCCAAGCGAAGAAATCGTACTCTATTAGATATGGTACGATTGATGAAGAGTCAGACATATCCTCCTACTTCCTTCTGGGATTCGCTCTAGAGATAGCTATTTTCACACTTAACCGAGTTCCATCAAAAGTCGTCATAAAGACACCATATATGATATGGACTAGCTGGGACCTAAATCAGATAAGTGGAATTTTATAGGATATCCCAAAGAAACAAAGGGATATTACTTTTACAATCCCACACAATGCAAAGTGTTTGTCGCTAGAAATAGCGTTTTTCTAGAAAGAGAGTTTATTTCTAGAAGAATTAGTGGAAGTAAAATTCATCTTGAAGAAATTCAAGATATAGAAAATAGCACTGAGGACTTGATAGAAATTGAACAGGCACCACAAAGTGTTGTGGATCACGAGTTTGTTACACAAAAGGTTGTAGAGCAACAACATGTTCAAGTAGACCAAACTCTTCGCAGATCTGATAAGATACATTGTCAGCCTGAGAGATACTCATTTCTCTTGTCTGGCCACGATGATGTTATGCTTGTTGAGTTGAATGAGCCTACATCCTATCAGGAAGCTGTTGATAAGCCCAGATTCTGAGAAATGGCTAGAGGTCATGAGGTCCGAAATGGAATCAATTTACACTAACCAAGTATGGACTTTGGTTGATCCACCTGAGGGGATTAAACTATTGGGTGTAAGTGGGTCTTTAAGAGAAAGACTGACATGGATGGCCTTATGCATACCTATAAAGGGCGATTAGTAGCTAAAGATTTCAAGCAGATTTATGATATCGATTATGATGAAACCTTTTCACCAGTTGCGATACTTAAGTCTATTCGGATCATGTTTGCTATTGTATCTTACTATGATAACGAGATCTGGCAGATAGATGTCAAAACCGCATTCCTGAATGGGAATCTACTCGAGGATGTGTACATGACACAACCTGTTAGTTTTGTAGATCCAGAGCTGGAAAGGTATGTAAGTTGCAAAGGTCCATTTATGGGCAAAAGCAAGCTTCTCGAAACTGGAATCTTCGATTCGATGATGCAATCAAAGCGTTTAGTTTCATCAAGATGAAGATAAACCCTGTGCCTACAAGAGGGTTAGTAGGAGCACAGTTATCTTCCTAATCTTGCATGTGAATGACATACTCCTCATTGAAAATGATATCCCTTCACTAGTATGTGAAGACGTGACTAGGAAATTATTTCTTAATGAAAGCTTAAGTAAAGCAACCTATATCCTAGGCATCAAGATCTATAGTGATAGATCTAAGAGATTGCTTGATTTAAGTCAGAGTACATATATTGACAAGGTGCTAAATCATTTTGCCATGGAAAACTCCAAGAAGGGATTTCTGCGGATGTCACATGGTGTGTCTTTCGAAGACTCAATGTCCCTCTTCTAAGGAGAGAGACCGCATGGATCAGATCCCTTATGCATCCGCTATAGGGTCTATCATGTACATCATGCTTTATACTCGTCCAAATGTCTCGTATGTTTTGAGCCTGACGAGCAGATACCAACCAGATCCAGGTGAAAGTCACTAGACAACTGTCAAGAATATTCTTAAGTACTTACGAATGATGAAAGAATATTTCTTAATATTTGGGGGCGATAAGGAGCTAGCTGTAAAGGGTTATAGTGATGCAAGCTTCCAAAGCGACGAATGATTTCAGATCGCAGTCAGGGTATGTATTTTGCTTGAATGGTGACGTTGTGAATTGGAAGAGTTCAAAGCAGGACACAGTCGCAGATTCTACAACAGAGGCCGAGTATATTGTTGTGTCTGAAGCAGCAACGGAGACTGTTTGGATCTGAAAGTTCATTGCAGAGCTTGTGGTGGTTTCGAGTATAGCAGACCCGATAGACCTCTATTGTAGCAACAATTAGGCTATTTCATAGGCTAAGGAACCTCGCTCTCATCAACGGACCAAACATATACTACGACGCTTCCATCTCATTCGAGAGATCATCGATAGAGGAGATGTGAGGATATGCAAAGTACCCACTGATGCTAACATCGCGGATCCTCTGACCAAGGCTTTGGTACAGAGGAAGCATGATGGTCACACTTGGTCACTGGGTATTAGATATTACGGTGATTGACACTAGTGCTAGTGGAAGATTGTTAATAAGAGCCCTAGAGTCAATTATGTGATGATTGACTAAGGACTTTTATATCATATTCTATTATTAATAAAGACAAAGTTTGATTATTATACTTACTTTATATTTATGTCAAATAACTAAGTATAATAATGTCCTTGGGTAGTAGGTTCTTATCTACATCATATCGATTGGTTGAATCGATAGTGAGATGATGTAGCTACACTAAACCATTCCTATTCAAGCATTAATATTCAGGGACAATATTAATGCATGGAGACTAGCATATAGGTCAATTGATGACTTCAGCTCACAAGTCATGAATATGTGATATCAAGTTGACACATGAGTATACATTAGAGAATGTGTACTGAATTGACCCGTCATGAAAAAGTTTCATAGATTGTCATATGAGTGTCATAAACTTTCTCATGTGACTATTAGTATGAATAGTCCTTAGATCTGAAGTCACTACGATTCCCTACATAAGGAGTTATATACTTTGGTATCGTCAAACGTCACCCATAACAGGGTAGACTATAAAGGCGATCACTGGGTATGTAATGAATTATGCGGAGAGATGTGAGTAATGTAGATGGGATCTATCTCTCCCATATCACGGGAGTGATATCTGTGGGCCCCTTGATCGAGTAAGACTACTAAAACGCATGGTCATGCTCAAATGAGTCAATATAAGATATTATTCTCATTTGTTTGAGTGAGTCTACTCAGGGATGAAGAAACACAAAGATTGATCGAGGATGACAATCTAGATATCGAGGATAGACGGACAAGGTCATATATTGTCATAGTCACGGAAGTTAAGTCGAATCCAGAGTTTCTCGTCACTTGGATAGCAATGATGCATTGCTAGATGCCGCTCATTGCTTATGTGTCTAAAGCGGTTTAGACACATTGTCAATGTTACGAGAACCTATTGGGTCACACACTAAGGACACGATGCTTCGGAGATTAATTGATCTTAGTTTGACTAAAATTTGATCCGAATTGAATTAATTGAGTTAGACTCAAGTGAATCCAATTGGATTATAGGATTGAGATCTAATTTGAGTTAGACTCATTTAGATTAGAATCAACCATATTTGAATGAGATATTAATTCATTAAAATGTTTAATGAATTAATAATAGAGGAAGATGAATGATTTTCTCTTCATTGGATAAGAGAAGATGAATAGTCAAAAATGTGAAACATGTGTTTCATTGGTTTTATTGGCTATAATATGGGGAAGCTAAAGAAACAAAAACTCTTCATATTCATGAGATGAATATAAAAGAGTTCTTCTTGCATTTTGGATAAGATTTAGTCATTTTTCTTCCTCTCTTCCTCCTCTTCTCCCTCTTTGGTCGAAACCCATCTTTGGAGTTCTTGGTGTTTTTGTGAACTACCTCAAGTTGCTAGCACAACTAAGGTAGTTATTCTCCGAAGTTGAAATATCGTGTTCGTGTGGATACGCATAGAGGCACGGACACTTGAACGTGCAAGAGATCCGGTGTACCTTCAACGAGCGGGATAAGCGAAGGACACGCTCCAAAGGTATACACTTTAGATAGATCTATTAGATAGATGAACTTCGTACGAGTTTTCTTTCGCATGGATCGCTTGAGGGATCCTTTTTCCGTTGCGAATTTTTTTATCATGTCGCATAAGATACCCTACACTAGCTTCATAGCCAACATTGAGCTTCATATACATAGCAGGTCTAACCATTATTTTATATTATAATCAATAATTATAATTATTTATTTATGATTATATTGTTAATAATTATTGATAATTTATTGACAATAAAGAGTACTATTTACTAATAGTTATCAATAAATAATTTTATATATATATATATATATATAATAGTTTAGTATAACTTATAATTATTTATTTATAACATAATATATATATTTAATAGTAATTAATTATAACAATTCTTATTTTAATGTGCATTAAACTAGATTCATATAAGTTTAATTTTATAATCTACTTCAATTAACTTATCTTAATGATACAACTATAGAAATTAAAAAATAGAATTTTAGAGAATAAGTTAAAAAAAAGTAACACTCATTTCTTGAATTCATCTTGACATGTTGTAGCATACTAAGGTGTCAAGTGTTGGCATAAAATAACACTCATTGACACAATCAGCATAGGGAATAGAGGAGAGATTACCTATATATATTTGCATCATGTTTTGGTAATGTAATTTATTGGAACAATATCTTTCACTTGTGAGTTTTTTTTCCTTGCAATGTAGAATTAGAAATAATGTGTTTCCTTTTTGTAATATGTTTACTTATAAATTTATATTTGATTGATCAATATTCTTTGTTGTTATATATATCTTAGTTATCTTTAATTTTTAATCAATATAAATATTTTTCATGAAGATTTCATATTGCCTCACCTACCTCCTATATGCCATATAGTGGATTGACCCATGCCGCTTGGAAACACCTTTTGAACTGATTGATTGGACGTTTTTCTCCATAAATACATATGATTAAAATGTGTATCTCAAGTCACAAATAAGAGTTCAAATTAAAAGTATTCCCTTGGTAACAGTGAACAGACAACCAGATCTATAATTATAACAATGTAACACCAACCTGAGAATCATGTTGGTTATAACCGCTAAATTGTGGAGCAAACCGAGCAAGCTTTGCCTTAAATGCACGTGGAGCTACAGACGTGCGTCCAGATGACCACAATTTCCGTAGTAATTCTCCAAAAACAATTGCAAGTTCACCCTGTTGGCTCACAACAAGTGTTAGAATGTGCATGGGGCTATCAATTTAATAATTTATATGCATTGGCAAATTGTGGAAGAAATTATCTAAAAATAACAAGCCACATACTTGCATTCCCAAGGGATTTTCCTTGTTTATCTCCTCACTGTAATCCTGTAGAAAATAATTGACAAGAGGAGGAGTATGCACTAAACACTGAAGAGCGCTGTTCATGAAACATGTGTTCCCTAGATTATGTAGCCCTGTCAGTCCTTGTCCATCAACTTTTGATCCTCTATTTAAAGCATCATCATTGTCCTCAGAATCATGCAATGATGTGTTACAATTACTCCCATGTAGTAAATTGGAGCAAAATCCAGTTGAATAGCTGTTAGATATTGTAGGACCACCAGCAATAGTAATAGATGACCTTGATGGTTCCAATGGAACCAATGCCAATTCATTTCCAGTTGAAATTAAAGTTCCACTGGAGCAGTGGCTATTATCATCTTGAACCTCCAACAGAACCTATTGTACATTAAGGAATAAAAAGGCATTGATCAAAACTTTCATATGGCACAAATATCAGTCATGTCTGAATTTAGCTTTTAATACAATCACAGTGAACCAAGGCACCAGAGAATAAAATGAGAGTATGATGATTGAGCTATCATCAAATAGCATAGGACATAAATTTAAAAAATAGATTAAAAACACATGTAGAATTATCTTAAAAGAGAAATAAGACCAATAATTATTCAGCATTCGAAGAAACCTTTGATGAAATAAAGGAAGAATCTTCTTTGGCCAACATACGAATAGATCTAGCAAACATTCACACAGAAATCTATAAAGATGACATCCAGAATGAAATTCCCCAAATCAACAATTAAAGATAGAAACCCAAGATCATAGTCATCTAGAATGAAATTCCCCAAATCAACAATTAAAGATAGAAACCCAAGATCATACTGTCTCGTAGTATTTTTCAATGACTAATCACTAAGGAGAGGGGCAACTTGTAATTATAGACACCAGAGCAACTGCACTGATCAACATAGAACTATAAGTGTGTTCCATCCTAACTTCAGCATGCCCTTGGATGGAAATTATGACCAAATGCATACCATTTTGAAGGGAGGTGGAGCTTATTAGATTTCATATTAACTAGTCACCTATGAGGAGTACACCTTGGACTGTCGGATAAAATAAATTGCATTGTTTGGGAAAAAGACAAAGTCTAGTGCATCTCTGAAAATCAAGTTTAGTCAGGCACTCTTTACACAGTCATACCCGGAATGTAAGTAGAATGCCTTTTTTTCAAAAGTAAGCGATGAAGGCAGAATTTTACCCTAAGACCTTGTGCAACACCAGCAAGACCCTTTCTGGTTGAGCTAACTAGCTTCTATCCAGAGAACTCAAAGTATCAATTCCTTGGGCACTCTTGACATGGCAATAAATGCAGAATAAAAATCAACTGATGGAAAGCTTATCCCAGTAAAAAATTTACAGATAAAAGTGCTGCCTAGCAACAACTCCGGATGTATGTCAATAATTCTAAAACCCTAAGACAAGAAATGGACAAACAAACAAACCAACAAACAAACAAATAAAGGAATGAATGCATGCACTGCAAAGCAAATTTGCATAGTGGTGCATGCTTAGCAGCTTCAGCTTCATGAATTACATCACAGAACTTCATATTTAGAAATAGAAACCACCATTATTTCCACAACCATAGATAACCACATTGTTACATATAAACAATTGAACAATGTCAGCTAAGATATGATAATCACGAAAAGTATATAAAAGTAACATTCCCACCTTATGGTTCATATACAACTGAGCTTCCTCAAGAGTCTGACTAAAGTTTGTCAGTGGTTGATTCTTAAAATTTTTGAAATAGTCCCATATACAAACCTTGAGAAAAAGAAAATAAAATAATGAACTGAGATATAAGCTACAGAGATTAACATTATACAAATATAAACAAGTTCAAATTTGGAGGGCATACCTTCTCATGCTCCAGCTGAAAAACCGTGCATATCATTGTATAAAGCTCAATAACTGATGCCTGAAATTGAGCATAAGAAAATTGTGTAATAAGAGTTAGCGCCGCAAAAATATGTTCCTCCAAGCAGTTGTCATCTGGATGAAAACTAACAAGGAAAAAATTTATTAATTGGTTATCTCAATAAAGCTGTCATTTACATTCTGTCCATAGAAGCCAGAGAAAGTTCTAGTTCTATTGACACTGAACTTGAGATTTTTCTCTAAATATGTTTGCATTCATGTGTGCTGCAACTCCCTTGGATGATTGTAACATCACAAAATTCAAATATCTACAAATCTAAATTGAGATATCTTCTTTTACTTTATGATAGATATATATTGAAGGTGAAACTTTCCCTAAACAGGAATGCATCCATGTGCCAATCTGTAATTCATCTGGATGATTATAACATCAGCAAGATCACATATAATCTAAGTAGGAACGCCTGTATCACTGGCTATAGACAGAACAACCTCATATCTTGCATATTATGTGCTTTGACATTACTTTCTAGATGCTGCTTCTGATTTAATATAGAGATTAAAGTGTTGCATTAAATAAAAACCTTAGCATACCATGAAAAAATGGGCAGGCAACTAAAGTAATTCTTAAATGCATTTTCAAATCAAACTATTTCTGAGGGAACAGTTGAGACCTATGGAAAAGCATTAGCAAATAGTTTATGGTTGCTAACTGTATATCTAGTGTGAAAAGTAAAGAGGGCAGATGATCTTTAAAATACACGTTATGAATCTCATAATTATTAATATCCACTTCATTTGAGGAAAAATAACATTTGAAAAAAAAAACTTATTATATTTGAAATTTTCTTCTCGCAAAGAACTTCTAGAATTTATATTTAACGACCAAAAATCCCTCATAAAAGATACAGAGTTGAATATTGATTTTGACTTGTGATATCAAAATTAAAATTTGCAAAAAAAAAATTAGTTCCGAATTTTTAAATAGTGAAATTTAAAAAAAAATCAGCCTTTAAAAACAAATAAAATAATATTTGTTGTTAACCTTTTTACAACATTGTACAGTATTTAATTTAATTTTCATAAAAGACTTGATCATTCACAACTATAAGGAAAATTATATGAGAACTGCTGGGATTTACTTTTTCTGTAGACAAATCTTAGGTGTGCAAGGCTCCCCATAGCAAACTGAAGAGGAAAGAGGTTCGAAATAGATAAGTAAAAACATACTTGAATTCAACCATGTTTTGCTTAGTCAAGCTTTAAAGATAAAACTCAGCTGTGATCAACTAATTGCAAGCTTGCAGCATTGGTGTTAATAAGTGATGTTCCAGTACAAAGAATGGAGAGAATCAAAAAATAATTTTAAATAGTTAAAAAAAGGAGTTAATTAAAAGAAAAACATTAGATGCTTTATGATAATCAAGAAACAAAGAATGGAGAGAGATAACTACAGGATTGCAAAAGCTAGATGTATACGAGATGAAAAACAATCAAATTTACTGATGATAATGCAATTAAGGGAAAAATATTTTATAAACTATTGATGAACATTCTATGAATAATTTGGTTTTTTACATCTTGAAAATTATAATAAATTTAGGAACCATCAATCTGTTCATAATTTTTAGATCAAGAGTGATTAAAGTGCAGATTGGGATGATATTCTAATTGAAGCTTGAAAAAATTTAGCGACAAAATTATAATTTGATTAACAAAATATTTTATAAAACTTAGAAAACTAAGAATATGACGCAGATTAGAGAAAATGTTTCATAGCAGTAACTATTAACAAGAATAAACATGTGTTGTTCAAATTATGGAGGCATCATGCTGATGAGTCATACTATAAAACTTTGAAAAAACAAAAGTTATTAAAAGGACAATGAGATAAGGCAACCATTTTAAAAATGAATTCAGTTTCATGTCTAAGAGATCAGCAAACACTATATGTTTGATGCTACATATTCAATAAGACAACTAATGGAAAATATAGAGAAAAAGGTTTTACGATAGTACATTACAAACAAGAAGGCATTACTAAAGGCTTTGATAACGAGGAAGGAGATAAAGTTCTCGAAGGCAATGCATTTAATGTGGTGGGAATAGCAGCTCCTCTCATTCTTTGTAAGGTAGTGGAATTCAAGATGAGTGAGAGGCACCATTTATTGATAGATTCTCTATGGTGTCACCACCAGTAGCAAGAAAGGGATGGTGGTGTTAAAGTGGGGGAGGAGGAAGAAGACATCTCTAAGTCCCAATTTCGTACAAGGAAAGAAACAACTAGGAAGAGAAAGAGAACAAACAAAAAAAATCATAAAAACTATTAGAGAAGGATGGAAAGGAGTAGATTTTTCCAACTAACCATTTCTTTAAAAGAAGGAAAAGAAGATAACTGTAGATTATTAAACCCGAAGAAAAAACGCAAATCAAAAATAGCTTTGAGAAGAAAGAATACTTTCAAATTTTTAAAGTTATATTTGAGCTCCATTGTCTTAGTAAAGACAAAATATATATATATATATAGAGAGAGAAATGATAGAGAGAGTGAAAATGGGAGAGTGAAAATCATAGTGAATGATGTGGCATGACATGGCACTTTACATGCACACGTCCGATTTTCGCTTGGACACCATCGGCGGCCTTCGGCCGCCGCCCCGAATCAAACTATACCCTGGGGGGCACGGTGAACCCGTCGGAGATCGTGCATGCAAGATGCCACATCATTCACTATGGTTTTCACTCTCCCATTTTCACTCTCCCAATCATTATTCATATATATATATATAAACAAAAGAACCTGTGCATAAAGCTCCTGTCATGCAAGGTCTCAGGGAAGGGTCTATTGTACGCAGATGTTAAGCTATAGTAAAGACAAAATATATGAAATTTAAATTTGATAGTAATAGATGTAGCAAGGCAAATGTTAAGCTAGGAGATGATGAGTTACCTATAACTAAGAGCTTTAAATATCTAGGATCGTTTTTACAAAGGATAGAGATAGAAATGTTTTACATATAATACAAGTAGGATGGTTGAGATGGAAGATGGTATCCGATGTCTTTGTGATCGTAAGGTACCTCTAAAGTTTAAAAGGAAATTTTATAAAATAGCAATTAGACCTACTATATTAACGAAGCTGAATATTAGACTCCCAAGTAAGCACATGAGCAAAAGATCACAAGCACATAGATGAAAATGTTAAAGTCGACGTGTGGGCATATCAAGATGGACAAGATAGGAAACGAGGTGGCAAAAAACGATTCGCTCGCCCCCAGCGCCCCCGCCAACCCACATAGGGTCAATATAAAGGAGGTAAATCACGAGGGCTACTATGCCAGTTACTGTGGCTAGCGCGTGGGGAGGGTGGCTTTACCAAGTTTTAACCCCTAAACCTTAAAGTGGCAACACCGTACGCGCTAGCCATTAGTCCATCTCGTGGGGACGACAAGATAAGAAACGAGAACATTAAAAAGAAAGTCGAGATTGCATCTATTGCGGAAAAACTTCGAAAGATATTTAAGAAGGTGTGGACACGTATTTAGGCACCCAATAAATGTTTTAGTTAGGCGATATGATACCATCACAAATACACACATAAATAGAGGAAGAAAGAAATCAAAAAAGACTTGATTGGAAATGATAAAACAAGAAAAAATTATAAATGATGATATAATAGGGATTAAGCTGAATAGCAAGGGAGGATCTATATAGTCGACACCACATAGTGGAATAAAGACTTGATTGTTGTTGTAATGAATGGGTTGCACATTAAATGAGATTTCCGCCCAAACAAACGAAATAAATATAGAGGAAATAAGGATAAATGATGGTTTATGCTCGCATGATTAGTAGCAAGCAGTGGTGGGTGTAGATAATTGTAATTTAGTCTTCTTTGCTATTGTAACTCCTTTCCCGCTTCCTCTTTACTAAGGATCTTTCTTATTAATAATTCTTATTAATACATGTAAAAATATAATAATAATTACGAACAAATTATTGGCGAAATTATATTTAAATAATTAAAAAATGATTAATTTATATAGAAGGATATTATTGTCATTCAATTAAAAATTAAGAAGATAGTATAGTGTCAGGTATCTTTATAATTGTAAGGTATCTCTAAAGTTAAAAAAGAAATTTGAAAAAATGACAGTTAGACCTGCTATATTATACAGAGTTAATATTAGGGAATAAAGTAAGCACACGAGCCAAATATAAGAATCACATAGATGAAGATGTTAAAGTCGATGTGTGGGCATATGAGGATGGACAAGATAGAAAATGAAATATTAAAAAGAAAGTCGAGATTGCGTCTATTATGGAAAAACTTCGAGAGATATGTTTAAGATGGTATGAACACGTATTTAGGCGTCCAATAAATGCTCCAATTAGGCGATATGATATCATGACAAATACACACATAAATAGAGGAAGGAAATCAAAAAATATTTGATTGGAAATGATAAGACAAGATAAAATTATAAATGATGATATAATAGGGGATTAAGTCCAATAGCATAGATCCATATAGTCATAGGGAATAAAGACTTTGGTGGTTGTTGTATTGTATGTGTTGCACATGAAATGAGATTTCCACCCAAACAAACGAAAGAAATACAAAGGAAATAAGGAAAGATTTTATGGTATTTTCCTTCCATCTCTCTTTTTACACCAAACAAAATGAAGGGAACTAATGCTAAGAAAAAAATTTAAGACCTTACTTCTATTTGTGTTTCCTTTCCTCATATGAAAAATGGCCTAAATGGGAAGCAAAGGGTGATGTGAAAACAAGGCAAGAGTAAAGGACAATTCGATTCAATTTATAGGATAAATGATGGTTTATGCCCACAAGATTAGTGGCAAGCAATAGTGGGTGTAGATAAGTGTAATTTAGTCTTCTTTACTATTGTAACTCCTTTCCCTCTTCCTTTTCTCTTTAAAGATCTTTGTTCCCTCCACTTACCTACAACCTCTCCCTCTCTCTATTGATGAGAGTGTATGTTATCATTGAGCTATATTTCTACCTTCATTCCAACATATAATGGTGTTTCTTTCATCAATTCAACCTAAGCATTCAACTAGTATAATGCTTATAAAGTAAAGTTATATGAGAAACTAGACAGCATAATAACAAAATTGAGATTCTTCTATGATGTTCAAACTAGGAAGCAAGCAATAAAACTATGTATATCATCATTTTTTTATTTTTTATGATTAAGATATGATGGTATTCAAGGATTTGAAAGCAAAATAATTAATGTTGAGAATTTAAACTAACCAACAAATTAAACAAGAGTAATTATAAAAGGAGAAAATGTGATTACACTAAAATGATGCTAAACTTTGTTGAAGTCACTGAACTCCAAGACTATCAACTAGAGGGAAAAAACAATTCTCTACTTTCTTGCAATTTGTGAGTCTATCTTACAAGGCATCCAATTAACCTTGTACTAAATCCGTTAATAGGATCTTAAATTGGTATATAAGTGTGTTTTTCTATATATATTAGATGCAATTTAAGGTCTTATCAATGTTCTAAATCGCGGTTGAGGGGGTCACCTAGGCGAGTGGCAACTTCAACCACGCTGCATTTGTGAAAGGTGATGGGCGGCGGTCAAAATAAAACTTAACTCATTTCAGCTTCGAACGCGTTGCACCGGAGCAACTCGTTTGGCCCATCAACTCAGGTGATGCGTCCGGGCTCATTGTCAAGCTCAAGTGACGCTTTCGAGACCATCACCGAGCTTGGATAAAGCGTCCGGGCTCATGCGACGGGTTCGAACTCATCGTCAAACCCAAACAACGGGTCCAGACTCATTGCCGACCCAGGCGTCACGTTCGAACACATCGCCCAGGTTCGACGACCCATCCAGACGCATCGCCTCAAATCCGACGACGCGTCTGACATCGAAACATCGAAGCTAAAATGTTGAACAAAGATATGAACGAAGATAGGGTTTTTTTTAACTTAGGATTTAATTGAAACTTTATATTAATAATTTACTCAACTCTTAGCAATGATTGGGATAATGTTAATAGATTTAATTAAAGCCTAATAAAATTATCCTATTAATTTAATATATATATTTAAAAATTTATTATTTTTTAAAAATTATTTAGATTAACTTTTTATTTTTAGTTAATATATTTTATAGTAATTTTTTCAAATTTTTTTATCCTTTAGATAATATATTATTTAATTATGTATAAAAATAGTAAAAAATTCAACCACCTAGGCGATCAAGGCGGTAGGTGGTCACTGACCGCCCTGCCACTGCCTACCGTCATTTACAACATTAGATCTTATATAAGATTACAACATAAAACAAGACCTGCCTCTTACCTCTGTTTGGATGGGATGAGCGGAGGTTCAATAATGGAAACGGAAGGGAAGGAAGGAGAACTTCCTTGCACCCCAAATCGGGATGTAAGAAAATAAACCATTTGAGGGGTAAGGGTGAGTAAAAGTTCCCCTTCCCTTCCCTCATCCCCTTCCTTCATCTCCTTTCCAAACAAGGGTAAAAGTTACCTTTCCATCACTTACACTTCCCTCACATCCTCTCAAACAAACCATTAATAACCTTTTTTTAAGTGATTGGGCAATCAGGAGAGAAGACTTATCTAATATGCTATTAATGTGCTGCTACAATACAAAAGCTAGAAAGGGGGCCATTATAAGTTTTCAGATTGGTGCATTGATAACACTTCATGCAGCATCAAAAACCAAGACTCGATGGTCACCAAAACTCAAATTTTATTCAACTGAAAAATGACTTAAGGAATTGTGGTGTCTATTAAAGACATCAACCAAAAACAAATTTACAAATAAGCCAAAAGAAACATGAAAAGAATTATCTAAAAGGACTTAATTAAACTTAAGATAAATACCATATTTACCAAATAACTTATTCCCTAAGATAATAATATATATTTACCTATTTTCTCTTGGCATAATAATTACAATTGACAAGTAATAAAGTTCAAACCTTCCTAATTTGAAAATTAGCAAATTAAAAGTTTCCCTATTAATTAGCATTGTTGCACCTCGAATGGAAACTATAATTCCTATTAATTACAAAAACAATTTAGATATAGTTGTGTTGGACATTTTGGCCTGCACCTGTGCACAATGCTTGTACTTAATGTACACAGATAGTATCATAAAGCATCAATTTAATGGAGTAGACATAAAACTAAGAACAAAGATCAAAATAAAAATATGTGTGCATGCATATATGTGATATATTAACTTGTACAAAGGTAAATTGAAGCATGCATTTCTACATGGTAGCTCTATGACCACATATTCTGTAGTAAATACAAAATGAACCTGAATCTTGTTCTTGATATTCCTAATAATTAAAATAACAATAAGTTTTAAATAAAATGGTAAGATGCAAGATTTAAAATCTCATTCTGAATCAATCCTCAACCAAAATGAAATAATTTTGTGACAATTCAATGCCTGCCAACATATAGTGTTGGTCACAGTTAGTAAAGAGGAGGAGGAAGAGGAACAAGAATAAGAGATGAGGAAGCTTGCCTAGAGTGGAGTGACATTACCAACATTGGAGAAACATGAGTTGTGAAACAAGACATGCTAGAGAAATGTGAGTCACAACACGTGAGCTAGCGTTGAGAGGAATCTAAGATTCTGACATAAAGGAGAGGTTTGGCACAAAGGAGCCAGCATGCATCACTGATGCGAAGGACAAGGAGCCAACACGGAACTTCTTGTGATGTGAGTCATGTGACAAAGGAACTATCATAGCTTCTCATATGAGCTCTTAATTAGAAGCTTAACAAACTATTTGGAAAAGTGAGAACTTCTTGCATAAGACACCAACAAAGGAAGCATCTCATAACGAATCAAAGGTAGGCATTAGGTTGCACTTAACGATTTTATAGCTTCTCATGTGATAGTCAACTGGCATATCTCAACGATGTCAGCAGGCATATTTTGAGATTTTAATCACATGTGCTAAATTTTAAAAAAGCAAAAAGTAGATGATATGGTTTTGAATAGTATGTACCTGTCTACTGATCTTTATAGTTCTCTCTGACATATCTCTTCCATCAACAACTTGCAAACAAAGAGGGTAGACTTCTACATTAAACTTCTTATTAGTGTAACCCTCAGATATTACTTTTCTAGGTAATTCTGGTCCCCCATGGTACCTGTTATGATAATAAAAAAGCAATATTACTAAATAAAAAAGTAAAATAAAATTTTAATGCATAATGACAAATATTAAAACTAACCCGTCTAACATTAAATCATAAAATAAGTTTGCAATAAGCTATCGACTTGAACATATAGAACTGATATTAATACATTAAGAACCAGTGTTATGGATAACCATAGTAGCTATTGGTACAATTGAAGAGTAACTTATACCATGGTATGACAAGCTTGCATACTCACCGGAGATGTACCAAAGTAAATTGTAATTTGTACTCAAGTATGAAAATTGAAAGCCACGTCATCGTCATTATATCTAAATGCTTAGAGATCCTTTTCTATTCCTTATGGAGGTCTAGTCAATTTCAAACTTCTAACATAACCTGACTGAACCTAACATTGGAAGCAATAGCTTGAATATGAAATTAACTTCGGTTAAAGTACTTGGTAACAAAAGCTAGCTTTTCACATGAGGATATTTGAGAAATAAGAGATAAATATGTTCTACACACTTATCTTCACCATGAATAAAAAATTAGTCTAAGTGATGTAACGAAGCCAAAACCAGTAGACTCCTAAAATTGAAGAACAATCAGCATATGCAGCCACTGAAATCTTGACAATTTCTGTAGAGTGTAATCTGATGATCATTTAACTAATGAGAACAATGGGTCAAGTAATAATCTAAAATACCTCTATGGAGATTGACTAGGAGTACATGCATAAGGCTTCTGTTAATGTGGGATCTCGGAGACATATGTATACATTATGCGATCAACAAGAAATGTCTAGTTGCATGAAGATGCAGATTGCTCTTTGACGCTAGTTTACAAGAAAGGTTCACAGATGATAGTGAGAAAAAAGTAGTTTTTTACATAAAGGAATAAGCAAAAATGCAAAATTACCATTCCAGAAGCTTCTTCCAAACTTCTTGTGGCACTAAAATGTAATCTTGCCCCTCCTGCAAGCCTTCTTTAAGATCCAGTTCATTGCTTTGTGTTGATGCTTCATTCAATACAAGACAAGAATTATCAATCTCTCCAGGTCTACAAGGAATGCTAAAAACGCTGTGACTGGAATTGACATCGGAGTGATCTAAACCAACATATTGTTGCCATTCTATCCACCATCTGCAAAAGCAAGTCATATGTTGGTCCTCTAAGACACCGGGCAAGTAGTAAATCCATAAATAATAATTATTATAAGGAATATAATTTCATTAACACCAACTATGAATTTACTCTATAGAGGTGTAAATGTGTAATTTTGCTATTAAGACTTAGAACTTTGGATGGATGGATATATGCAAGCCAGTATCTACGAGTCCAGCCAAGGACCAATCTTGGGTTATGTCCAGCCAGTATCAATCAGAATTCAGAAACACAACTTTTATTTATAATTCTTAATAGACGGTGTACAATCCACAATTCACAGTACCATTGATAGGGTTATAAATGAACAAGATGTTTGTAAATAAGTTTGACACTCAGCTTGATAAATGCTCTTTCATGCTTGTTTGATATATAAAAGCAAAGTAAACAAACAAGCTTGAACGCTAGTGAGCTCATCCTGTTGACACTCATAAACAAAGTTTGTCGACAATTCATTAAAAAAAATATATTTATTATCTAATTTCCCATTATGATATTATCTTTTTTTCTTTTTTAATCAAATATATAATGTCTACTTAAGAATTATATAATTTCATATTATTTATAATATATTAAAAATGAGAAAATAATAAAGTTTACTTATTGGATCATAGTTTTAAGTAAATTTTAAGTAGAATAATGTCTCCAATTGACCTTGGTAATGAGATCGACCTCAGGTTGAGCTCTATAAAAATTTTAATAATAAAGCTTGAGCAAGTTCAGTAAGACAAATGAACAATCTTGAAGCTTGACTTGGTTCGCTTTAAGCCTTAACCATATAGCATAAGATGGATATTAGTCATACCATCATTTTAAGTATTTGTAAATGGAAAAAGCTCAGTAATAGCCATCCAAAAAATGAAAATGGGAGGATATGCTGAACCAGAAGGTTGAATAAAGAAAAGATCCAAAATCAGAGGGAAACGCACCGTCCTATTCAAACCCTATAAATAAGTTCAAAGCCCAGGTAAAAGGCAGCCTAAGCTATCAGACATTAAAAGCGTGATAAATTAGGTTGGATTGGTCAACAAGAACTATAAATGGCATTCCATCAGAAGATGAAGAAAGCGGGAATGTAGATGTTCACCTTTGGGAAACGAGGTAGTTCAGATCGCCCTCCTTGATACTGGCTTCGGAGATTCTCAATAGTTTTTTGATAGTCTCTTTCTCTTCTTCAGGGGTGCAGGGTAAGCAACTAGCCACCGGGAAGAAACCGTCGGAATTAGGAATCGTCATGTCGATAGGCGATGCAGAGTTAGTTGAGCAATGAATCAGAGAAGAATGAGGAGAAAAGGGGCTGAAACCCTAAACTACAAGAAAACGAAATTCGCCGTGCTGGGGAAAAGGCGAGGAGGGAGGTTCGCGAAGATTATGAAAAAGGAAGAGAGCGATCAGAAATCAACCGCCCCTTATTCTGTTCAACGATCCGCGGTGAGATGTGATGTGCGGAAATGAAACGGAGCGATCAAATCATGGACATGAATCAAATAGAAAAGCCCTCTCTTATTTTGCTTGCTTGCTATTTGTGGTTATGTGGTTCCTCACGTATATACATACTCCACTGCGCACCGCCGAGCCAACTGGCCATTTAAGGCGCACGAAGGCGTGGGACCCGCAACAAAAGCATGAAAGGGTGGAAAAAGAATACGAAACATTTATTATCAACAGATACACCATTTAGGAAATTCCGAAATTCTTTGTGACAAATATGTTTTTTCGATTTAATCATGGAAAAATATGAGAAAACTCTCCAACATCAAACTCGGCTTTGCATGCACTCCCCAACCAAAAATTTTTTTGCATACACTCCCTGATGGGATTGACAAGACAGTTTTGTGTATTATTTTTTTTATAAGTATAAAAGAGTAAAAATTCAGTATAAATCGTAAAAATTTGAGTATAAATTGTTTGAGATTAAGTACTAATTTAAGAAATTTGAGTATTATTTGAAAAAATTTGAGTATGCATTATTTCAGTATATAATAAAAATTTCAGTATACATTATCAAAATTTAAGTATGAATTGATTTAAATTGAGTATTATTTGAAAAAAATTGAGTATAAAATTTAGAAATTTGAGTATGTGAGGTTGCATCCACCGCATCAAGATTTTCACATGAGGGTCACCGAATTTTATACTTAAATTTCTTAAATTAGTACTCAATCTCAATAATTTATACTCAAATCTTATAATATATAATGATTTCACTCTTTATACTCACCACATCAAGATTTCACATGGATCACGAAACTTTGTACTCAAATTTCTTAAATTAGTACTCAATCTCAAATAATTTATACTCAAATCTTTCCAATATATACTGAATTTTCACTCTTTTATACTCAATCCATCAGGGAGTGAATGTAAAGAATTTATCAAGTGGGAGAGTGCATGCAAAGGCCAATTTGAGATTAGGGAGTTTTCTATAATTATCCCTTAATCATACCTGCATAAATTTCTTTCAGGTCGATTTTAAAAGAACCGTTAACAATAATGGATCTACCTTAAATAAATTTTACTTCTTTTTTACCAAATAATTCTTAAAAATATTCTAATGTTAAGAGTACTCAAAGTTTAAAAAAACATTTAATTTAGCAATAAAATATTTAGTTTGGTAATTTTTATATAAGGATGCACTCAATTTCAAGATGCATTCTAAAATTATTTTTATTTTTTAAAATATCTCTTTATCTTATAATAAAGTATTGAATTAGTCTATGTCTACTTAAATTAAATCAAATTGCAGAAAGAAATTGAAGTCTTAGATATTTAATTAACAATTTTTTTTGAAAATATTTGATGGCATTAAATGTTTAAATTCATAACAAATTAATACACCTTATTGTTAGACATGTGCATGTTGAGAAGAGACCTGTGTTAAGAATAGAGCGATCAGACGAGGTCAATCCGTGATAGAAGATGGATCGTCCCATAGTGGACTAACCATTTGACAGGGCGGGACAAGACAGAGCGAGGCGGTAGATCCGTCATCTTGACGAGTTGGGAAATCTCCAACTCAATGATAGGCGGGTTGTAGGTTGCAGGTTGCAAGTCACATGCCAATCAAAATTTTTTTAAAAAATTATATCTTCAACATTTAAAGTTTATCAATCAAATATATTCATAAACATGTAAACATAAATAATTACTCATATTTGATAAAAAAAGTACTCTTTTATTTCAAAATTATAACAAAGAAAAATAATAATTGATAAAAAAAACTTAGTTTATATGTGTTTCTCAACTCGGGAGCCAACCTAGGCCCATCGCGGCCTAACCCGTGTGGGTCGCAGGTCTAAGAGGGTTAGCCCACTACGGATTTGGATTAATAAAATTCAAACCTAATCTATTTAAATTATTTAACGGAGTGGGCTAACCTGACGATTCCAACCCAAATTGACAACTCTAGTTAAGAAGAGGAAGAGACGCCCTTACCTCTTCCTCTAATTATGTGTTGTTATTAAACAAAATGATCACTTCCTCTAATTATATGTTGTTATTATACATAATGATCACTTCTCTTTATAAGGGATCATCCAATTCCATCGCAAGGAGAGGAAGAGAACATCAACGAGATCATGGGATTTGGTTTGTAGCATAAGAAGGGTAGTTTGTTCACTCATGATCGCTCTTCCGATAGCAAGTCCTCCTCCATTTTATTCTCCGAGATCACTGTAAGTATTTAAATTTACAGAATTTACAGATTATATTTCATGCATTTGAAACCAACAATGGAACCAAAGTAGCACTTTTAATGCACGTTGAATTGTTTGGCATAACATGTTACTATAGATTTTTATTTTTTTGAATCTCTTAGATTGAAGTAACATATGCAGAATAATCTTATGAGATTATATCTGTATACACATGATGAAAATGCATAAATATTACCTTTGCATTGAAATCCTTGGCATCATGACCCCCTATTCGCTCTAATTTGCTGGGCGAAATCATGACTCTCATTGTTGCCTTATTGTTGTTACCTGATAGGGATGGAAATAGGCAGGCTTTTGCATTAACAGGTCAGGCCTGCATAATAACAAACTGGCCTGAGCCTGACCTATGGCCTGTTATAGGCTTTGTTCTTGGCTTAAGCCTGGCCTGGCCTGCGGCCTGTTTACAAAGTCTGTAATTTATTTCGGTTATCCAAAATACTTCTAATATATAAAATATAACAATTCAATTCGGTTATCCAAAATACTAATTTAACAAATTAGCTAAAGATACCATAAATGTATAAAATATGTATTTTATAACTAAAAGAGATTTATGGTGTACTGACAAGTAAGGTGGTAGATAAGGTCTCCCTTGTAAAAAGATCAAGGTTTGAATCTTTCATTAAGCCAAGCCATTTTGACAATTTATATAATATAATTTTAACAGCCCCAGGCCGGCCTGTCAGGGTTGATAGTCTTTATATTGAGCCTGGGACTGACCTGATAAAAAAATAGGCTTTCAAACGGGCCTGAGTATTATTTTATTTTTAAACAGGTCAGGCCAGGCCACAGGCCGCCTGACCTATTTCCATCCCTATTACCTGACCTCAAGCGCAGCAACTTATTAATTTGAATGCATGATCTATTTCAGGGAAAGGAATCTACAAAAGAGATTTTTATTGAGCGTCCAGTGTCTTCGAAGCAACGTTCTTAGTTGTGACCAAGTTTTTTTTAAAAGACGAGTGCCTTCCATTTTAATTTTTTTTCACCGTCTATTCACCCCCTCTAGCTAGTCCAACCCGATCCAACAAATTATACTTAATTTCTGTATGTTTGCCTTTGCTATAATTGGGATCTTTGGAAAAAACTATCTCAGCTTGATTGTCACAATACACTATAACAGAATTTCCACTATTCTCAGCAATCTTCAAATGCTTCAAGAACATTCTTAGCTAAACAACTTCTTGTACAACCGCTACACAAGCCACATATTCATCTTCCATTGTTGACAATGTTACACAACCCTGTTTCTTATTTTTCTTGAGATGGCGTCACCAATCAACAAGAACATATAGTCTGATGTGGATTTTCTGTTATCAATGTCTCCTGCCCAATCTACATCTGTGTAACCCTTCAGACTCAACTTTGATCATTGGAAACAGAGACAATAATCTATTGTCCCTTTAAGATATCTGAATATTCTCTTCATCACTTTCCAATGTCTCGATCCTGGATTTGACTGGAAACGGCTAACCAAGCCAACAACATAGCGATATCAGGACGTGTACATAACATAGTGTATATTAAACTACCAATGGCACTGACATATGTTTTTTTCTTCATGTCAGCTATCTCATCAGGTGCCTTGGGATACATACTTTTGTTCACAATGGTACCTCTCACTACATGAGTTTGTTCAATATTGCAATTTAACATATTGAAGTATTGTAACATTTTAGTAATATAAGTCTCTTGAGACAAACCTAAAAGGCTTTTTAATCGTTCTCTAATGATCTTCACCTCTAAAATGTACTCAGCTTCTCCTATATCTATTATGTCAAATTGTGATGAAAGTCATTATTTGATTTCTATCACAAACTGTGTGTCATTTTCAGCTATTAACATATCATCAATATATAATGATAAGATGACAATCTTTTTTTTATCCTCCTTAAGATAAACACATTAATCCTCATTGATCATTTCGAAATCATAAAATAATATGACTTCATTAAATCTTATATTCTATTGTCTTGACGCTTGCTTTAGTCTATTTAAGTCTACATAGTTTAACCTCTTGACCTTCAGCAAATAACCTTCTGGCTGTGACATATAGATTTTCTCGTCAAGATTATCATTAAGAAAATCCATTTTGCCATCCATCTGATGTAATGTGCTACTATAGTTAAAATAACACATATTGACACAAACTTCATAACAGTGAAAAATGTTTCTTCAAAATCAATACCATCCATTTAGGTGTTAGTGAGAGCCCTAGAGCCAATCATATGATGATTACTTTTTGGACTCATTGTATCATATTCTTGTATATATATTTCTTATATATAAAGACATTTCTTATGGTTATTGTACTTATGTGTATTGGTGCCAAATAACTTAGTATAATAACGTCCTTGAGTAGAAAGTTCTTATCTATATCAATCGATTAGTTGAATCGATAGTGAGATGATATAGAGAACACTACTCTTAATTATTCCTAGTCAAGTATTAACATTCAAGGACAATGTTAATGCATAGAGACTAGCATGTAGGTCAACATGATGACTTGATCTCACAAGTCATGGATATGAGATATCAAGTTGACACATGAGTATACATTAGAGAATGTATACTGAATGGCCCGCCATGAGAAAGTATCATGGATCGTTATATGAGTATCATATACTTTCTCATGTGACTATTAGTATGACTATAGTCCTTAGACCTGAAGTCACCATAGTTCCCTACATAAGGAGTTATGTACTTTGGTTTCGTCAAACGTCACCCGTAACTGGGTGGACTATAAAGGCGATTACTGGGTATGTAACAAATTATGCGGAGGGATGTGAGCGATGTAGATGGGATCTATCCCTCCTATATGACGGGAGAGATATCATAGTCTTGATAGAGTGAGATCACTAAGTGCATGGTCATGCCCAAATAAGGCAATATGAGATATTGAGCTTATTTGATTATAGTGAGTCTACTTGGAGTTCAAGACACATAGATTGATTGGAGGATGACACGGTCTATGCTTCACAGAAGATCAATCTAGATATCGACGATAGAAGGACATTGTCACATATTATGAAAGTCATAATTAGTAGTCACATTGGTGATGTTGGATCTCAACATTCTTGTAACTTGGGTAGCAATGATGTGTTGCCAGATATCGCTCATTGCTTATGTTTCTAAGAGGTTAGAAGCATTGCCAACGTTACAAGAACCTATAGGGTCACACACAAAGAACAAATAGATGGAGAAAAAATGAAGTCAAGTTTGACTTGGCTAAATATGGAAAGTCCATAAAAGGCAAGTTTGACTTGACCCAAATCCAAATCAAGTTTGACTTGACTTGGTTCCACTTCAAGTTAGACTTGACATGGGAGAAGAAATGGAGTCAATATGGAAAGTCCATAAAAGGCAAGTTTGACTTGACCCAAATCCACCTCAAGTTAGACTTGACTTAATGCCACATCATGGTGATGAATTGGCATGGAGCCAACCATTGATGATGCTCCACATCATCAAGAGCATTAAGTGTGGATGCCACCTCATCAAGGAAGATTAATGGTCAAGTTTGACTTGACCAAAAGGCCACCTCACCTTGACTTGACCAAGTGATGACTTGGCTTGGTATTTGACCAATGATGATGCTCCACATCATCTCCAAAGGTTGTAACCCCCCATTTGAATTTGAATTCAAATTGAAAAGGGGGTTATGGCCGGCCACTTAATGGCCATTAATGGCCATTATGTGACCACTTAATGGCCATTAATGGCCATTATGTGGTCGGCCACAATGAGAGAACAAAAACCAAGTTTTGGTTCATTTTTCTTATTGTGTGTCTTCTCTTCTTCCTCCTCCAAGTGTTGGTGCTCTTCTTCTTCTTCTCCTCTTGGCCGAACCCTTGATAGGTGCTAGCACACCTAAAGGGTTTCCTCCATCCAATTTGTTCGCGTGGATACTTCTAGAGGGACGGCACTTGACGTCCTAGAGATCCGATATCCAAAAAGGAGCGAGCGGGATTAAGCGGGGCACGCACCAAAGGTAAAAATGGTTTATCCCTCTTTAGATCTAGGAGTAGATCGAGTTTTGAGCATGAAATGAATACGTGATTTTTGTTTCGGAATTTTTCTTCGCACGAGATCCATGGCTTTGGGTTCTCGGGGTTTCCGCGACGCGAAAATGCGGTTTTCGCGGCCCGAAAAACCCAACAGTGGTATCAGAGCCACGTGCGAAGCACGTATTTATTTTTTTTTGTATGGGATACAAAATTTAGAGTAGTTTATGATTCTGTAATTTTTCTAATTTTTAGGATTTTGTGAGTAGTTTTCTCGTAGAGGCGAAGCAATGATGGCGAAGCACTTGTACACTTCGACCACCGAGAAAAACTTCTCCGAAACGGCAAGTTTCGCCCAAATAGATTTTGGGATAGCGGGTTAGGCACTGTTAAATCGCGATACGACACTCACGAAATTAATTTCGTGAGTAGGGGCGCCGCCCCTAACCCCGCAAGGGGTCTTGTCACGTGATTGTGCCCGAAACCCGCTTAACGGGACCGCCGTGGAGTTGTGACTCATAAAATTCGTAAAATACATAGAAAAATTAGATAAATTTCTGTAAAATATATAATTTTAAATTATGTACAGTAGTGTGATGGTCATGGCCCAAGACCCTATTTTAATTAGATTAAAATATGTGTGTAATTCATATTACGACCTGCGTGCCGTTATTTGTGTTGTGTGTGTTGTATTGTGATTGCGACCTGCGTGTCGGCCTTTTTATTTATTATTTCTGTTAAAATTAGTTTAAGACTCGAATGTAACTCGAGTATAAATTTTGTAATGTACAAAATTGAAGATGAAGGAAATTCTGGAGAAGACGGACTCGTGGGAAGCAAGCCGACAACACATGGGGTTCTGGAAGGAGGAGCTTGGAGAAGCTGCTGCCTAGACCCTAGGTTGACCAAAGGATCTTCTCATTGGCTTGAGAAGATCTTAGTAGGGCCATGACTAATCACACTTTAATTTTCTTGTATATTTTATTTTTCCTTATATATATGTGATGCATGTTAGTATAGAATAGAATATACATGAGTGTATGTGATGCACATGTAATGTGGGAACCACATCTTGATGTGCACCTAATACACATTTAGGTTAAATTAGATTTAATAAATGCCTAAATACGATGCACATCATCGATTAGATTAGATCTAAATCGAAATCAACTCGTATATGCCTAACGAGCCTTGATACCCATCACTACCACGATCATATGCGATTGTTGAATCTGCCAAAGCAGAGCAATGCATTTAATCTTGGTGGGATGCGGAGGGACAACCTTGGTCCCGCCTATCACGCTTGGGTTAGATTGAGCTCAATTAGATTGAGTAACTAGTTAGCTCAATTGGATCGAGCCTAACTATAGGCATACTCCAATAGTTGGAAAGGTAGGACAAGATCGCATTTATCAATAGTCTTGGGAGATTTAGCCAAAGCTAACTCAAGATTATTCATAAATGTTAATTCTTGATCCTATAAACAAGAGTTGCATAGAGATGTAATTGGTAATTAGTACCTACCGATCATACTAAGTCTTGGGCGATTTAGCCAAAGCTAACTCAAGGCGTAGTATGATGTGGATCTTGACCTACGAGAATTATAGTTAGTTGGTGTGGATCTAGTAGTGTGGTTTTACCACATCTATGACTCGATTCTACCAAAGCCCTATAATTCAGTGGGAGCATCATTTAATTAAAGGCCTAGTTAAATGATAAATAAAATATGATACAATGGTGGATATTTATTTTCTGCATTTTATGTTGTAGATTACCATGTCAAACACGAACACTCTCTCTCTACGATCTGTTCTTGAGAAGGACAAGCTCCTAGGAGCTAATTTCCTGGACTGGTACAGGAATCTGAGGATAGTCCTCACGCAGGAACGTAAGCTGTACGTTCTGGAGCAAGCAGTTCCTGATGCACCACCAGCCTCTGCCGCTCGTAGTGTTAGAGATGCTCATCAGAAGCATCTAGATGACGCGTTAGACGTGTCATGCCTAATGCTATGCTGTATGTCTCCTGAGCTTCAGAAGCAACACGAGAAAATGAATGCTTTTGATATGATTGGCCATCTCAAGCAAATATATCAAGGGCAGGCAAGGCATGAGAGGTTTGAAGTGACTCAGGCCCTCTTTTCATGCAAGATGAAAGAGGGAACCCCTGTAGAAACTCACGCACTCAAAATGATTGGGTACGTCGAGAACCTCGAGAGGTTGGGGTTCCCTTTGGGCCAAGAGCTGGCTACCGATCTGATCCTGCAATCGTTGCCGGTGAGTTACCGTCAATTCGTCATGAACTACAACATGAACGAATTAGACAAACCACTGCCCGAGATACTCAACATGTTAAGAACTGCTGAGCCTAATCTCACCACTGCCAAGTCCAGTACCGTCCTAATGGTACAAAAGGGCAAGGGTAAGGGCAAGTGGAAGCCCAAAGGTAAGGGTAAGACCCAAACCAAGGGCAAAGCCAGCTCTTCAACACTCAAACCTAAAGGTGGGGTTGCTAAGGATGCTACCTGCTTCCACTGCGGTAAGACTGGGCATTCGAAGCGGAACTGCAAGGTATACCTGGAAGATCTGAAGAAGAAGAGAAGTGAGACTTCTACTTCAGGTATAAATGTTATAGAAGTCAACCTTTCTATTTCTACATCATGGGTATTAGATACTGGGTGTGCTTCTCACATTTGTACTAATGTGCAGGCGCTGAGAAATAGCAGGGCATTGGCCAAGGGCGAGGTAGACCTACGAGTAGGCAATGGAGCAAGGGTTGCTGCTGTTGCTATAGGGACTTACTTTCTATCTCTACCCTCTGGGCTTGTACTGGAATTGAATAACTGTTGTTATGTACCTGTACTAACAAAGAATATCATTTCAGTTTCATGTTTAGATAACAAAGGTTTTTCATTCATAATAAAGGACAAATGTTGTTCTGTTTATTTAAAGGATATGTTCTATTGTAGCGCACATCTGATGAATGGCCTCTATATTCTAGACTTAGAGAGCCCTATCTATAACGTGAATACCAAGAGGTTGAGATCAAATGAGTTGAACCCAACCTATCTCTGGCACTGTCGCTTAGGCCACATAAATGAGAGTCGCTTGTCCCAGCTCCATAAGGATGGTTTGCTGGACTCATTTGATTTTGAGTCATATGAGACATGCGAGTCATGCCTTCTAGGCAAGATGACTAAGACTCCCTTTAGTGGACATAGCGAAAGAGAGACAGACTTGTTAGGACTCATACATAGTGATGTATATGGCGCTTTCAATGTCGCTGCCAGAGGTGGTTACAGGTACTTCATCACATTTACTGATGACTTCAGTAGATATGGCTATGTGTATTTGATGACACATAAGTCAGAATCCTTTGAAAAGTTCAAAGAATTCAGAAATGAAGTACAGAACCAACTTGGCAAGAGTATTAAGATACTTCGATCAGATCGAGGTGGAGAATACTTGAGCCATGAGTTTCGTGACTACCTAGCTGAGTGTGGGATTCTATCCCAACTCACTCCCCCTGGAACACCACAGTGGAATGGTGTATCCGAAAGGAGGAATCGTACCTTATTAATATGGTACGATCTATGATGAGTCACGCAGATCTTCCTATATCCTTTTGGGGATATGCTCTAGACACGGACAGCGTTCACACTAAACCGTGTTCCATCAAAGGTGTCATGAAGACACCATATACGATATGGACAGGGAGGAGTCCCAAGATGTCTTTCATGAGGTTTGGGGTTGTGAGGCTTACGTACGACGTCAAGTCTCAGACAAAACTGGGACCAAATTGATAAGTGTTTATTCATAGGGTATCCCAAGGAAACGAAGGATATACTTCTACATTCTAGTCAGCACAAAGTGTTTGTTGCTAAGACTGAGTATTTCTAGAAAGGGACTTTGTTTCTAGAAAGACTAGTGGGAGTACGTTCAGTCTTGAAGAAGTTCAAGACATGGACAATAGCACTGA